>OX123193.2:58912951-59249412 GCA_944739405.2 Euclidia mi | reverse complement strand
CCTCTGTACAAATTTTGTGCATAAAGTTATAAAATAAATAAATAAAATATTCCGTTACCTAAACTTCAAAAGAAAGTTAAAGTGCTTTTAAAAGGAAATTGTTCTATACCTTAGAAGTTTCACTATGTTTAGTTAGTTTTCAGTTTTAGCAAAGTCAATATGTTTTGAAATTATCAGCAGATTTTCTTTTAAATCATTGCACTTAATAATTGAGACGTTAACTTCTCAGAATATTACCAATTACTTACAAATCGCCCCTTTATTTTACTTTAATGATTCAGATTTAAAAAGTAAAAAAGAAAATCTAGCGAAATTACGCCCTTTATTTCTGCCCAGACATCGACTAAAAGCCAAAAAACTAACAAAGCAAATAAAATACATAAAAAAAGAATTTTAAACATTTAATGACCATAAAACTTTATTGAGGATTTCAAACAAGTAGTAGTTTCGCCATTTAAAAAAATATATATATGCTGGCAAATGCAAACGTTTTTAATTTTCCGTTTTGAGTCCTCGCTCACTAATCAACTATAGTATATTATCGCGGCGTTCGTCTTAAATTCAGTTTGTTAATTGCTATTAGTTTGTAAGTTGTTTTGTGTTTGAGTATTTCATTTATCAAGTGATCGGAATAATCGTCATACACATACATTCATAACGCCTCATTCTCGTCGGGGTATACAAACAACATTTTTTATTTTTTACAAGGTAAAAATATAAGATAATCGAATAATTAAAGCTAATTACAAGTTAATTGGTTAATAAATGTGTTATTTGTAATAATCTATAAACGTGTAGTGTTAAACGTATTAGTGAAGCAAGTCAGCCGAAACGTTGGCAAAAAACCGAGGTATTTATGCCTTAAATATAAGATTTATCGCGAGTAAGACCCGCTATATAACCTTGTATAACGTATTAGTGTTTTCTGTGAAAATAAGGTGAGTTTATTGTGATTTCTTTTTTGACAACCAATCTACCGGCTAAATTTGCATTGTCATTTTTCAAACAGGTATAACATTGTAACTACTATATAAATCAACTTATACGTATAAAATAGTGTTAATTAGTATATTTCCAAATAAAAAGTGCTATCAAGTTCCTAAATAACCACCTTTAAATAGTAAAAATAAATAAACATAACCTAAACCTTGTTAGTTGGTTACACAACTTTGGACGAGATCAGCTGTTCTTTCTTACAATAATATTTAGCTTTAAACCCTACTATTACTACTATTACAATCTTCTCCTTTACTTTCTTTGAACTACGTGTATTTCTCTCTTTTCACTATGATTATGACTCGTAAAGATTTGGCTCGCCAGGAAGAGTCTACACTCCAACTGGCTTTAATTGAATTAAAGACCTCTAAGGAGTTGTGTAACAAACTGATAGAGGAGATAATGAGAAAGAAATGTTGAACTTACTGGAAAAAAATAAAAGCTTAAAATGTGAAATGGCTCAGCTACATAATAAATTCTCTGATGCCATGAGTACTCGGGATGGACTCCAGCTCATTGTGGACGGGTTTGCCGAGTGTAGTTTGCAGTATGAACAAGCCCTTGACCTCTTAGACAAACAGTTCTTAGACAAACAGTTACATGAGGCAAACAGTAGAATAAGTCATCTAGAATTCACCCAAGATCAGATCACTGCGAAGGCAAATCAAAGTCTGTTCTGGCTGGTGGTTCATGCTCCAAGCATGATTACTGATATAAATCATTTTAATGTATCACTTCCAAATAGTCTCTCAGTGTGCAAAGAATCAAATAATTGATTAGGGTTAGTAGGAAAAGAATTAAGAAATATGTTAAAATAAACAAATTCATAAAAAAAGACACAAAATTAGTTCACAGACAAAAGTTTTTCATAAAAAATGTCAAGCTAAATAGGGAAAGATTAATTGCTCTTGAAAAATTAAAAAAATACTCACAGAAATATCACCAAAATAATTTGAAACATAAATTAGAAATAAATAATTTGCAGGTAGAATTAAATAATCTTAGTGACAAATTAGTATCAATGACAAATAAATATAAAAGCTCTGAACTACAAATGAAAGAGTACATATTGGCAATGAATGAGTTGGTGGCATCAAATAGTAACGAATGCTCAATACCATTGAACAATGACATCCCGTTCAACCTCCAACACTCGCCAGCTTGCTCACTGCCAACATGTAACCCGGTTTTGCTAAATAGTTCTATAAACAATACAAAATCAACTATTAAACACACTGTAAATAAATTAAAAAATAACAAACTAGACAGTAAAACTATATTATAAAATAAAAATAAAGTGTTAATATTTAGTGATGAGATTGGAAAAGGTATGGGTCAGTTGTTGGCAAACACATATAGTGATGGGTTAGTGATGAACTACTGTTTGCCTGGGTTAAGTTCCATTGCTATTTTAGATAAAATTATAAACTTCAATTTTGACCAGGATACAACTTTATTGATTCTCCATGGTAAAAGAGGATCTTTAAATAAAAGACTTTTATTCTATTATTACAGTAAATTATGTGAATTAAATTTAAATCAAATTATTATGCTCACTTTACCTTTCAGTAAAGGGTTGCCACAGAAAGAAAATAATATTAGACATAGTCTTAATATAAATTTGTGTAGTTGGTCATACAATAACGATCAATTTCATGTTTTTGACTCTAACAATTATGTTAGTAAAGCTTTACATTTGACGCAAGATACTTGTTATCTGAATTCTTATTATAAAAGACAACTAGCTGAGACGCTAGCATTTTGTATTGACATTTCAGCCAAGAATTTGGCTAATAAACGTGTTGCCTCTGTACAGCAACAAAATGACATTTATAATGATTCAGCCAATATTTTGGCTACACAGTCTGACAATTCTATTAATTTAAATTAAATGGTTCGACAATAGAGAATACCACTTGCAATGACACTTTCATTAATAATGGGCTGGTATGTACAAATAAACCCAATTCAACTAATAATACATTTAGAAATTCGCAAGTATTAAAACAGGTACAAATATACAAGGTATGTCAAATACAGATTTAGAAGTGGAGTTGTTCATGAACGGTGAATGCGTTGATATTTTGTGTATAACAGAACATTGGCTTAAAGATCACCAGTTCATGTGCAATTTTAATAACCATCTAGTTGGTAGTTCGTTCAGCAGACAAAATGCAATACATGGTGGATCGTTGATTTTAGTTAACAAGCTGCTTAAATTTAAGAATCGTAGTGACATTGTTAGTTTCTCTGTTGAACGGACAGTTGAAATAGCCTGTGTGGAGTTGGACCAACTTGTTGTGTTGAGTGTGTATAGGCCACCATCGTCCTTCTATGATAACTTTGAAAGTGTCATGGATGATGTGTTACGGAAGCTATGCCAACAAAATAAATCTATAATAGTAGGTGGCGATTTTAATATTAATTTACTCGAAGATTCCCTGAATTGCCACAAAATTAAGAATTTGTTCAAGTCATATAATCTTGCATGCTTATTTTTGGAACCTACCAGGATAACTTCCACGACATCTACTTGTATAGACAATATATTTACAGATATTGTACCAGTTAGAAAGCAAATAATTAACAAATTAACATCAGATTATTGTGGACAATCTATAACATTTGCTATGCAGTCTAAAAAAGTAGGTAGAAAGGAATTGAGTGTGGTGCCAAAAACTTTGCGTCGTTTTGAGGGACTTAAGGATAAACTCACAAGTACACTACCATACTTATGCTATAATAACGATCCCAAAAATTGTACAATTCTTTCTTTGACATGTACTGTACTATATTCAGTTCTATATTTGTCCCTAAGAGGATCTCAGTTGCTGGTACTACATCCTTCAGTGAATGGGCAACCACTGGAATTTATAAAAGTAGAAATAAGCTTTACGAATTATATGAACAGAAAGTAATTAATAAAAATGATGAAAAATTTTGTCAATACGTAAGAAATTATTCTAAGTTATTTAAAAAGATTTGTTGTGAAGCTAAGACACTTTATTTAAAATCAAAAATTAAAAACAGTGACAATAAAATAAAAGCAACGTGGGATATTATAAACAATGAGTCTGGAAGGGTCAAGATTAAAAGTAACGATTACACGCTTCAAGTAAATAAAAAGATATTAAAATCAGATTTTGAGGTTGCCACAGCATTTGAAAATTTCTTCACAGACGTTCCAGTCTCAACCACTAAATCCCTGAACTCATCCCCCAATGACGCCGAATCTCTATTAAAAAAAATGTCAATAGGTGTAACATTGAATTTAGATTTAGTTATATCACTGACAAAGATATTGTAAAAACTTTTAATACCTTTAATTTGAAGAAGACTAGTGATCTTTGGGGCAATTCTGTTGTGATTACGAAATCCATAATCAACACAGTAGCACCTGAACTGGCAATGATTTTCAATAGATGCATTGACTTTGGTGTGTTTCCTGATCAAATGAAAAGTAGTAAAGTAATTCCGTTATTTAAATCAGGTAGCACATCTGACCCCACAAATTATAGGCCAATATCTGTGCTACCCACGTTTAGTAAAATTTTTGAAAAATTAATTCTAGGCCAGCTTCAAACTCATTTTAATAACAATAAGCTGTTACATGAAAAACAATTTGGTTTTACTAGGGGTCGCTCAACTACCGATGCTGAAGTTGAGCTTTTAGATAATATTTTTGATGCCTGGGAGGAGTTGCATGATGCTCTAGGAGTCTTTTGTGACTTATCTAAGGCTTTTGATTGCGTTTTTCATGAAACATTGATCAGGAAATTACATTACTATGGAGTTAAGAACACTGCTTTGGATCTCCTTACATCATATTTGAGTAATAGGATATAGAGAGTTGAGGTAAATGGAAAAGTTTCTATGGGTTCAGTGGTCACAATGGGAGTGCCGCAAGGTTCAATTCTTGGTCCATTCCTTTTCCTTGTATATATTAATGATTTGCCATATATTATGCAAAATAATGAAGAGATAGTATTATTTGCTGATGATACATCACTTATCTTTAAACTTAGACGAGAACAATCAAATAATGACGATGTAAATAACGCTCCCTCTAAAGTAGTTCAATGGTTTACTGCTAACAATTTACTGTTAAATGAAAGAAAAATAAAATGTATACGATTTTCAAGACAGAATGTAAAACAAGTTAAATCTAACATAGGTTTGAATGGAGAAGAGCTGGATCTTATAGAAAACACCGTATTCTTAGGCATAACCTTAGATTCTAAGCTACAGTGGGGCCCACATATAGGTCAGTTGTCGAATAGACTTAGCTCTGCAGCGTACGCGGTTTATAAAATCCGTCAGTTAACTGATATAGATAGGGCCAGATTAGTATATTTTAGTTATTTCCACAGCATAATGTCATATGGCATTTTATTATGGGGCAACGCAGCTGACATTTAAACTGTGTTTGTACTGCAGAAGCGAGCTATTCGTGCAATCTACAGTCTTGGTTCAAGGCATTCACTGAGGGAAAAATTTAAAGAAATTAAGATAATGACTGTCGCATCTCAATACATTTATGAGAACTTGTTATATGTCAGGAAAAATATAAATATGTTTTCTAAATTCAGCGACATTCATAAACTAAATACACGAAACAAAAATAAACTTGTTCTACCTTCAACTAGACTACAAAAAATAAGTAACTCATACAAGTGTCAAAGCATACGTTTTTATAACAAAATTCCAGGCAATATTCAGGAACTAAGTATTAATAAATTCAAAGTATTTATTAAACAGAGCTTGTGTTCAAAAGCTTATTACACAGTTAAAGATTATTAAGCAGACAAAAACGCCTGGAATTGAGTTTAAAATTTATGAATTGACATTATGAATTTTGACATTTTGAGATTAGTGACATAATATTTTTATTTACATTTGTAGTACTTATATTTTTACATTCTGACATTTTTGATTTGACATTTGTAATTTTATTTATTTTGTTTTGACATTGTTTGATTTGACATTGTTATTTTCTTTTGACATTTAAAATTACTTATGTAATATATTATTATTTATTTTTTTAGACATTCTTAAATTGACATTCAATAATATTTTCTGACATTTAAATATATGACATTTTATTGTTTAAATTTTTATAATTTTACATATTGTTTACAACATGTATTTTACTATGTATTAGCATGTAAAGTTGTGAGTCCGATGTGGGCATTATTAAACATATAAACAAATAGTTGTGGCAACCTGTCTGATGGCTTAGGCTGACATGCTTATGCATACACCTTTTGATGGCGTGGAGGCATAGTGATACAGATCGTGCTGGCTCCCTCAATCAAGGTTGAGCCGTACGATTGCTGTTGAATGCGGGCCATCAGTGGGCCGGATCAGTCAAAAGCGTCAGATGATTTCCTGCATTATACTTGCATACTAAACCCTTTTTTTGTCTGGACTTTAAAAAATCAAGAAAAGACTAAAGAAATTGAAGTGACAAAAAAAACAATGACTCTGAGTTTGTTTCGGCTTTTCTTCTCAAGAAGTCATTTAGCTAGGAAAAGCCGGCATCATCTAGAATAAGGTTTTGACATGTATAAGTGTTGTAAACAACCAAAATCCAGAAATAAATACGTCTTTATGTCTTTAGCAGAACTCCCCTTGATTCTTTCCCTACAAACCTAACGCGCTCCATCTACCTAAATTAAATACTCTTTTAATACGTGCCCGTTGGTTTTGGTTTTCCGTTTTGCCTATCATCATCATATAGATAAAATAACTTGTCTTGACATAAATACCATTGCAGAGCCCAAACTACTGAACCTCGAATTTGGAAAGGTATTCCAACGTTACTAAAAATATTACTCGTAATATAAATATGACAATCCACAAAATATCATAATATTATAAAATCCGTAAAACCAATTCAATAAACACGCATTAACATTCTTCTTAACGTAAACGGTATTAAACAAACCTCGTTTCAACGAATATTTTCCTTTTATACCTTAACTTGTGCGCTCATAACTTCTGTTAACAGTATACTGCTTAAAATACAGACCACTACTATCGTTTGCTAAGAGCCACGCCCAGTACGTATTGAATTTATGCAATTGCTTTAACTAGTCTTCAGTACCGAACATGGTTCAAGTACTGGGTACGATTTATTTCTATCAAGTGTTGCCGCAAGTTATTGTTTAAGTTTTTGCCTGAGGTTTTTGGCTGTACTTTCTGTAAAGAAACAGACGGGTTTTTGCGGCCTTGTGGTTATAGTGGCTTCGACTGCTTAGCTGGATGTCGTGGGTTTGATCAGGACAATTTTTTATGTAATGAGGGCGAATATTTATTCTGTTTCTTGGTGTTATTTTTGTTTAACAGCATGTTACATACATTTTTATGTATTTAGGTGTTGATTGCCATAGTACTGCATTGTTTGAGATCAGGTGACCGTGGGTTTTGTTTCAGGATAGAATTAAGTATAATGATGGCAATAGGTGCGATGTTCCAGATATCAAAGGGAAGATTATCTGACCGGGCTAGTTAATCGTGCCTGGAAGACCGTCGCGGTCGCCAGGTGGATAATGCACAGAAAGTATTAGTACGCACGTGCGAGACTTTTGCGTGTGAGACGTGCGACGTGACAGCGCGATACAAAATTTTAAATTGTTTTATTATCTAGTTTCTTCGGTTTCCCATAGATGACAGCAATGTTTATGTCTTTGCCATTATATAATATTATAATGACATCAACTTTAAGTATGTAACTAGAATCATGAGTTTGGATCATGGTTTCTTTTATGAAGAAGGCACCCACTAACAAGAATTTTTCATATTTATCTTTTTAAGGGGTTAAAGAAGTTTGTTTGAAAACCCGCACATTTTGAAACTAGTATAATAAAAACTCGAGGAACAGCGCCAACAGCTTAAAGGTTTTAAATATTCATCATTTTGAACGGAGTTTACTAGTTTTTGGGGTGGACAGAGTGTTTTGTTATCTTTTAAAAACGAACTTCGTTTTTTCTTATACAATTATAATACTCCACACGACACTTTGCGTGCACAAAATTGGATTTTATATATTGATTGTATCTTCATTGGGTGCATAGGATTCCCACCAAGAACTTAGGGTCCCAAACCAACCTCACCTGCAAGTGGTGCACCTGCTGATCAACGGACGAGGCTCTGACAAACAAAATATCCCGAAAAGCGGCAATAGGCTCGCCACCTAATCATCAATCATCAGGGATCAAAACAGGAGTGAGTCTATGTATGTATGCATGTATCTTCATTTCGTGATTGATAATTACTTTTACTTTCGTCAAATTAAGCTAAAAGCGGGATTTGCTTGGTTTCATGGGAGAAGTTGTATGCGTTCGTTCACATGCATTACATTAAATTTTAATATAAAAAGCAAAATTATCAAAAAAACCACGAGGTTTAAAAATGACTGAAGAAGGATAACTTAAAAAATACCCGATCGTCTCCCTTCCGTCGGGGGTAAAAATGCAGTTTTATAAAATTGCGTGCCAGTACCTGTCGGAGTTCGAACAATTTTCTATCAATTCTTAAACTCATTTTCCATACAATCTTTATTCCCATATTGCACCCCAACGTTCAAAAGATCTATTCTTCATGTAGGTTTACTAGAAATAATGTGTCGACACATTATAGAAAGAAGAAAAAATATAGGTAAACAAAAGATGGGTTTCAAAATAAACAAGAAGACCTTGCCAGAGTTTTCATCATAACTGCTTCTTTGTTTATTTTTAACCAAACAGCACCGGGTGATTATCATGATTAGTCTACTTTAGTTTAAGATATGCTGACTAGTAGTATAAGTTAAGGTTGATTAGAGATTGACCTCATGTTAAACGGTTAAACATCAGAGTGCTCAAGAATAATAATCAAGGATGAAGAGTGATAAGGTCGTCATCTAGAGTTGAAAGATTAAATGAAGAAAAAAGAAAGTAGTGTATGCCTGTTGTTGTCTAAAGTGATATTCATTAAGACTGAACTGTCTAGAAACAAGTCATCAAATGGTTCATTTAAAAATAGCACACAGAATTCTACCACCGCGACCTATCATAACTCTAAATAATAATATATTTTAAAGAGTATTAGGTGATGGACGCCTGATATTCATTAAAAACAGTTAAAAAACCATCAACACCAAAAAGTCACCAGAATTGTCAGTTATGTCTAACTGAAACTTTTTTCACACGAAATTGGTTTGATTAACGTAACAGTGTTCAAGTTATTTCTAAAGTAAAAGAATAAGTAATTACGGTGCTCGAGTTAACTAATTTGAATTGGCTCGGCCGCTCGGTCGCTCGCCCGCGGCGGCACACGCGCTTGCCTCGGCCGCGGCACGTCCACACGGAGCGCGCAGCCTCGCGCGCCAATTCCTCGCGAGGCTCCGCGCTCTGTGTGGACGTGTCTAATTCGGTAGCTCGGGCGCACGCTAAGCTCGGCCGCGGCGGCACATGCGTTTTCCTCGACCGAGCCACGTCCACACAGACCGAGCAGCCTCGCGAAGCATTTTCATCGCGAGGCTGCTCGGTCTGTGTGGACCCGCCTCATGGCAAATTTGCAAATTGAAATTTCACGTTTCGTCACGGGGTAAAGTATACGACCATTTTAACTTCCTACGGATCAAAGGCTGAATATTAAAAGATTTTTCTTAACCCCGACACGATTATGTATTCAAGTCTAATTTTGAATAGGCGTAAATATTAATTTTGCAATAATTGGTCGATGCGGTTTTCGCCTTTGTTTTATGATTTTGGTTATCAGCTATTTATTACAATGCATGTTTTAGCAGGCCTCGTTAAAAATCCGTAACAATCTGTAAATGAATCCATATTTTTTTCTGTGAATTTCAATATCAATATTATTATTTCTTCGCCTCCTGGGGTCCCCAATTTTAGACGACGGTTTTGATTCCTTTATACAGGAAAAATTCAAATTTTTAATGATGTTTCAGACAGGCTACTCAAAATTAATATACATTCGGTTTTTACTATTATTCGATATTGTCTTTTTGTCCCTAAATTTACACACGCGTTACAGTCTTCACCTTTTTGGAAAATCCGACTCCACTCATTCAAATTGACAAAATTATACAGAATACTCTAAGTAAAATTTTGAATGTGGCTGTGAACGACCGAGTGTGGCAACAGGCGTCCTTACCTGTGCGCTTAGGCGGCCTCGGCGTTCGCAAAATTTCTGACGTAAGCCTGCCAGCGTTCTTGTCATCGGTCCACAGCACTGCAGAATTGACCAGGAAAATCTTAGCACCTACACTGGTTGATTCTGAGGTGCCGTGTAAGGCCGATGCCATGAACGCTTGGAGATATTCTTGTCCAGGAACTGAATTACCCCGAAACTTGTTCTCCCAGAGGCAATGGGATGGGCCGCTTTGCAGCGTGGTACGAGAAAAACTCCTCAATACATCGGCCAACGCTGCGGAGCGTGCTCGCCTGTTGGCTGTGGGAGAATGGGAATCGGGCCTCTGGCTTCAGGCACTGCCATCGTCCAATATAGGTACCATGTTGGACGATACAACCTTCCGCTTCGCTACTTGCCTCCGTTTAGGCGCGTCATGTGTCTCTCCGCATCGCTGTCACTGCGGAGAGGCTGTCGAAAGCCTTGGTCACCATGGTCTGTCATGCAGCAGGAGCGCGGGTCATATTTCACGACACGCCAACCTCAACGACATTCTGCGCCGTGCTCTTGTCACCGCTGGCATTCCAGCCCAACTTGAAGCTCAGGGCTTGGCACGCGACGATGGCGAAAGACCGGACGGGATGTCTTTACTGCCGTAGAAGCTGGGTAGGCCTTTGGTATGGGACGCGACATGTGTCGATACCCTTGCGCCATCCCATCTTTCCAGCACAGCAGGTTGTGCGGGCGCTGCTGCTGCTTCAGCAGAGACCCTCAAACGGCGCAAATACGTAAATCTTGTAGAAGATTATGTATTTGAGCCGTTTGGGGTCGAAACCTTGGGGCCATGGAGTCCAAGTGCGAGATCCCTTTTTAGGGATCTCGCAAAGAGACTGATCGACGCCTCGGGTGACCAGAGGGCTAGTACGTATTTAGCACAAAAGATAAGCATTGCGAGGCAATGTCGTCAGTCTTCTGGGCACGCTTCCGATTGACTGCGATGCGGATGACTTCCATGACGCCTTCTAAATTTAATTTTAATTTATTTTATTTTTCGTATTGTATGTATTAAATAGGCTTATTTTAATTTTAGGACATAATTAAGTTGCTTTTTATGTAATAGTTGATTTTGTTTGAAAATAAATGACTCAAAGATTTAAAAAAAATATATATTAATATAAATTTCACTTTTGGCACAGTATTAATTTCAATATCTCTTTCGGGAATGCTTCTGTAGCGTATTTAATGTACACTATATAAGTATTGTGCACTTGTATTTTAATTAACCGATATTTCGGCACTGTTGCAAGTGCCATGATCACGGATGTACTGATATAGGTATTGCAATGTATAGAAGGCTACATAGCGCTTTCAGGTAATTTTTAAGTCATACCGATTAAAGTTTCAAAAAGTAACTGGAAGTCAATCGTAATATTTAATTAGGTTTATTAGTTACACCAAGTTGGGGGCATTTGCTTTGAAGATCAAAATATTAAATAAAAAGTCAATAAAGTAACTTAATTCTGAGCATTATTATATAATATAAAATTTGACTTGGTTTATATCTGACCAGAGGGTCCGGGTTCGAATCCACGGCGCGCACCAATTACTTTTCGGAGTTATGTGCGTATTAAATTATTAATTATCGCTTGCTAAACGGTGAAGGAAAACATCGTTAGGAAACCTGCATGTCTGAGAGTTCTCCATAATGTTCTCGAGACATGTGAAGCCTGCCAACCCGCACTAGGCCAGCGTGGTAGACTATGGCCTTTTACCCTTTCTTATAGTGAGAAGAGGCCCGTGCCCAGCAGTGGGACAGTTTATATACAGGGCTGATGATGGAGACTTATTACAAATAAAAATTTAACAGTATCTAATTAAAGTTGGCTGGTATATGGGGAGCGATCAATCTGATCCTCTCCTATCAGTCTAACCAAGAGATTTATACCAATACACTGAATTGACTGACGACCCGGTGGCATAGTGGGAATGTAAACGACTGCCATGCTGAAAGACGCGGGTTAGATTCCCGCTCAAGTCAACATTAATTGTGTGTGTGAACATGGATGTTTGCCTTGGTCTGTTTCTATGTAAAATATGAATATATTTTAAAAAATACTATGTATATATAGTTTTATCCATTGTTTAGTACTCATAGTACAAGCTTCTGCTTAGTTTGGAACTAGATTGTGTTCTGTGAATGTGTTAGAGTATTATAATTGAGTTCCTCACTCATCAATATTGATTTCATTTGTATGTGAAACTTAAGTGAGAGCTAATATTTTAAGGATTCTTCGAAGGGATTTCTTAGAATTGACTTTATTTTCCTCAAAATAATATTGTAGGTACACGAGCAAGACGTTTCCAATGATTATATAATTTGGTCTGGTCTGTTGGTCAAGTGATTTAGTGACTGCGATGTCCGAGGGCCGATTTTCGATGCCCGCCCTGGACAATTCTATATCCAGTTATCCAGTCCAATGCTAGCTTTACTAAAAGGATAAAATTATTGGTTCTGTTTTATTGCACATTCTTTTGAATTTCTACGTCCTTAAAATGTGTCGTATGAATGTTGAAATCGTCGACAAAATGATTTACAATTGCTTGATTAATTGTAAATCATTTTGTCGATGATTTCCTTCATATGAAACTCAACGTCATATTGAACTTGAGCGAATAAAAAAAATAGAATTCTTCGACTTAATTTCGAATTAAATAATCATGTTCCCCTGCTAAAAATCGAACTGAAAACATTTATAACGTCGTACGTCGTATAATCGCACTCTGAATGATGTAAGAGCACTATCGATACCCCATACATCCAAACCGATTTAGCCATTTAGAAGTTATGATGGATACATACGCGACCTTTATAATTATTACCTTTATTAAGAAATTCTGAAAATCTATTTAGATCCGCAAATTAATCAAAATATTTGTTCCAGCACTCACCACTAACCAAAAGAACAGCCAACAAATATGAAAAACGTGACGTCAATCAATCGCAATATCCCCAAGTAAAAAGTGAAAACGGCGATTTAAGAAGATTCAGTAGCAGTTAAAAATTAAACTAAAGCGTAGTTTTATTGGAGCTGAAATAGCTTTTATGCTATTACGATGAACTTCTACATAGCCGGGTGTATCCACGATAGTTAACCCCTTAAACGGTGTGCAAAAAAATAATAAATTGCCTGTGGTGCCGCGATCATGCAAGGGTAGACGGGGTTGCGACGGTGGGCTATGCGAGGATCGCTCGATATTTGTTAACTATGATTTATTTTTGGCATTGTTGATGAGGCATTATGCTAGAATATTTTCAGAAAAATTACAAAGATGTCTTATTCTTACTTACTTACTCCAATGGCTCATCGACCCAGAATATGCCTTGGCCTCGAATGCGAGAGAACGCCACTTCAACCTCTTTGGCCACTTCTCAAAAAGTTTTATTCGATATCTTTAAATTCGTACGTTACTGACAGACTGACAGACAAAACTTTTATGTTCCTTGCGGAAGAGGAGTACTAAGCAGGGATTTCCCGAAAGTCCCACAGGATCGGCAAGAAACGGTAAAATTAAAATTTAATGTGCGGGCGTCGCTGCGGGCATCCTCTAGTTTAAGATACTTTTGTCATTATTTATATCTTCATTCATCATATCATCTACATAAATTTAATATTTGATCCCAATATTACATGCCTATTACATTGGGACCGAAACATAACTGGCGAAGTGTGGGTGTTTAATACAACTTTGCCTACCCCTTCGGGGACAAAGGCGCAAAGTTATGTTATATGTTATGTTGTAAATTACATTTTGACATGAACTTACATACCAGTTAACGCAATACATTTCTGGAAGACTAGTGTAAATTTGAATATGAATAGATCGCATGCGAGACGTTTATCGATGGGAACATAATTTTTCCATTCATTTTGTAAAAGTGGCCCTAGCGAAAGTAACGGTCAATAGTATTCGCACTTCTCTGATCATTTACTCTTTCCTTTAGTCTGCCTCTTCATTAAAGATACACAGATTTTTTTATTACCAGGCAACTGCTATTCAGCAATATCGCTTGACACCAAAATATCACCCGCCAGTTTATTGCAAAACCGGCAACTACCGGCAATTAACCGTTGAAACTCAATTACATGAACAACTTTGAAGAAAACTGGCTTGGTCTCATTTCACCGTGGCGCAACCATAAAGTGGTGTAATGGAGAAAAATATCGAGTTTGTACCTACAAAACTGATGTGCTGTTTTTAACCTAGGTTTAAGGACAACACGAATATTTTATGTGAATTAAAATGATTTTTAGTCGACTTCACTTAACGACGATCTCGTTTTTACAACGCTTAGCTTGTTATTTCATTTTGGTTAAAGCGGTCAAACACCCGATTAGAACCACACATTCAGTGCGGTTCTAATAAGCTGGGCAACGCTTTGTTCGAATCTAGGTGTACTTGATCTAGGTGTGTTTGGTGTACCCGAAATACTTGACGGTCGTTGATTAAATATATTTTGTTAAGGTGTGAGTGCGATCCGGGTGACACAAATTTTATTCTTAGCGCAAGAGCTTTTAAATGAGCTTATAAAAAAATAAGTGCCGGCAAAAAATGTTTTAGTAATAAATTTCCTGCGTGGTACAGTCGCGCCTCAAAGAAATTGATTAAAGAGAAATATAAGTTCTTTAAGAAATACAAAAATTAAAAATGAAATTTATCAGATAGGGTTACTTATCAGTTGTTACGAGATAGGATGAGAAAGTAAGAGAGTGAGTGCTATGAAAACTATATTAAATCGGTTGAAAACTCTATTAAAAATGACCCGAAATACTTTTGGAAGTTTATTAAAACAAGACATAAGACCTGTAACTTACCTAACACCATGACGTATGGTAAGTTGAGGTATGGAAGAGGAAATATGCAATTTTTTTTCGGATTTTTTGTACTAAACTTTTTTGAATTCTTCACATGGATCATCTGTACCTAACTCATTAAATTGTGAATCGGTCTCGGATATCTCAAATATGATAATACGCTGTACCGAAGTGAGTAAATTTATAAAATCATTGGATCTCAATAAATCAGCTGGGCCGGATCAGTTGCCTCCATTGTTATTATTTAAATGTGCTGAAACTATTTCACTGCCAATAACCTTGCTCTTCGAGAAGTTACTACATGAGTGCGTTATGCCATCAATATGTAAGTCAGTATTTATAACCCCGGTGCACAAAAAGGGTTCTAAATATGAAGTGACAAATTATAGACCAATCTCTAAATTATGTGTTGTGGCAAAAATATTTGAAAATATGATACATAACCAGTTATATGCAGCGTTAAAAAATTCGCTTAATGATTTCCAGCATGGATTTGTTGAAGGACGATCAACTGTCTCAAACCTTGTCATTTTCGATGATTATGTCACTGAAAATATGAGCTAGGGTAAACAGGTCGATGTCGTTTACACTGATTATAGCAAGTGTTTTGACAGAATTGATC
Source organism: Euclidia mi (assembly GCA_944739405.2). Taxonomy (NCBI): domain Eukaryota; kingdom Metazoa; phylum Arthropoda; class Insecta; order Lepidoptera; family Erebidae; genus Euclidia; species Euclidia mi. The sequence continues at coordinate 59,233,785 of OX123193.2, read as the reverse complement.
ACTTGACTCTAATTCAGAAACGGGGCTCATTAGGGATAAGAAACGATCTCCCCATTACAGCATAACGTCCGATAAATCGGACGCTAGAACTTTGTATATCTTGTGGAGAAATAATTTAATGATTTAGTTGTATTTGTATTTGAACGAACGTTTAATATTTTTTTACGTTGGTAACCCCGTTTGTAAGTTTGGAATAAGTGATGTCATCTGTCATTTGCCATTCTCGAAAATGGCGGGTCGTGATCAGTCTGGTTTGAGAAAAAGGTAAGCTTTATTTCTATTTTCTCGTAATTTATAATAATAAAAGTAAAAAACAGTGTCTTACACCTGTTGAAGCAATGTGTGTCTAAGTAAAAATAACATTTATTTCATGTCAAAGTTGTTATTTTTTTCTGTTATGTGTGTATTTGTGATGTGTACGATATAACGGACGCTATGCACAGCGGACTTTACAGCTTTGTTTGCTTGCTTGTACAGCTTTGTGTTTGCTTGCTTTTACAGCTTGAATGTGCATGAAATTGTATCTGCTTTGGAATGCGAAGATGATAATGAGGATATGAGGTGTGTTATTTATGTTGAACCACCTATAGAACTAAGTGGTCAGGCAACGGATGAAGACAGCGATAAGTCTGACGATGAACACGATGGCAACCTGAATCACTTGGGACGCACATTACTTCAAAGTGGATGTGAACTACGATGTTTCCAAGCAAATAGGGATGATGCTATGCCATCTACATCTTCGGGTTTCCAATCATCGCAATTTGTCGTTACGCAGGCCAATTCATCAAGTGAAGAAAGCGTCGATGAAGATAACGAACCCCTTTCAAATCTAAAAGCACGTAAGGATCATGTACAAAAGTCTCAGGCTAAGAAGAAAAGGACAACGTTATGGAAAAAGCAATTACCAAACTTTTCCTGTCCGGAATTTAGCACACAAGCATCTTCAGTTGAAAGTCAAAGCTGTAAGGATCCATTAGGTTATTTCAAACTTGTTTTCTACAAAGATTTAGTGAAACACATTACAGAGCAAACAAATCTTTATGCTGGCCAAAAAAATAAACCAATGATGGTCACAGAAGACGAAATTTATGTTGTTTTGGGAGCCATATTATCGTCTGGCTATGCCAAGTTACCATATAAAAGACTATATTTCTCTAAAGATAACGATGTGCCAAAATTTCTTGCTGAAAGTATACGCTGTAATAGATTTGAGTCGATACTTCAAAATTTACACCTGAATGATAACACTAATTTATCGACTTCTTCTGATAGGCTGTACAAAATACGACCGCTGCTAGATAGTCTGAGTGAATCTTTCCGGGCATTACGGGAAACATTACGGGCTGGACGAGCATTATAGCATCGACGAAAGTATGATCCCATACTTCGGGAAACATTACACCAAGCAGTTCATCAGGGGGGAACCGATAAGGTTCGGTTTAAAAATTGGGCTTTATGTGCTAGCACTAGTTATATGGTGGCTTTTAATTTTTATACCTGAAAAACTGGAGAGAAGAAAGATTTTGGTTTAGGCGGAGATGTAGTCCTCAGTCTTATAGAACTAGGAAAGTTGCCAGCTAATAGTGGTATAAAAATATATTTTGACAACTTTTTCACATCATTGTCGTTGATGCGACTTATTTTAAGAGAGTTAGGATATTATGCGACGGGCACAATAAGGGCCAACCGTGTCGAGAATTGTCCGCTAAAAGAGATCAGCCAGTTCAAGCGCGAAGAACGAGGCTACAGCGATTACAGGATGTCTGAAGATATATTTGTGTGTCGCTGGAATGATAACAATGTGGTCACTGTGGCCACCAACTTTGAAAACTGGGCCTTGACGTCTGCCACTCGATGGTCTAATGAGAAAAAAGCTAAAGTTTCGATCCCTCGACCCGCAATAATTGCCAGTTACAATAAACACATGGGTGGGGTCGACAAATGCGATCAAGCTCTCGCGAACCTTCGCACGAGAATGCGAATCAGGAAATGGTGGTGGCCAATTTTTGCCTACTTTTTAGATGTGGCAGTAGAAAATGGCTGGTTACTTGCAAGAAAATATGGATGCAATAATGAGACGGCATCATTGTTTGCATTTAGAAGGCATGTAGCTACAACTAACTACAGAACGCCGCTGTGCAAATCAGTGTGGAGGAAAATCGAAATACAAATGTCTGAAATGTGATGTGGGCCTCTATCCAAAATGTTTTCTAGAGTACCATGTTCAAGGCCATTCAGTTTAATTTATGCGCATCCATTTTGTTTTGTTTCAAATAAATACTGCTAAATATTCAAGCGTTTTCTTCATATATGTATTTTCATACTACACCCAAGTAAATGTTCCGTAGTGCATGGCGTCCAATATATCGGAAAGGCCATAAAATTATACCTATAAATATATAATGTCTTTTTACTGATTAGGCTTTTCATATGACCCCTAATTATAAAATACATAACATTAAAATCACAATAAACACGATAATTAACTTAATGCTGTAATGGGTAACCCATTACAGCATAAAGTTTGTTCGTGAGGCGAACATAGGGAAAAAATGAAAGATGTATTAGAGATGCACAATTATTATTCAGCATAGGCAAGGCACTGATACATTACAAAAATAACATTATATAAGATGACGTGCGCTGGCGCTGAGAGCGCGCCAAAGTCTGTCCGGCGGTCGCCGCCGCTAGTGAGGTGGTGAGATCCCCCGCTCCCTTGGCGGGGTGAAGCTAGGGATGTGCAGATGCGACGCGCAGGCTCGTACATACTGGGGGCCCTTGAAAGATCAGCTTTCAAGCACCATTGTCATCATCGGTGAAAAGAAGACACAGGCGATTGAGCGCGCGTCGTATGATGCCTCTTGAAGTGTTGACATCAGCAACTCGTGGTACCCCATCTGTTCCAGGGTACAGTTCCAGTACGCGACCGAGTCGCCAAAGAAGTGGAGGAAGGCCATCTTCCTTAATGATGACGAGATCTCTTCGTTTGAGATCTTTACAACGTGTTTTCCATTTGCAGCGCTGTTGCAGGTCGGTGACGTATTCAGCTTGCCATCTGCGCCAAAATATTTGCCTCATTTGTTCCAAGGCTTGATAGTTGTTGAGCCGGCGTGGGTTGAGCTCTGTCAGCGCCGGGGCCGGAAGTGACATCAGAGACCTGCCAAGGAGAAAGTGTCCTGGTGTGAGCGCTGCGAAGTCATTGGGAGAGGAAGAAAGGGGAGAGATGGGTCTACTGTTTAGGATAGCCTCGACCTGGGTAAAGAGGGATGAAAGTTCCTCGAAGGTGAAGTGTGCACTACCAATAGTGCGCTTTATATGATGCTTAGCAGATTTAATGCCTGCCTCTGCATAGCCGTTAAAATTAGGAGCGTAAGCCGGTGAGAATTTGAATTTGATGTTTTGATCAGCTGCAAACCCAACAATAGAATCTGAATACTGCTTAAAAAACTCGTTAATCTCCCTTGCAGCAGCCACAAAATTCCGACCATTGTCGCAAAAGATCTCTCTTGGCTTACCCCTGCGAGCGATGAAACGGCGTAGAGCTAATATATAAGAATCTTTAGATAATTCACTTACACATTCCAAATGAACGCATTTATATCTGAGGCAAATAAAAAGACATAAGTAGCATTTTGATTTTCTACACCCACGTCCTCTGTAGTTAATTATAAAGAAGGGTCCTGCAAAGTCTACAGCTACAGTAGAAAATGGAAAGTCTGGGATCAGACGCTGAGAAGGTAAGTCACCCATAATATTTTGCATTACTTTGGCATTGTGCCGCGTGCAAGTGACACATCTACGTGCCGTGCGTCGCGCCAGGTCCCTGCCCCCAATAGGCCAGAACTGCTCACGTATTGAGGACAGCATGAGTTGCGGTCCCGCATGCAAAAGACGTGTGTGTTCGTGTGCAAATATGAGTTTGGTGAGTGTATGTTTTGCGTTCAAAAGTATAGGGTGATTTTTTGTGAAGTCGAAGTTAGATTTGCGTATTCTCCCCCCCACTCTCAGGATGCCCTGAGAGTCTAGAAATGGTGATAATGATGCAAGTGATGATTTAGGACTGATGGTCCTTTTCTTGAGTAGCAAATCTAGCTCTTTAGAGAATGATTCCTGCTGTGAAAGTTTTACAAGTACAGAGAGTGAATTATTAAGTTCTTCTCTAGACAGTGGTCCCTTGACAAACTGCTTCTTGCATTTAATGTTTAAGAAGCGTAAGATGTGAGCAATGATGCGTTGTAACTGTTTGTAACTAGAGTATTTTTCAAAGTCAATGATTTTGTATGATGAAGATGATGTATCAGTGTCTATGTTAAGTAGTGATAATGTATGTTTTGTTTCGGGTAAGACTTCCAGCTTCTCACTAGGAAGAGAAGGCCAATCATTCTCATCTCCTAGAAGATACTCAGGCCCGTGCCACCACTTAGTTTCTGTGGCAACAAGCTGAGGATCCACTCCACGGGATGCTAAATCTGCCGGGTTTAAGGATGTAGGCACATAATGCCAAGGAGCACTCATTGTGAGTTCCTGTATGGAAGCTACTCGATTTGCAACATAAGTTTTTAATTTGGAAGGGCATGATCTCAGCCATGCTAGCACTACGCTGGAATCTGACCAATACACACAGCGAGCTATTGGTTTGCGAAATGCAGCAATGACGGTTGTAGATAAACGAGCTCCCAGTAGAGCAGCACAAAGTTCCAGCCGAGGTATAGTGGTGCCCTTGATTGGCGCTACGCGCGACTTAGCACAAAGAAGATTACAGGACTTATGTCCAGACACTGAAGTGGACTTACCATAGATACATGCTCCATAGGCAACCTGAGAGGCATCACAGAATACATGTAACTCAATGTAAGCTGGAACATTAATAAAGACATTACGAGGAATAGTGACAAGTTTTAAACATTTAATGTTGTCTGCGAAGCGTTCCCAGCTTCGCTTTATTTGAGGAGGGACTGGGTCGTCCCAGTTTAAATTAAGAGACCATAATTTTTGTAAGAGGATTTTGGGTTTCACGGTGCACAAGGTAAGAAGTCCTAGAGGATCAAATATTTTAAATGTCGATGATAGGATGGTGCGTTTCGTGATAGTGTTGTGAGGTCGATCGTCAATATCAAAACGAAGCAAATCACTAGTGGGATCCCATCCTAAACCTAGAGTTTGAACAGAGTGACTCAAAACTAATTTATCAGTTTCTATGTTTTGTTTTTCGGAGTCAATGATGACTGGAGAGTTAGAACGAAACTTTCTCAAGTTGAAACAGCCAGCAGAAAGAACTTTGGAAACGGATTTTTTAATATAGAGCAAGTCACCTTCAAGGTCAGCACCACACAGAAGGTCATCACAATAAAGATCAGATTGGATGATCGTCTTAATTGTGTCAGCAGTGCAGTGCCCCTGCTATATTGTTATTCAAGATCTGAGCTGATTCCTCCCCAAGCTGCCACAAACATCTGGCAGCTATAAAGCTGGCGCTAGAGAAACCATTTGTCAATGTATGAAGCTGAAGTGTTCTAAGAGGCAAGTTTTCCTCTTCACGCCATAAGATTAATTGCAAATTTCGGTCTGCCTCGTTCAAAATAATTTGCCTGTACTGTTTTTCAATGTCACCAGACAGTACGTATTGGTAATGTCGAAATCGTATTAGGATGTTAAACAATGAGTCCTGAATATTGGGGCCTACCATTTGTAAGTCATTGATGGAAAAGCCTGATGATGTACGCGCAGAAGCGTCGAAGACTACGCGCAGTTTTGTGGACTCACTACTTTGCTTAACCACAGCATGATGTGGTAAGAAGAAAGACATGCTGGGCCTTTCAACACGAGCATCTGATAGATGACCCAAGTCTCGATATTCATTTATGAAGTTAATATAGTCTTGTTTCAAAGAGGGGTTTTGTTTAAATCGTTTCTCTAGTCCAAAGAAGCGCCTTTTAGCGAGATGATACGAGTCTCCTAGACAGTCGGGTGAATCTATGAGTGGCAGTCTAACACAAAACCTACCATTTTCTAAACGTGAAGTGTGTTTTATGAAGTGATGTTCGCTCTCTGTCATGAAGTCCTGTTGATTCTCTGTAGTAGGGAAGTCCTCAAAGTTCCAAAATTGAGTTAAATCAGATCTAATGTCATCAATAGATGCTAAATTGCAGTGAACTTCCTTTGAAAATTTAAGAGTAGGCACAGGGCCCACTATAATCCATCCTAGTCTAGTGTTATGAAGGGTAGGCAAGTTAGGCCCAAGAGAATGTTGCTCAAAATTAAGAAGGTCCCAAAAGATGTCTGCTCCTAGTAGCATATCAACAGGTGATGGTTTATTAAAAGAGGGGTCAGCCAGTGAAATAGAAGATGGCAGACTAAGTGAAGAAATCTCTAAATGTACTTTAGGAAGTTTACCTGTAATTTGAGGTATTACCAGGAATTCTTGTTTTCGCATGAATGAACCCTGTTTAGATTTAACTAGCTGCTGCCCGCGACGTCGTTTGCGTGAACGCTATACAGCACCAAAAATACGTACGATTATACTAAATGAATGTTATTTAAAATAACATTCATTTACCCGTTTCTTCTTTACATTTCTTTCATATCTACAGAAAGTGCAGTAACAAAGGGAGACTGTCTTTTGTAGAATTGACCTTCAAAAAGTGCTGATTTTCAGCCTGCTTTGAATAAATTACTTTATGGTGATTCTGCTAAATTAAGTCATAAGATGTAACTAAAGCAGAAGAAGAAAATAATGAATAAGGACTACTCGATAGACAACATTAGTGGTTTGGCTCTCCGCAGCCAAAATGTAGTAATAATGAAGGCAGCAACAGCTGCGTGGAGAGACCGACAGACTGCTACGCAGAGGGTCTCAGGTTCGAATCCACGGCACGCACCAATGACTTTTCGGAGTTAAATGTGTATTAAATTGTTAATTATTGCGTCCTAAACGGTGAAGGAAACCATCGTGAGGAAACCTGCATGTCTGGGAGTTCTCTATAATGTTTTCGAAAGACATGTGAAGCACTTGGCCAGCGTGGTGGACTCTGGCCTTATCCTGCTCATAGTGAGAAGAGCCCCGTGCCTAGCAATGGGATAGTATAAAGGACTGATGATGAGCCAAAATGTAAAAAGAGTCAGAACTGGTGAGGCGGGAGCAAGTGACGTACAGCTGCCCGTGTGAGAAGCAGCTTGTCCTGAGGTCGACACCCGCTGCCCTCAGTGTCTGCCCCTGCAACTTAGTGATAGTCATCGCGAAGCAAACACTCACGGGGAACTGTTCGCGCTTGAACTGGAACGGGAAATTATAAGGTATGAAGGGAATGCGTGGTATAAATACTGCCTTGCCGCGCCACATCCCGTAAGAATTTCCGCCTCAATGGTGTGTCAGTGGAGCGAGATGACTTTAAGGTGGGTCCTGTTACACAACGTCGGAGGAGATAGGTTCCAAAGAAGCATTATCGGGACACCGACCTTCAGCTTGATGGTATGCGCTGGAAGTCAGCTTGCTGACTGGGAGTTCAGAAATTCCACGAGATAATGTGTGGCGTAGACCACTTAATTCCCCTCAATTTCCGAGAGAATGCATTCGTTAACTGTTGCAGCCCAATCATTTTGGGCGTCAAAATGGCCCGCTTACACCCCAAAAATTCAGCTGGTGTAGTATACGACTGATGTTCCCGTACACATAGCGAATGAGTTCATCTAAGTTGGATACAACTCTACCGAGAGACTCTGGAAGCACCACCTGTCCACCTCTCTCCTCTGTTAGAGTGCCTTCGCCAAGACTTAGAAGGACATCGGAGAAGTCTTGAGCACGTGCATTGCCGCCGAGCCGAGCTCTCATATTAATTGTTAAGCGCAGCGTACGAACTCGTGACCACAACGAAGATCATTACAACGAAGCATTCACCTCGTCAGCCCTCGATCCCCGCGTCACGACAGGAAGCGTTTGGAGGAAATCGCCACTACACAGAACTGTGAATCCACGCATCAAATGTTCGTTCCTGTGGGTTCTGTCCACGGCCTCAACTGCCTTCCTATTAGCCATCGTACACTCATCCCATACGATCAGAGAGCAATCCTTGAGCACGTGTCCCTTATCACTGTTACGTATGTCTTATGTTTAAGATATGGCATGCTTCATTTTTAAACGACTTAAAAAAAGGAGGTTCTCAGTTTGACCTGTATGTATGTTTGTCCGCGATTTGTCCACTTTCTTCGGTATTAAGCTCAAATTGCTTACAGCAATAGCGTGCCGTTTTCGAGTATAAATTTTGTTATAAAGCTATGCAGTTATTTTCGAGTTCTGTTTGTTATTACATACAGACAAACTCTACGAATTTTATAAGATATAGATGAAGCAACTGAAAACTTATATAAACACATTATTTTATTGTCTTGCTCATATCAAACGAATTAACAATACAATTTTAAAAAAGAAAATGCCCAACTCTATCTATGACTTTTAAAAACAACTATTAACCTCGCCAACGTGATCAAATTTAAATTATTTATACCCAAAAAGGGTTTAAACAGTCATGTAATTCGACTTGATGTTTTTCAAATCTCATAGATGGCGCTGCTATAAAATTGTCTTGATACTACTTATATTTATTTAATTATGATTATCGGCCTAAGTTACGTATATTGCGTGATTGTTATAGTGTGAAGCTAGCTTATAGCATGGTTAACATAATAACAACATTCAAATATGCGTCGTTAGATTACATGTTGTTACAGAATGCGTTGAAGAAATAAAGGTTCACTGCTCTTTCCCCGTAGGTCACAGCGTGATAATATGTAGCCTATATGCTGATTCGACCTTTCAATAATATTCGTGCCAAATTTGAAGTAAATCCAAGTAGTACTTTTTGAGTTTATCCCGGATATAAAGACAAACAGACAAACAGAAAAAAATTCTAAAAACTATATTTTTGGCTTCGTTATCGATTGTAGATCACACTCCAAGTATTACTTAAAAAAAATATTCAATGTACAGTTTTGACTTGCCTACCATTTTATTATATGTATAGATTATGGCAGAGCATCGCTCTGGAATGATGTTAAGTGAAGCATTACCTATGCCTAAGATGCTTGTAGCCTCTGATGGCTCAGAAATCAGTTGAATACGCCCTTTCAAATCAGTAGTAATAAATGAAGACTGACTTCCACAGTCTAGTAACGCCCTTACAGTTTCTAACTGGTTTGTCTGTGGATTAAAGATATCTAGTAAAGCAGTAGAAAGAAGAGTCACAGAATGTGACACTGATGGCGTAGAAGACATAACAACCGGGCCTTCTGCCTTATGATGATCGTTGATGTCTTGAGTTTGCATAGTGGAAGGAGTGTCAGAAGATGGCGAGGGTGTTGCGTCAGTTGTGTGCTTATGAAGAAGTGTGTTGTGTCGTCTCTTACATACGCGACAGCCGCCCAAGCGACAATGAGCTGCGTCGTGGTCAGGCCGCAGGCAATTGTGGCAGAGTTTCAACTTGTAGGCCTGCTTCCATTTTTCATCTGTATTCAATGATTTAAAGACGTTGCAGTCAAAGATGCGGTGCTTGCCCTGGCAAACGACGCACGGATGCAGATGTTTGGGATTTGCTGAAATTACAAATGATTTTGTGTCATGTTTGGTATCATAGTGATGGTGGGGCAATTTATTTTGAGAGAAATGAGGTGAACTCTTGGTATGTAATTGTCTATCCTTCTTAGATCTGTATAAGGTTTCTAATACATTAGCACGGGATTTTAAGAAATCCTTAAAATCATCCAAAGTTGGGACATCCAACTTTAACTCATTTCTACGTTCTTCCCATTTCATGCTAGTAGTTGCATCTAGTTTGGAAACAGCCAAATATATGATTAAAGTGTCCCAATGATTTACTGGCTGGCCTAAAGTTTTTAAGGCCCGCAGGTTTTTTGTAATATGGTCACTTAAGAACCGAAGAGCCTTATCAGATTCCCTTTGAATCAACTCAATGTTAAATAGTGAATTTAAATGGTTTTGAACTAGTTGGCGTTTATTGTTGTACCTATCACATAGAAGTTTCCAGGCTTCTGCATAATTGTTAGAAGAAATCTCTAAGTTAGATATGACTCGGGCCGCCTCTCCTTCCAAATAAGAGCAAATGATATTTATGGATGGGTTGTAAACTATTATTATGATGTATTAATGATTCATAAGTGTCATGGAATTCAAGCCATTTATAAAAGGATCCATCAAATTTACTGATTTTAATTTGAGGCAGTTTAAGACCCATCACTTTATTATCACAACATGAGTGAGATCTGCCCGATGACAATGACTTAAGTTGGTCTACCCTAGCTCTCAGGGGCTCAAGTAAATCCTGTGCAACAGCAATACAATGGTGAAGGCTGTCCTCTATAAAATCTCTAACTGCAAGCTCATCATCAAGTTTGTCAGGAGTCAAGACTTCTATTTGGTTCTGCAGAAAATCAAATTTATTTGAAATCTCCAAAAATTTATTTAATTTCAGGCTTAATTCATTAAGCTGTATAGAGGAAATAGGTTCCTTTTGCTCAGTTAATTTTTGTAAGTAGCTACTGAACTTAGTTACTTGTCCCTTAATAGACCTACGCTTTAAATGAAGTGTAGGCAGCTCGAATTTTGTATCATCATCAGACATGATGTTAAATTATAATGTTCAATTATTATGATAACCAAAACACTATGTTTGGAGATAACAAAACACAAATTCAAAGTACAAGTAAAAATTGAAACGGCTTACGCTCCTTCTTATCAAGAGATAGATGGCATTGGTGCACGTTGTCTCTGCAACTCTGGGTGGCCGACCGGCTGCACCACAGGGTCTGTCTGGTCTGGCAAGTGCAGGCAGGCAAGGCAAAGACAAGCAGGGGGCATCCAGAGCACGCCTCACCACAGCATTCTCACTGGAATGTTTATGTAAAGAAACGTGTAAGCAAGCGTGCAATGGATGGTGTGAATAGTGTGAAGTAAGCACTTATTTACTAGAAAGGTGTACAAAATAGTACCTATTACGATGTTTGACACGTTACGGTGTTATTAAGTATGATGTTATGATGCGAAAATAGGTTGTGATGTATGATTTATGAAGATTGGGGCGTTTGCCGCCATAATATGGACGTAGTAGTAGTAGTAAGTAGGGGCGTAGTAGGTTACTCTCTGGGTAACGCGTACAAATGCCTGTTAGGCACGTAGAAAATCTTTGCAAAATGTAATTAAAGTACGTATGACGCAATAAGATAAGACCTTTGAGGCATATAATTTGATACCTAGTGCATTTACCCTTGTAGGTGCGGATAATGATGAGCGCTGTAGGCACAAAATAAACCCAATAGCATCACAGTCATGCACACTATGAAGAGAGACCTTGTAAAACAGATTACAAGAAATATACACCCAGGCAAAGGCGGGAAAAGATGTTTGGGTATGAATAATAAGGAATGTAAGCAGGCTCACGACACTCTCCTCGGCAAGAGATAGCAGGAAACGAAGCGATGATTTCTCTACGTGGCCGGGCAGGCGGCAGCTTGGCTTGCATGCACGTGGAGGCGTGGTCGCCGGGCAGCACCGGTGGCGTGGGCGAGTCGATCCGTGGACAAACGTGCAGCGATCCGAGGAAGTTATCAGCCCGCTGTTACGATGATCCTCTTGCGTTACGGCTGAGGTCGAAATATAGGCAGGCAAGAATCTTCAGGTGGCGTCAGGTACTTGGATTCGTCGGCAAAATGGCGGCGGCGAGTGACGCTAACGCATTTACGTTTTCTTGACTTTAGCGCGATTCGTGCCCACCCGGGGGCGCCAAATATGTTCGTGAGGCGAACATAGGGAAAAAATGAAAGATGTATTAGAGATGCACAATTATTATTCAGCATAGGCAAGGCACTGATACATTACAAAAATAACATTATATAAGATGACGTGCGCTGGCGCTGAGAGCGCGCCAAAGTCTGTCCGGCGGTCGCCGCCGCTAGTGAGGTGGTGAGATCCCCCGCTCCCTTGGCGGGGTGAAGCTAGGGATGTGCAGATGCGACGCGCAGGCTCGTACAAAGTTAATTATCGTGGCTTACGTCATATATAACAAATAGGTCTCAAGCTGTTACTACCAACAATTATATATCGAGCTGGGTAACGATGCCAAGCAGGGTCCCTCAAGGCTCACTTTTAGGTCCTTTGTTTTTTGTGATCTTTGTTAACGACATCGGCAGCTGTACTCATCATTCGCGGTTGCTTTGTTATGCTGATGATATGAAAATATTTTTGGCAATTTCATCGCATAATGACGTTCAAGCATTGCAATCTGACTTAACGTGCCTTGACGATTATTGTACTAGAAATAAATTAGACCTGAATACATCAAAATGCTCACTCGTTACTTACACAAGAAAAAATAATGTTATATTATCTGATTATACTTAACAAGGCTACAAAATTGCCCGATAAAACAAGATTCGTGACCTTGGAGTCATGTACGACTCGAAGATCTTATTTGAAGAACACGTTGGCAGAATAATTAAAAAAGCTTTTCAAGCTCTTTGGTTTGTGATGCGGATGTCTAATTATTTTAATGAAGTTAAAACAATTAAGATCATATATTGCGCATTTGTTCGAAGCATATTAGAGTACGGATCACAAATTTGGAATCCCAGATACGACAAATACGTTAATAGGCCAGAAGGTGTTCAAAAAAGGTTCATAAAATATTTATGCTATCGTACTAGAATGAAATATAAAACTGACGATTACTTCAAAATATATGGAAAATTTCATCTTCTTCCTCTGACAAACAAACGTGATATTGCTGATGTAATATATTTATTAAAAATTATTTCTAATAATATCGATTGTCCTGAACTTCTTCATAAACTCGATTTCAATGTTCCAAAAAAGACTTTACGACAATACACACCTTTCCGTTTAAGTTTAGTCTCCACGAATTATAGGCAGAATAGTTTGTAATGGTGAGCAAAAAAGACTCTTAATATTAAACACAAGATTTCGATATTTTTAACGCAAAGCAAGCGACATTGCGGCAACTACTAAGCAGGGATTTTTTCACGAATTATGTTGAGTAATAACAACTTATTTAATGAAACTATTGATTTTACAGTACATTAGAATTAAGAGTTGCCTAGTATTATTATATTCCACATTTTATTTTTAAGATGAAGCCTACACCTATAAATGGCTGTATGATGTGTACTTTGTTAAACATAAATTTGTGATGACCATGTTGGTCTTCCATATAATAAATAAATAAATAAAGACTTCGTCGAAGAAAAATAATCTCTTAAAAAGGGCTTCGAAGTTTACTTCTAGTCAGCCCAGTTAAAAGTAGTAATAGTAACTACGAGTATTTAAATAGGTTTTGTCTCACAAACAGGAAACAAACCAAAACAAATAAACCCAAAACTGCAACATACACTTAAATCTTACACGCAATCAAGTCCAGTCTATTTCATAATCAGTATCCGAAGTCCGCAGCAAAAATGTGTATTCACAATACAGGATAACATACGAGGCAGACTAACTCTGCCCTGGCTAATTCCGCTTGGCTTCAAACTTCACCCTCAGGAATAACAGTGATTCAATTTCGTTCATACCCGGAAACGCGAAGACGATATTCTCTTCGGATTCCTTATTTCTAAAACAATGATTTTGCCTCATAAACGTATAGTTCAAAAGCCAAAAATTTACTAAAATATATGAAGGCAATTGCCATCTCAGCTGTGGCACATATGTCTCTGTTATTTATTATTATTGTTCGATATAAGACGTCAAAGTTTCGCATACAGAGTACCTCATTTTATAACTGGATGGCAACTATTACCTAAATGTTATGTAAGGTACAGGTGGTAGCGGTTGATAGATGATTTTGACTACATTTTTTAACGTGTAGAAAATGAGTTACCTCAGGCCCATCCGACCGGGGAGTGGTCGAAAGGGGTATGTTGGACTCCCACCCCGTGGGCTGGGTTACCGACTAAAATCCACACGGTGGCTCCGTAGCTAGACGCCTACCTACGACCTACCCTAGATTTTCGAGTTTGGAAAATAAGGCAGTTATTACCGAGAGGAGATACCTGAAAAAGAAACGAGCTTCTAAGGCGAAAGACTTGGACGGTAACGTGAAAAATGTTTTTTCATTACGGCATACTGAAGTAATAAACTGATGATAGATATAGTGCGATGACTAAAATCTAAAGTCTCAAACAGAAAAAGGTAAAACAGTGAATGTGTAATTCCTGCTTAAGCAGTATTACAAGGTTCAGTTGTAAGAGTGTGCTTTTTTTAAACCACTCCTGGTTTCATTTGAACCACTCTTGAAAATTGTCAATTAGAAAATACAAAGTATATAATAATGTGTTTATATTTAGTACAGACATTTTATAGTTAGTAAAAAACCTAATTTATTACTAAAATATTTTTCTATTACATTGTTTGAAAAATCCTTTACAGGTTTAAAAATAAAACCTAAAATTATTAAAATTTTTCAGCTCAACACGCCAGACAAGACAACGTGCCAGAGGCAAACCACATTTGTGATACGTTACTATTTTATTTCATACTAGCTGCTGCCCGCGACGTCGTTTGCGTGAACGCTATACAGCACCAAAAATACGTACGATTATACTAAATGAATGTTATTTAAAATAACATTCATTTACCCGTTTCTTCTTTACATTTCTTTCATATCTACAGAAAGTGCAGTAACAAAGGGAGACTGTCTTTTGTAGAATTGACCTTCAAAAAGTGCTGATTTTCAGCCTGCTTTGAATAAATTACTTTATGGTGATTCTGCTAAATTAAGTCATAAGATGTAACTAAAGCAGAAGAAGAAAATAATGAATAAGGACTACTCGATAGACAACATTAGTGGTTTGGCTCTCCGCAGCCAAAATGTAGTAATAATGAAGGCAGCAACAGCTGCGTGGAGAGACCGACAGACTGCTACGCAGAGGGTCTCAGGTTCGAATCCACGGCACGCACCAATGACTTTTCGGAGTTAAATGTGTATTAAATTGTTAATTATTGCGTCCTAAACGGTGAAGGAAACCATCGTGAGGAAACCTGCATGTCTGGGAGTTCTCTATAATGTTTTCGAAAGACATGTGAAGCACTTGGCCAGCGTGGTGGACTCTGGCCTTATCCTGCTCATAGTGAGAAGAGCCCCGTGCCTAGCAATGGGATAGTATAAAGGACTGATGATGAGCCAAAATGTAAAAAGAGTCAGAACTGGTGAGGCGGGAGCAAGTGACGTACAGCTGCCCGTGTGAGAAGCAGCTTGTCCTGAGGTCGACACCCGCTGCCCTCAGTGTCTGCCCCTGCAACTTAGTGATAGTCATCGCGAAGCAAACACTCACGGGGAACTGTTCGCGCTTGAACTGGAACGGGAAGTTATAAGGTATGAAGGGAATGCGTGGTATAAATACTGCCTTGCCGCGCCACATCCCGTAAGAATTTCCGCCTCAATGGTGTGTCAGTGGAGCGAGATGACTTTAAGGTGGGTCCTGTTACACAACGTCGGAGGAGATAGGTTCCAAAGAAGCATTATCGGGACACCGACCTTCAGCTTGATGGTATGCGCTGGAAGTCAGCTTGCTGACTGGGAGTTCAGAAATTCCACGAGATAATGTGTGGCGTAGACCACTTAATTCCCCTCAATTTCCGAGAGAATGCATTCGTTAACTGTTGCAGCCCAATCATTTTGGGCGTCAAAATGGCCCGCTTACACCCCAAAAATTCAGCTGGTGTAGTATACGACTGATGTTCCCGTACACATAGCGAATGAGTTCATCTAAGTTGGATACAACTCTACCGAGAGACTCTGGAAGCACCACCTGTCCACCTCTCTCCTCTGTTAGAGTGCCTTCGCCAAGACTTAGAAGGACATCGGAGAAGTCTTGAGCACGTGCATTGCCGCCGAGCCGAGCTCTCATATTAATTGTTAAGCGCAGCGTACGAACTCGTGACCACAACGAAGATCATTACAACGAAGCATTCACCTCGTCAGCCCTCGATCCCCGCGTCACGACGGGAAGCGTTTGGAGGAAATCGCCACTACACAGAACTGTGAATCCACGCATCAAATGTTCGTTCCTGTGGGTTCTGTCCACGGCCTCAACTGCCTTCCTATTAGCCATCGTACACTCATCCCATACGATCAGAGAGCAATCCTTGAGCACGTGTCCCTTATCACTGTTACGTATGTCTTATGTTTAAGATATGGCATGCTTCATTTTTAAACGACTTAAAAAAAGGAGGTTCTCAGTTTGACCTGTATGTATGTTTGTCCGCGATTTGTCCACTTTCTTCGGTATTAAGCTCAAATTGCTTACAGCAATAGCGTGCCGTTTTCGAGTATAAATTTTGTTATAAAGCTATGCAGTTATTTTCGAGTTCTGTTTGTTATTACATACAGACAAACTCTACGAATTTTATAAGATATAGATGAAGCAACTGAAAACTTATATAAACACATTATTTTATTGTCTTGCTCATATCAAACGAATTAACAATACAATTTTAAAAAAGAAAATGCCCAACTCTATCTATGACTTTTAAAAACAACTATTAACCTCGCCAACGTGATCAAATTTAAATTATTTATACCCAAAAAGGGTTTAAACAGTCATGTAATTCGACTTGATGTTTTTCAAATCTCATAGATGGCGCTGCTATAAAATTGTCTTGATACTACTTATATTTATTTAATTATGATTATCGGCCTAAGTTACGTATATTGCGTGATTGTTATAGTGTGAAGCTAGCTTATAGCATGGTTAACATAATAACAACATTCAAATATGCGTCGTTAGATTACACGTTGTTACAGAATGCGTTGAAGAAATAAAGGTTCACTGCTCTTTCCCCGTAGGTCACAGCGTGATGATATGTAGCCTATATGTTGATTCGACCTTTCAATAATATTCGTGCCAAATTTGAAGTAAATCCAAGTAGTACTTTTTGAGTTTATCCCGGATATAAGGACAAACAGACAAACAGAAAAAAATTCTAAAAACTATATTTTTGGCTTCGTTATCGATTGTAGATCACACTCCAAGTATTACTTAAAAAATATATTCAATGTACAGTTTTGACTTGCCTACCATTTTATTATATGTATAGATTCGAATGTAGGTATTGTACAGTAATTTAATTTCTTTGTGAACAATTTAAAGTAGGCTTGATGTTTCTGAAGCTTACCTTAATGATGACCAGGGACAACCTGGTGATCTGATCCTCAACTAGATATTATAGTAACCAGATAATTTAAAAAGAAATTATTTTTTTATTTATTCCTTAATTTATAGACTCACACCTGTATCCCCAAGGGCTAGGCAGAGGTATAATATTACACCCACACTTCGTCATGAATTTTTAGGTCCGACGTAGTAGCCTATTGCCGTTACCGGGCACATTTCCAGACTCTGTGCTGCTACTGAGATTTCGGAAAAAACCAGTAACACTTTTGCCCGAACCGGGAATTGAACCCGAGAGCTCCGATCAGCAGTCGCATACGCTATCCACTGGACCCTGGAGGCAGTAAAAACAAACTAATATAGTCTAAATGCAAGAGAAGATAAATAATACCCAGATCATAGACCACCTAGACTTATAACAAACTAGAGGATGCCTGCAGCTACGCGCGTGCATTTTATTTTAATTTAACCCTTCCTTCGCGATCCCGTAGAAATTTTTGAAAATCCCTTCTTAGTGCACCCTTATGGTACCCAAGAAACATCCAAACTTCAGCTGCCCTCACCCAATCGTTTTGGCTGTCCTTTGTCTGTCAGTCAGTAACGCAAGATGCATGCTCATCAAACAAAGAAGAGTCCGGAGTGGGAACCGAACCCGTAATCTGCTAACAGTCTGGATGACTAACCACTAGAAGAACAAAGCAGTAATTTTTCTAGTATTTCTTACCCTTCATCATTTAAATAAAATAGATAATTCAAATGCTCAACTAGACAATTCATATGTCGCTATATGCTTATGCCTTGATGCCAGAAGTAGGAAATTTATCGAAATGATTATAGGTGCTTTGTTCCCTGAAAAGTTACGGAATAAATTTGCTGATTTGTTTGTTGCGGTTTCTAAACGTAAATATTTTAAGAAAAAATAATATAGACGGGAATTTACGCGAACATGCAAATTAGATATTTACATACCTTATTTTGCTTGACGTTTCGAGACGGTTGCAAACTGACTGGTGTGGCGATGTCACGTCTCCAAGTGCGAGGTAGAAGATTCTATTTCTACCCCCGGGTCGTTGATATTCGAAGTACCGGTGCAAAACACACTAACCGTATCTGTATATTGAACATTCGCCGACTGCGCGTTAAAGTGGGGTGTTGTTAGCCGAATCACAAGATTCCACGCCGATGACAATTTGAAGCCCTCTTCCCGATTGAAATTTTTATGTTTTCTGATTTCAATCGCTTCACGCACAACTCTTGGGTAAAAGTGGCGTTCCGTGGAGAGGACTTGGGGACGATGAAATTCAATCCAGTGATTGGTGCCCGATTGAAGTAAATGTTCCGCAATCGCCGATTTGTTCGTTTGACGGTTCTTTACAGCTGCGATGTGCTCCTTTATACATTCAGCGATAGTAGTAGAATGTAGGGCATGTAGGTCGGTTGTCTATTTACCGGCGGATGTTTATCGCGCTTAATAGGCCGCGTCATTCGTCGTTGTACCTGGTATCCGTTCTTCCTAAGTACCTCCTGAACATGGTCTAGCTCTAGCTTCAAATGCTCAGGGTCACAAAGGTCATGTGCTCTGTTTTTTAGTGACGTCACAACGGATTGCAGGTGTCGAGGGTGGTGGTGCGACATGGCGTGCAGGTGTCAGCATCTGTGTGCGTAGGCTTCCGGTATACGCAGTGTGTTAAGGACCCATCTGGTCTCACAGTCACTTTGACATACAAGAATGACAACGATCTGTCAGTTTCCATTTCGTAGGTGAACCTCATTTTCGGATGAATGGAGTTAAGGTGTTGCACATATTGATCTACTTCCTGCTTACCTCCTTTTACGATACTAAAGATGTCGTCCACGTATCTTTTCCAAAGCCTGATGGTCTTGGGCCCGCTGCTAAGCGCCTTTTCTTCAAAGTGTTCCTTCCAGATATTAGCCAGTACTGGGGCTACTGGACTCCCCATTGCGACGCCATCGATCTGGAGGTAATATTGGCCTTGGAAGAGGAAGTAGTTGCCATCTAAGCAGTGTTTTAGTAGATCAATATAATTGTGAGGCATATCGTTGTCACTCAGTCTGTCCCTCACTACGTCCAGACATTCCCTTATTGGAACATTGGTAAAGAGCGACTCAACGTCAAAGCTTACCATTACATCTTCCGGTTCCAATCGGATACTTTGTACTATCTGGACGAAATGACGTGAGTTCTTTACGAAAGACGATGTCATACCGACTAATGGCTGCAATACCGATGCAACGTGCTTCGCAAGGTCGTAAGTAGGCGAGGAAATCTGACGTACGATAGGCCGCAGGGGCACTTTGGGCTTATGTACCTTAGGCAGACCATATAGCCTAGGTGGTTGGTATGGCTTGGGACCATATAACTTGCTGTACTCGTCTTCCGTGAACAGTTCCTGGTGGTCTTGTATCAGTGTTCGTATTCTGCGCGTTACTCTGGCCGTGGGGTTATATGAGACCGGTTTATACACCTTGTTATCACATAACAACTCTCGTACCTTGTCCGTATAATCAGCCGAATTCATCACTACAGTGGCGTTTCCCTTGTCGGCCTTAAGCACTAAAATATCCTGGTTGTCCCGAATCCTTTTCAGTGCTTGACGCTCTTCCATAGTGACATTGCTAGTGGGTATCTTCGACTTCCGTAATATCACCGCGACGTCCTGTCGTAGGGTATCGGCATCACCGGGCGGTAATTTATTACGGATAATCGTCTCCTCAACACTGCTGACTATATTTTCGTACGGTATTCGCTTAGGTGTTAATGCGAAGTTTAAACCTTTGGCCAAGATGTTAATAGCAGATTCATCTAAACTCGCGTTGGATAGATTAATTACGGTGTTACTGGTTTGTACCGATTCCGTAGATAACGTTTTATTTGCATACCGTCGGTTAATAACTTCGAGAACTTTCGCTCGTGAGTAGCACTACATAGTTCGAATGTCCGACTTGCTTGTAAGAACGTTATCCGATCACACAAATCATAATCAACGCGAGATAGGAGCTCACTACATTTCGTATGCACGTCATATAACTCACACTGTACACTATTCAGCTCACTATGTTTATTGCGTATTAACTGTCTCAGGAGACGTACACCCGCGTTATATAGAATTTTACGGGAAAATGCGATATCACTACGTGGTTTTATACGCACACACGTAGGTAATAAGTCCCAATCGCGACATTTTGTTAGAAATATCAACGACGTTTCCACTCGCGCTCGTTTCCTCCGTAATAATTCTAGGTGACGCACTAATTTTGCAATTTTCGACCCGTAGTGGTTTGCAATAGAAACTTTTAAACACTCGCGTTGCATGTTTAAGAAAAAATAATATAGACGGGAATTAACGCGAACATGCAAATTAGGTATTTACATACCTTATTTTGCTTGACGTTTCGAGACGGTTGCACGTCCCGTGGTCGCAAACTGACTGGTGTGGCGATGTCACGTATCCAAGTGCGAGGTAGAAGATTCTATTTCTACCCCCGGGTCGTTGATATTCGAAGTACCGGCGCAAAACACACTAACCGTATCTGTATATTGAACATTCGCCGACTGCGCGTTAAAGTGGAGTGTTGTTAGCCGAATCACAGGATTCCACGCCGATGACAATTTGAAGCCCTCTTCCCGATTGAAAATTTTATGTTTTCTGATTTCAATCGCTTCTCGCACAACTCTTGGGTAAAAGTGGCGTTCCGTGGAGAGGACTTGGGGAGGATGAAATTCAATCCAGTGATTGGTGCCCGATTGAAGTAAATGTTCCGCAATCGCCGATTTGTTCGTTTGAAGGTTCTTTACAGCTGCGATGTGCTCCTTTATACATTCAGCGATAGTCCGCTTCGTTTGCCAGTATAGTATTATTAGTATATTTGTAAGAGCACCTGGAGTATGGTTACTACTTGGTATATGGTTTGTAGTGGTAGAACATCCTTTGGTGTGCCCACCATGTTGTATACTCTATAAAATCAACTGCAGCTGCGGAAGCTCTTACATAGGGCAAACAAAGCGGACTATCGCTGAATGTATAAAGGAGCACATCGCAGCTGTAAAGAACCGTCAAACGAACAAATCGGCGATTGCGGAACATTTACTTCAATCGGGCACCAATCACTGGATTGAATTTCATCGTCCCCAAGTCCTCTCCACGGAACGCCACTTTTACCCAAGAGTTGTGCGTGAAGCGATTGAAATCAGAAAACATAAAAATTTCAATCGGGAAGAGGGCTTCAAATTGTCATCGGCGTGGAATCTTGTGATTCGGCTAACAACACCCCACTTTAACGCGCAGTCGGCGAATGTTCAATATACAGATACGGTTAGTGTGTTTTGCGCCGGTACTTCGAATATCAACGACCCGGGGGTAGAAATAGAATCTTCTACCTCGCACTTGGATACGTGACATCGCCACACCAGTCAGTTTGCGACCACGGGACGTACAACCGTCTCAAGCAAAATAAGGTATGTAAATACCTAATTTGCATGTTCGCGTTAATTCCCGTCTATATTATTTTTTCTTAAACATGCAACGCCAGTGTTTAAAAGTAAATATTTTATTTTGCCCGCAAATGTGATGTATTAGCGCATTCAATGTGTTTTTCTTCTAAATTCTTCATGCAATACTTTACATGGTATTTTCATGTTTATGTTTTGTAAATGCATAGAGAGATGCATTTCAGTAATAAAGAATGCAGAAATATTTTAATATTTCTTTGGATGGATATTTATTGGTTTAGAAAAAGAAAAGTTATAAACCTCAAGGGCAGTTAAAATGGAGGAGGTCTTAAACAAAACTGTGGTAAGAGATAGGTATGTTGGCAAAAGTCTGTAGGTATAGGCATGAACTGAATTGACGAGCGTTCATAACTTATCAAATACTAGCTTTTGCCTGTAATAGAAGGGTTATTATGTATATATGTTTAGATACAAGGTATATGGCCTATATGTAGTATATTAGTCATATTTGTCAATGGTTTGAAAAATAAAATAGACAACTATCAATTCTTACTTTCATTTATTCAGTTTTTACAAGAATATTTCTTAGATAAAGATACATTTACATTTACCGCCACTCTTGGCCATTCTTTTAATAGTAATTGTTTATAAAAGCAGTACAAACTATATCATATTTATGATATTGGGTAGCAGATATTGGGTAGCAAAGTTGTGGGTAGTTCAAGATATCAAATTTAACATTAATACAATGGATTAGCAACAATATAATTCATTTAGTAATATTGGCCACAGGTATATCTTTAATATTACTCTAGGTATATTTACTATGTATATATATTCAATATTTACCACTTTAATATTCACCATAGGTATATATATTTAATTGATATGGCCTGTTTTACAGCATATGAATCGATTTTATTATATGATATTCCAAGTTCTAAACTTATAACATCTCACAACTGACAAAACCACCCACAATATCAATTATACAATAGCTACGCTATATTACATTGCTTCTGCATTATTTCTATTGACAATACTCTAAATAACACCACAGAAGCAATATAGAATCGTGAAACACAATAATATAATAGTCAGAATTACATCGTACCTTAGTAAGCCGTTGCCGGAGCGAAACTGAACAGAGTCTATTGACACTTTATACTCTATTTACCCGTTTGACAGTGTCAAATGCCAAAACGTCAAACCAATTTGTCTATTTTAGAATTGGCAACACTTGTTCGTCTGATGTTCATACTTCGACTGCCGGGAGACAACTGAGTGTCGCTCCGTAGCGATCTGACTTTTATACTAGTGAACAAATAACTCACCAAGTGGGGATATGACGTTTTGTCGCCATGTGCAGATTAAAATACAATGTTTAATTACAAAAATAATTCATAATACAATTCATACTTAAAATATAATTGTTTTAACATTTTATAGAAACATATATATGGTTATATCTTGTTAGAGACATATGTGAATAATTCTAAAATCGATCTTATTGTAAATTAACCTAAAACTCGACGTAGAAATAACAATGATATAAATTCTAGCCAGATTTATAACAGTTTGATATCCGAGCTTTTGCTGGGATGATAAATAGGTACTTACAAACGGGACACACATACTTTAGACGTACTTACTTCGATATATTTTTGAATATCTTTACAATATATTTCAACAAATCTATCACGGCCATACTGACCTGTACTTCGCTCTCGAAGTACCCTCTTTATTTTAACCCCCTGCAGCAACCTGCAGTTTTTATTTAGCACCTGCAGCAACCTGCAGTTTATATTTAGCACCTGCAGCAACCTGCAGTTTATATTTAGGACCTGCAGCAACCTGCAGTTTTAACCCCCCACGTGATTACAGCACGCACGGTCGTACTCTAATTCAAGTGGTCGCATGTGTTTGCGGCACGCATGGTCGTGCTTTTAAAAAGTCGTGCTATTGGAGTTAAGCAATCGGGCGACATGCGTCAACCCCACGATTGCTGACCACGCATCGAACGAGCATGGCGCGTGTCATCAAAACTGCATATTTAGCTATAAGTTTCATATTTAATTATAATGTTAATTTAATCGGTCTTGTAGAACCTTTCTTAGAATAAACTTGTATTTTAAATAATAAATCTAGTTTTTAATAGTAATCTCGTCCACCGATATCTAACTGGCGCAGTCGGTAGGATCGCGACACTCGCATATCGAATAAAACTCTCCGAACAGAGTGGACGGTATCTATCGTCATCTTCGCGATCCCCTAAAAGAAGAACCTACGTCGGTGGCAGCCTGCGGGAGTTCCGGAACATTGGGAGTCCTGCTGTTCTACAAGGCCCGGCAAGAAATGCAGAGGTTCCTGGGGTAAGTACGATTCGTTTACCCAGTATCCTGTGCAATATTTCCTGTCGATATAACTTGCATTTATACTTGTTATTCCAAGTGTTTTGTCTGTACGCTATAATCGCGATAGACTTATTTTGTTTTATTTCGTGCACTTAGGTTGTACTTAATAACAATAGATTCGCGCGGTAAGCAGATACGCTGAGCGAACGATTAAAATTTGATATTAATTATTGTAATTGTATATCATTACGCCTGTATTAGTACAATACGGTAGGCAGTGTTGTAGGTAGCACATTTTAGTATTTAATTTGTTGTTTTTTTTTTTATTCATAACAATGGCAATGTGTAGCACAGATACGACTAACCTAAAGTTTATTAGGGACCTCATGCATAAATATGATGGTAACCCGAAAACATTGAACTTTTTCATTAGGAAGGTGGAAAATATTATGTTATTATTAGAACCAACAGCTAGAGCGAATCCAGCACTTATTTGTTTAATTAAAAGCAGGTTGAGCGGCACCGCGATTGACGCTATAGCTTATGAGGAGTCCCTAGACTCGTGGCAGGCCATTAAGACCGCGTTGATACGTAGATTAGGCGAACCGCGCAATGAAATACAAGGGATGTAGGAACTCACTCGTATTCGCCGTAATAAAAACGAAGATTCCGAAGCGTTTGGTAAACGTCTTAGTGATATTTTAGACACACTACAGTCAGTGGGTAAGCATAATGACAAGTCGTATTACGAAAAGATGGTTATAGACCAATATGTCAACAATTTAGAGTTCCATATATCAGTAGGCGTACGTATCTCGAATCCAGACACGCTAGAAATAGCCATAACTAACGCTAGGCAGGAGGAAGCACGTCTAGCACACCATAAATTTAGTAATAATTTTAATACACCTTTTATGCAAGCCAAACCAAAAGATACACCAAAACTTAGTTTGTCTACAGCCCAACCATTTGGGTTCAATGCCGCACCACCTCAACAAAGGTTTGTACACCCGAACTTTCAGCCGCAACAACGTAGCAACTGGGCCCCTGAACAGAAACAGCAATGGGCACAGTCCACGCTCCCATGGAAGAATAAAACACAAGGTAATGTTAGACCAAGCGGGTCCGGCACCTTTAGGAACTCGTCAAACTTTAGACAACAGCCGAACGTGCCACACCAGCAAGTGAACCCACCGAATCTACAAAAGGTATCAGACGTTACAATGAGATCTGTAAACAAGCCGCAAAAGCCGCAATTTGGGGAACTTTTCTATACATCCAACGAACAGGAACAGTATCAGGAGAACTACGACCCCTGCTACGATCAAAGTGAGTACTATAACCCACAGTATGCCGATCTCTGTGAGACGTTCCAGGATTTATCTGTTGATGAATCATACCCTCAGGATTTTTGTGAGGAGGGGGAACAGGAAGAACACAGCTGATAAACACAGTACAACTAAATAGTCAAGGTAAGGACCGTCTGCCGTACATTGAGTTACCTGAATTTAATGGTAAGTTTCTATTGGATACCGGCGGTACTAACTCTTTAATATCACCTAGCGTTATACAGAATACCATGTTTGAACAATGTGTCGAATACGAGCCCTTCCAAGTTCGTACCGCGCATGGTATTACCAAACATCAACACGTAGCAGTTTTACCCTTACCCCCACCATTTGATACGGACAAATTTCACAAGTTTCTCATATTTGATTTTGACCCAAAGTACAAAGGACTTATAGGTATGAACTTGTTACAAGAATTAGGATGCAGTATAGATTTAGAAAATAGAGTATTAAATTCTTCCAATTTTCAGATACCAATTTACTTAGATTATCCGGTAAAAAAAATTAGGATTGAACCAAGATGCGAAAAGCTTATTGTAGTTAAGACTAATTATACGGACGGACCGTACATATGCAATGACTTTTGCTGGATACAGGGACTTAAGTCACCTGCGGCCATAGTTACAGTTAAAAATGGATCGTTTAAAACATCGGTAATTAACTCTACAGATGAGAAGAAAATAGTAATGAATAATAGACCTATTTTACTTGAACCACTACCCCAAGACCACCGATTAGACATTCAGACTTCTAAACTAAATAAATTAGACATACAAGACAGTACTGAGATAGATAACGAGCTTCGTAAAAATCTTAATAAAATACGAACAGACCATATGAACGAGGAAGAAAAGCGTGAAATTACAAAGTTGTGTTTTAATTATAGAGATATCTTTCACTCTGACAATATTCCATTATCCTTCACTCATACAGTAAAGCATGAACCTAGACTGACAGACGACACACCAATTTTCGTTAGAAGCTACAGACAAGCACCTCAACAACGCAAAGAAATACAGAATCAAGTTGACAATCTTTTAAAACAAGGCATTATTAGAGAAAGCATTTCCCCGTGGTCATGCCCCGTTCATATAGTCCCTAAAAAACCAGATGCATCAGGTAAAGTTAAATGGCGACTTGTGATTGACTATAGACGACTTAATGATCGTATAATAGAAGACAAGTACCCACTCCCTAACATTTATGACATATTGGACAGACTTGGACGCGCGCAATATTTTACCACCCTTGATCTCGCTAGTGGCTACCATCAACTAGAGATGCACCCTAACGATATCGAGAAAACTGCATTCACCACAGAAAGAGGACATTATGAGTTTTTAAGAATGCATTTTGGACTTAAAAACGCACCGAGTACTTTTCAACGACTAATGGATCATATCCTAAGAGGCTTAGACAATGTATTTACATATCTAGATGACGTCATCATAGTGTCTACGTCACTACAAGATCACCTAGAGAAACTTAAAAGGGTCTTTGACAGATTTAAAATACATAATCTCAAAATTCAATTGGATAAATCCGAATTTCTACAGAAGCAGGTTAACTTCCTAGGTCATGAACTAACTGATCAAGGCCTTAAACCTAATAAGGACAAAATTAAAGTCGTTTTAAATTTCCCTTTACCGCGTAGTCAAAAGGACATAAAATCATTTTTAGGTTTGGTAGGCTACTACCGCAAATTTATTAAAGACTTCGCACAATTAACTAAACCTTTAACATCTCGTCTTAAGAAGAATGCTAAGGTTGTTCATACAAACGAATTTCTTGAAGCAGTAAATAAATGTAAACAAATTTTAACAAACTCTCCGATTTTGGAATATCCAGACTTTGATCAAACTTTTATTTTAACAACTGACGCTTCAGACGTTGCATTAGGTGCAGTTTTATCACAAGGTAATGTAGGCTCAGACAAACCGGTTGCCTACGCTTCGAGGACGTTATCTGATACCGAGTCGCGTTACTCCACCATAGAGAAGGAGTTATTAGCCATAGTATGGGCTATTAAATATTTTAGGCCTTATTTATATGGTCGCAAATTTATTATATATACAGACCATAGACCAGTCATGTGGTTAATGTCTTTGAAGGATCCAAATTCCAAATTAACTCGATGGCGATTGAAATTAGCAGAGTATGACTACAAAGTAATATACAAAAAGGGTAAACACAATACCAATGCGGATGCGCTATCCAGGGTTAAAATTTTCCATAACAGTATAGACTCTCTAGCGGTTAACTTAGCTGATAATGAAAATGACAAAATTATAAATAGAATTTTTGACAACGCACGTAGACAAGCAGAAGCGGAAGATAGGGCCCCCACGAATAATAATAACGACAATAGAAACAATACAGACCACAATCAACAAGACATGGAGATCGATAGTGACTTACAGTCACACACTGATAAAACTGACACAGGCCAAATTAGTCAAGCGACTACTAACCCTGACCAACTTATCTCAACAAACCACACACAACCAGACAACGACAATAAAGGCATACCGATTCTATCAGTCGCTATAGACCGACAACTTAAACAATTCCATATTAGATTGACACCAGGTTCCACTTACAGAGTAGAAAACAGATCGACTAGTTTGCGAATCACTATCAAAGATGTCTTTATCCCTGTAAGCAATACGGAGGCTGAGATTGTCAAGTTCTTGAAAGAACACACCATAGCAGACCGAATATTTCACTGCTACTTTTATGACGAACATTTATACGTAGCTTTCTCTAGAGTGTATACCACTATATTTAATGACAGAGGCCCAAAACTCATAAGATGCAGTACTCGCGTTACCCTAGTAGAAAACAAAACAGAACAACAGGAATTAATTAAGAAATATCACGAAGGCAAAACAATGCACCGTGGTATTTAAGAGACTTACAAGTAACTCCATAGAAACTACCATTGGCCTAACATGCTTCTTTCAGTCCAAAGATACATAAACCAGTGTGACATCTGCTTAAAGACAAAATACGAGAGGAATCCACTCAAACCCTCGCTATCTCTAACACCAACCCCTACTAAGCCTCTTGAACACTTATTTATGGATCTCTATTCTACAGGCGGATCTACATTTCTAACTATAATCGACAACTTTTCAAAATTTGCTCAGGCCATCCCTTAAACGCATCAAGCAGTATACACCTAGCCGAGGCATTACTACAAGTGTTCTCAGTTATAGGTCTACCCTTAAAAATAACCACTGACTCTGACAGTAAGTTTGATAACGACGTTATAAAAGACATTTGCGCTTCACATGACATCAACATCCATTTTACCACACCTTATAATCCGAATTCCAACTCTCCCATAGAACGCTTTCACTCAACCATAGGCGAGATAGTGCGAATACAGAGAATGACAAATAAAGAAGACCCTATCCAGTTAATTATGAAATACGCTATCATTGCTTATAATTACTCCATACACTCTACAACAGGCTACACACCCAGAGAACTCTTATTCGGCCATACAGCTTCCAGAATCCTTTAGAGTTATTTTACCCTAAGGAATTTTATCAGGACTATGTTCTTAAGCACCGCATGAACGCCGAAGCTGTGCAGGAGTGTTTGGCAGCACACATGTCGAAGAATAAGGAACAAGTTATAGAAAAACGAAATAAGGCAGCCGAAGAAATAACATTTGAGGTAGGTGAGACAGTTTACAAACAGGTGGCCAAAACAGCTCGGAACGACAAGACAAAGCCAGTCTTCAAAGGTCCGTACAAAATTATACATCTTCACCCTAACAACGTAGCAGAGATTATAGGCAGCCATCCAAACTCTAAGTCAATTAGAGTACATTACAAACTTCTACGACGACCTCACCTTGTTCCAGGATCCTCATCGCAGAAGCCTGCATGCTCTACGCAACCGCCAACTTGACCCTAACTCCAGTCAACAATGAAAACGGAATACTTTTGCTGAAACAAGGACAAGTTCTTAAACAGGTCGATACTTTTAGCTTGGCTTGTGTCTATAATGTTGCCCATTTACACGAAGTTTCTATAAAACTGTTAGCCTTGTATGCTAATACAAAAACAGCGGAAGCCAGTATCTTAGGTACTGAGGATACATGTAGGACTTATAAGGATCAGATAGAACTAAGTGTAAACTTAATAGGTAATAAAATTTTGTTTATTGTCCCTCGTATTAGAGTTAGACGTGGTATAATTAATGGGTTAGAATCTGTTATTAAGGCTATAACTAGCAATCTAGACTACGAAGACGCTATCAGACTAGAAAAGGAAATATCTTTCATACGCAATTCAGTTAGTAAAGTTCAAAATTCTAAAAAACAAACCCTATTTTTAGCTAGAAACACAATAGATGAATTTAGTAAACAGATAAACATTCTAAGTCACAACCAAAACAAGTTAACTGACCTATTGAAGAATACTACTACTAGATATAACTTAACTGTAAATCGCATGCATTTCTTAGATTTATATATTCAAATAGATTTTAGTTTACAGATTCTTTTAGATAAGCTCGTAGTTTTAGAAGACGCAATGACATTCGCTCAACTGGGTGTGATGCATCCTAGTATAATAGCCCCGCACAGTTTATTAAATGAGTTATTAGAAATTCAAAAAGTCAATCAATGTAGACCCGTAGATAAAATAAGTATTAGAAATATACACAGTCTAGAAAAGTCAATCAACGTTAAAACTTACAGTACAGAACACACTTTAACATTTATCCTAGAAATACCTTCTGTTGACCCGAAGCCACTCGACCTCCTTCATATATACTCCATTTCCGATACTCGAAACCTAACTGTAATCCCCAAGTCCAAATACCTAGCACTGGGAAGCGAGGAGTACTCGTACCTCGAAGGAAACTGCAAAGCCCTCACGCAAGAAACACACCTCTGTGAATCCCTCAACACTCTACCCATGGATTCATCTGAAGACTTCATAATATCACTCATCAAACACCAGGCAGCTAACTGTACACGAGCACGAATGAACCGCAAACAGGGCAAGATTCAGAAGCTTCAAGACAACAAATGGCTTATAATACTCAACCAACAACAAATCCTGAGAAGCCGCTGCGGATTGAGAACAGAGTACAAAAGAGTATCTGGTATCCACATAGCCAGTATAACCAGCGACTGTCAATTGGAGATCTTGAACAAAACCCTGAAGACAAACACCAACACCGTCACAATAGACGAAGTCATCCTACTACCAAGCACAAGAGTCGCCCCGGAAGACAACATTCATTATAAACTGCAGCTCGAAGACATCGCATTAGACAGCATCCATGAGTTGATGGACCGTGCAGATGACATCCAAGATGACAACAATATAGATTGGCAACTTTTGATGGCTACTCCAAGTTGGACAACAATTGGCTTGTACCTCATCCTGGTGGGAATCATCGCCTGGAAAATCTGGAAATGGAGGCAACTGAAGAACACGCCAGATGTTAGTCGTAGCGAGGACGCTACGGGAAGCTGCGGGACGCGCTTCCAACTAAGGGAGGGAGGAGTTTAGCAATCGGGCGACATGCGTCAACCCCACGATTGCTGACCACGCATCGAACGAGCATGGCGCGTGTCATCAAAACTGCATATTTAGCTATAAGTTTCATATTTAATTATAATGTTAATTTAATCAGTCTTGTAGAACCTTTCTAAGAATAAACTTGTATTTTAAATAATAAATCTATTTTTTAATAGTAATCTCGTCCACTGATATCTAACTTTGGTCGCGAATTTTTTACGTTTTGTTTTACTTAAACCAAGAAACGAAAGTAGTATCTATTAGAATAGTTCATATTCTATGCAACTAAATCGTTTTAGAAGGGTGAGGGAAACGAAACGCGCCAAAAAATATTGAAATATAATTATCTGTGTCTTAGTTGCGAAAGCGTCCGCCATTGTTGCGTTTTGTTCCGCGATCTTTGTAATAAAAGTTGTCTTGTGAAAGAAACCGGTGAATATTTTATTAAGATACTTATATAGATTTACTCAGAAATAAATAAATATTAATTGTGAAGTGACATTATTGGTGACAAAGACAAGAAATAAAGTGATAAAAGGCAAAAACTTTTTAGAACGGCTATTTCTTCTCTTGAAACTTGCTATTTTCGTAATAGTTTTATGATAAATACTCTTTTAATAGTTATTAAAGACATAAAAGTACCCAGATTATTTATCTGAAAACATATTTTAGCAATTAAATACTAGTATTGTTGTACATTTTCACTGTTATCGTGTTTCAAATGGTAAATAATTCACAGCCACAGTGTTCGTTACAGTAACATGGCGGCCTGGCACGGCGAACTTTTTGTTACGCGTTTGGATCATAATTTTTTTAGTGGCGTTAGATTCATTTGTTACAAATAAATAATGTATTGTATGAAAACATAAAAGTATATGTGATAATGTTTTTGTGTTTATGAACCAAACAAGTAATGAAATTCATTAATATGTGATGAAATGTTTGTGCGAACGAGTGAAAAAAAACAAATCTCCAAGTTTGTAAGCATGTTTTGCCGGAAAGGTAAGTATTTAGTAGTAATTCATGTTATTATTATGATAGCTTATTTTATAACCAACACAATGATATGCAATTTATGTAATATAATTATATTAAGGTGTCATAATTATTTTTTTTCCAGTAACCTATGCCAACGAAAATTTGCAGCAACGTGACCTTAAGCACTTGTGGCACTTTACCTTTAGTTGGATCGCACCTCAAGGGTTAACTTAGGACCTGCAGCAACCTTCAGTTTTAACTTAGGACCTGCAGCAACCTGTAGTTTTAACTTAGGACCTGCAGCAACCTGCAGTTTTAACTTAGGACCTGCAGCAACCTGCAGTTTTAACTTAGGACCTGCAGCAACCTGCAGTTTTTATTTAGGACCTGCAGCAACCTGCAGTTTTTATTTAGGACCTGCAGCGACCTGCAGTTTTTATTTAGGACCTGCAGCAACCTGCAGTTTTTATTTAGGACCTGCAGCAACCTGCAGTTTTTATTTAGGACCTGCAGCAACCTGCAGTTTTTATTTAGGACCTGCAGCAACCTGCAGTTTTTATTTAGCACCTGAAGCAACGTGCAGTGAATGTCATTCAACAGCTTTTTAATACGATTTCAAAACTATTTTTTTTTTCACAACGGTTTTTTTTTTTTTTTTGCTTTGTCCACTCTGAAGGTCTTAGGCGATTTTTTTTTAAACTATATTCAATTCCAGAACCTCGCAAGGTCCGATAAGCTTTTAATTTATCATTTATCTGTAACATTTATCTAAATTTTAGTTTTGTTTATTAAATAAGATTATTCGGTTTAAAGAACTTTATTTCTCATTCAGATATACATCACTTACATGAGAATAACATTATAAAAAGTTTTTTTTTACAATTCCCGGTGTGGGTAACTATAGAAAAGTTTTAAATAAAATAGCACTGGTTCATCATTGCGAACGAACGAACGCAAGTTGTTTGTGACGTTTGTGTCTAAGCCTAGGTTGTGGTCCAAGTTAAAAGCGTTTACACGCATCTATGGTGTTCAAATGTTTACTTCGGTAATGTTTCGCATTTACGAATATGAGTTAAAAGAGTTTTCTTAAACATATGTTGATCCGGTGGTGCCGCAAATGTTCCTGGCATATCATTTTGTGAGCCGGCTTGGCTGGGCGGTAAATGCGTAACGCTCATGATTTGTACCACCCGCAACGAAATGCGTCAGAGTGCGGCCCGCGCGCTGTCAATGACGAGCGAGATAAAAAAATAAGGATGGTCTCTTTTACCCGAAAAGTGAAAGGCGCCGCTAGCTGTTGCTGCTTTGCGTCTTGATTGCAGAAGATAACAACACAACACTTCAAGTTCAAAGCAAATTGAACTTTGATAGTTATAGTTTAGTACTCAGTTTTGTAGAATACACTTTTCCGATTTTAAGTTAATAACCAATAACACGTCTGCTCAGTATCGCACACCGAGTGTTTTCTTCTGTTGTTATTATTCTGTTGTTATCTTCTGTTGTTATTATTAGTTTTAATAAACCATAAAATCCCGAATCAATATAAATGTGCACCCTACTCTGTGTTCCACATAACAATTTGGATCATGAAAATATTTTACCGATAGATCTTATTTATAAATGGTTGTTATCCTTATAGGTATGTGAGGCTGTTCAAAAATAGATATGGACGATATTGGCATATAATATTTGAAAGCACAGTTTTTATTTTTACTTCTGAGGTTGCGGTATTCTTTCATTTCATTTATGTACTTGCAAAAATGGGTAGTACTTTGGTGTTATAAATACAGATTATTCTGTAGCCCATGTAGCATAATATGGTTTTGATTTACACATAGGTACAAAATATTATATATGTTATTTCATTATTAATATTTCATAATATACACAAAATGTATAAAGGCTATCTGATGCCCTAGGCAGCTTTTGCCAGTCTACGATAACTACTTGATCCGAGTTCCTATAGGACATTCTTCAAATGTTCGAATAGATGTATTAATGTTCTAACAACATGTTCGGTCAATAGCAGAAATAATTTTAATACGTCGATATTCTGATAGTTGATCAGCAGTAATCAGAACAATCATGTATTATCTCATCTAATCGGGTATCAGATTTGAGTTGTTGGAGTTTCTACCAGTAACATATACTAATAAATGTAAAAGCCAGTCTTAACTGCTGTACGATAGCTCAGCCAACCTGATAGCAGTATCAAGTGGAGAAACAACAACACGTAACTTGTCGAGAAAACGTTACACATATAAAACTCTATCTAGATACACTGAGGCGTACCAAACATTCTAACTTCTAAGCAATATTACGTGTCAGCACTTTTCAAAACCAAGCCGTAAAGTAGAACGACGCTGTAAATATTACACTACTCTTAAAATCAAATGACAACCAAATATTATGATGAGACGCCTATAGAATATGTCCTTTTTTATTTATGTGTAGGTTGGTAGCACTTGGGGTATGACACACGTGCTAGTTTAAGGGTTTAGATGCTTTATGTCAATATGTTGTGTCCGAACGCTTAACTTCGTTTACAAGCAGTACGTTATTAGACATACCAATTTAATTTCGCATGCCATAATTTCTAACATGACATTAAATAAGCTTAATGTCATGTTACAATATGAAGGCCCCGTAACGGCATCCCAGCAACCCAGCGATTAACTTGTCATTTAAACACAATTCAATTGTGTGTCGTAGGTATAACGTAGTATATAATATTAACATGAAATGTCAACGGCGAGTCGTCAGCGCGCTGCCGGGTACGAGACAAATCATCTAACATCTGCGCCGTTACGGTACCTGTACAGTGTGCAATGACCTTTACTCACACGCCCGACAACTTAATATGGTCTGTGCTCACAGGTGACTAACAGTATTAACTCGCGTGCAACAGGATTTATCGCGGTCGGCCGAAAATACTGTAAAATTATATTTTAACTGATTCAATTTCGTCGGTGCTGTGATATTAATCTGCTAGCTGTGCCCCGCGGTTTTCGCCGCAATAGATCATATTTTGCACCGTCGTGTCGCATCGGCCACCCGTTTACACCGCTTTTACATCGTTTCAACGTTTTTCTTTTAATTTTTTTATTCAGCTAATAAGGATCGTACTGCTTTGGTTGCAAAAACGCATGAAATACGTCTGTCATCAAGCCTACTTGATGACAGAATGGCTATGAAAGAAAGAAAGAAAAAATAAAACATTATGTAATATTCCGATACCTAAACATCAGAAGAAAGTTAAAGCGCTTTTAAAAGGCTTTAACTTTCTTTTCAAAATAAAATTATATTATAAATTGAATAATAAAATTATTTGACACCAGTCTTTGAAAACCTGGAAGCAATTTTCTAGCCCAGCTGCTTAAGATTTGAAAGGAAATTGTTCTATATCTTTGAAATTTCACTATGTTTCGTTTCGGCTTAGCAAAGTCAAGATGTTTTTAAATTATCAGCAGATTTTCTTTTAAATCATCGCACTTAATAATTGTGCCGTTAACTTCTCAGAATATTATCAACTAGAGGACGCCAGCAGCTACGCCTGCATTTTTTTTAAATTTACCCGTTTTGGCCGATCCCGTGGGAATTTCGGGAAATCCCTTCTTAGTGCACTTTTAAGGTCCCCAAGGAACATACATGCCAAATTTCAGCTTCCTGCGCCCAATAGTTTCCGCTGTAGCGTGTCTGTCAGTCAGTCAGTAACGCAAGGATTTTATATATTAAGATTACTTACAAATCGCCTCTTTATTTTACTTCAATGATTCAGACTAAAAAGGTTAAAAGAAAATCTAGCGAAATTACGCCGTTTATTTCTGCCCAGACATCAACTAAAAAGCGAAAAAACTAACAAAGCAAATAAAATACATAAAAAAGAATTTTAAACATTTAATGACCTTAAAACTTTTTGAGGATTTCAAACGAGTCGTTGTTTAGCCATTTTTATAAAAAAAATATGCTGGCAAACAAAAAAAGTTTTTAATTTTCCGTTTTGAGTCCTCGCTCACGAATTAAAACTATAGTTATTTTCGCGGCGTTAGTCTTAAATTCAGTTTGTAAAATGCTATTAGTTTGTAAGTTTTAAGTTATTTTGTGTTTGAGTATCTCATTGATGAAGTGATCAGAATAATCATCATATGTACAGTCAGACAAGTCGGCGGGCGATCAATTTTTAAAAGTTTCCTTTGGCTCCCTCATAGAGTCGAGGCACACGCACTTATACAAAACCATGCGCCCATATTATCTTTGACCAATAATGACAGTTTTATGCTGGAAGCGACCATGTTTTGCTAAGCGATTCTCGCCCTGACGGTGTACCAACGGGAAGTTGTTCGATTGTACATATAGTAAGCAAATAAAATACATAAAAAAGAATTTTAAACATTTAATGACCTTAAAACTTTTTGAGGATTTCAAACGAGTCGTTGTTTAGCCATTTTTATAAAAAAAATATGCTGGCAAACAAAAAAAGTTTTTAATTTTCCGTTTTGAGTCCTCGCTCACGAATTAAAACTATAGTTATTTTCGCGGCGTTAGTCTTAAATTCAGTTTGTAAAATGCTATTAGTTTGTAAGTTTTAAGTTATTTTGTGTTTGAGTATCTCATTGATGAAGTGATCAGAATAATCATCATATGTACAGTCAGACAAGTCGGCGGGCGATCAATTTTTAAAAGTTTCCTTTGGCTCCCTCATAGAGTCGAGGCACACGCACTTATACAAAACCATGCGCCCATATTATCTTTGACCAATAATGACAGTTTTATGCTGGAAGCGACCATGTTTTGCTAAGCGATTCTCGCCCTGACGGTGTACCAACGGGAAGTTGTTCGATTGTACATATAGTTACTTGCCCTAACTGATATATCATAGCAGAGCCGAAACCACTGAGGTTAGAACCATTAAAATTGGGCAGTAGGTTACTTTAGGCACACAATAGGCAACTGTTAGCACGATTTCGGTGTTCTTATGATAACTACAGAAGATTAAGAAGATTGTTTAAAATGTTAATAATCCGCGGAGCTTTCACATGCCCTTTAAAAACCGCGGTGTCGCACTACGGACTTATACCCACGATAATATTACCAATATACATTTTGTTTCTTATACCTACTAATAATGCAGCGGTTGATTTGAAAGGTTCAAGTATTTTAAAGGCTGTATAACAGTTTCTTTCCCATGATATGTTCTACGAACGTATGTTTAACAGACGAAGGTAAATGGTAACCGCATAGTTTAGAGGTTTGCAGAACAGGAACCTTGCCTGCGAATAATGGAGCTTTGAAGAAAATTACATAGGTCTTGTAATACGAACACACCTTACTAGCCGAAGGAGCATGACTTATAACAGACTTCTTCAGCCTTTCGTCACTGCTCCTAACCTAACTGCTACACAACCTAAGCGCCTGTGACACTTTGAAGGTCAAAAGATAAAGAGCGATGTTATTTAAAGTTGATAACACCAAGCTACGGCCTGTAAAGCACTCGACTGGATATGCATTCCATTTCCTAGCAATTAAGATAAAACACTACTCGTAACTGACTTAAGAAACATATTATAACAAAAATACCTACTACAGCAATATGAGATCTAAATTCACTAAATGTTATTTAAAAAGAAATTATGCGTATCGTATGATATTTATTTGGGGATCTAGTTCAAAATTATCTCATATAATAATTTATTAATCTAGTTGAATACCCGAACATAGCAACATTATACATTTTGTAAAAAACCCTATACCCAATTTTGATTTAGCGTTATGAAATATCTTTTTAATCATGGACATCCAGTCCATCAACGCAGTCCATAATATAAATATTTTTCTCTCTTTTCGTTAATTCTCCTTTTTAGTCAAAACGCGTAGTACAAAATGCGGGCTAGTTTATGATCTGGCTTCTATTATATGATACAAGGAAAATAGAAAGAATACCTAGATCGTAATACTCAAGCATCTACTTTCAAATTAATAATTTCCAACTTGCAACACTAGGTTAATCCCACCAAAGTAACCTGGGTCGCAGTATAGTGTATTACAGTAAACCAAGTTCGTAGTGTCTTTAAAAACAGTAACAGAATACCATAATATTTAGTAAGGCAGTATATATGTCTCAGGCATTTAGTAAAAAACGTGATATTATAATTTAACTAGTGAAATTATAATTACCCAGATTATAGTCAATACCTACTGGTTCTTATAATTTCACGGGTTTTTTTCAGTGATATTGTAATTTCACTGAGCCGCAATAGTGATAGTAGATCAGCCATTCTCTAATTAAGTGTGCTCCACGGAGACCCAGGGCTCCACGAAACATTTCTAGGGTGTCCACGAAGATGTCTGTCAGTAAAATAAATGGTTTTAAACTGCACGTAGGTCTCGGCTTTGTTTTATTTTAGGGCTCCGCCAAATATTTGGCTACTTTTTTGGGTATATCATGAGTAGGGTTTGAGGTGGGTGCCAAGCGTATCCTGATTGGACAATTGTCCAATCAGGATACGCTTGTCAGTCAAGTTAATTGACTTAACTGGCCTCTTCTTACTGTGAGAAGAGTAAGGGGGTAAGATCATAGCTTATTTGCATTGGCGGAAAAGAGGTGCGCCTATTCTAGCTACCATTATATAGTAAAAACTAGCATTCTTTCAAATCCCGTCGTACTAGAAATCAGTCCCTGGGATAAATGGTATAAATATTGAATAACACTTGGATGATGATGTTGAACTTTGTAATGTACAAAGCAATTTATAAGAAAGGCCTTTAAAATGTCATTAAAATTTAGATCTTCAAAATTGTGTACTGCATACTTATTTTTAGAATATCTTTACAAGTAAGTAAGCGATTAAATTCAACGACAGCTTCGATAACAAAGTGTTTTAGCTTCACACTGAACTAAGTCACATTTTGAAATTAGACTTTAGGTCCCAAAATTAACTCTACAAATACATATTAGATACTTTTTTCCAAAATATGTCATCACATGTTGTCACGAAGCTCGCAATAATTTTATATCCTCCAAAACATCTCGACATCTCCTAAGTATAACATCGTAACTGACAAAATGACGAAAATTACATTGTTAGATTTTCATTTACCTTGTAACTTTGACTATCGTTTGATCTTATAAAAACAATATTATTTACAATAGAACCAAAGATATGAAGACTGCATATAATCGTATCTTCATCTTTAGCGTAGTAATATATCGTATAGCGACAAGTAACCTGAAGGTATACACAGACGGGAGTAAGATTCAGGAAAAGGTGGGGGCCGCGGTATCCCTGTGGGATAACGGGGCGGAGACCGGGAAGAAAAAGCTCGTGCTGGAGCGGTTTTTCACCGTCTATCAGGCGGAGCTCCTCGCGCTGAGCAAGGTGACTGAAATGGTACTTGCGAAAGGAATCGCGGCGGTCGACATATACTCGGACTCGCGTTCGGCTCTGGAGGCGGTCACAAGCGGCTGGTCTTCTCATCCCCTTACGGTCCAGGTGCGCACTAATGTGGCGCGAGTCGCCCAAAATGGAGGGCGACTGGCGCTACATTGGATAAAGGCGCATGCTGGGCTGCAGGGGAATGAGAGAGCCGACGAACTGGCCAAGGAGGCTGCCCTCAGGAGCAAGAGCCGCCCAGATTATGCTAAGTGTCCGGTTTCATTCGTGAAGCAACATATCTGACAGGAGTCGCTTCACGAATGGAACCGTCGATACAAGGAGGGCGAGACCGCCGCGGTCACTAAAGTATTTTTCCCCGACGCCATTGATGCGTACAGGCTGGTGCGCAAGACCAGCCTGTCCGCATTAATGGTACAAGTTTTAACGGGGCACGGCGGGTTCTCCGAGTACTTACACCGGTTTAAGTGTAAGGACAACCCGTCGTGCCCTTGCGAACCTGGAACGCGGGAGACCGTGCTCCATATTTTATGTGATTGTCCAATTTATGTGATGTCCAGATACAATGCCGAACAAGATATGGTAGTAGCCATAACTGCCGATAATCTGCCCGCACTTATGGCTGATCCCATAACAAGAAAGTTATTTATTAAGTATTGCACGGCCGTCGCGGGGCGAGTCGTGCACAGAAATAGGTAAAGTAAGGCGTAAACTCCTATTTGTTAAATATGACGACTGGACGCCCTAATAAACCTTTCTGTGCACGGCCTGCGCCGCGGCCCTCGTGCAGATCCCAATGAAACATGTTAGATATAAGAATTAGGATTAGAAAAACATGTAAATTTACATCTTTTGTATCATGAACTTCATGTAAAATAATATGGATACACTAATAAAGCATTCCCCAGGCGATGAACAAATGAGAATGGTGACAGACGAAAGTTGTATAAAAGGTCTTCGACAAAAATCGAAGGAACTGGGCTCAACACGCTGTGATGACGGGTGCCATTAAAAAAATATATATATCGTATAGCGCAACTACGATACAGAACGAGGGGAGCGGGATACTTGTGAGCCGTGCGACCCAATGGTAAGTGTAAGTACCGATAGAATATGCAGGTTTAACTCTTTTGTGGCCGTTGTACGAACGTGCAAGGTAATTGGAATGTCTTAAAATATTAATTACAAATAAACAAAATAATTGTCTGTAATAACATAACACCCACACTAAAATCTCGTACGTAGGACTTACTATAGTAAACATTGGTTTTAGATACTTTTCAACTATCGTAAGTAATGACTTACGATTATTTACGCCGGATTTTATTAGTCTTTTTATATCCTAAGTTATACTTAAGATATTTTACATCGAAACAAAACATAAGTTACTATAGTATTCGCTTGAAAAAACCTCAATAAAATGATTAATTTTGTTTTTGTTTTAGAAAATCACCGACTCCTTTAACGCAGATATTGATGAGATAAAAGTAACGGTGGATATTTTAACTGATTCCGAAGAAACACACCATATTATAAGCCCACCCCCTCTCAAAGTAAGTAACAGTGTATTGGAATAATAATAGCACGTGTCTATATCTAAACTTTAAAAATTCAAGACAATTTGAAACATAATTTACAATATAACTTAATTTAAAATTATAAGTAATAAAAAATAACTATACCAATTATACAAAATAATATCAAAGTTTCTGTTTATCTCTCTCTCTCTCTCTCTCTCTCTCCTTTCTATCTATGTATCCATCTCTTTGTACAGCTAAACAACTCGGTCACTGTAAAGGATATAAACGTCATGCTGTGGAAGGTACTAACCCAAGAGAAAGTTACGATTATGACATTATCACGCGTACGAAACTTCGGAAAAGAGCTATAATCATACTTTTTCTTTCTTTTGACCACAGTGAAGATTCTCTGTTAACTGCTGAGAATATTCCACCACCAATCATTAATTGCACATTAAATCGAAATATAAAATAAAATCGTTGGTCTTGTTGGTCTCGCGGCATAAATGTGTGCGTGGGATTGGGAGGTCTCGGGTTCGATTCCCAGTTTGGGCAAAGTATTATTGGGTTTTTCTTTTAGGAGATTCCCAATAGCAGCACGGAATCTGGTAACGTGCCCGGTACGGCAATAGGCTCGCCCCCTATTATGTGGGACCCAGAGGCGGCTCGTGAA
Organism: Euclidia mi; assembly: GCA_944739405.2. NCBI lineage: Eukaryota > Metazoa > Arthropoda > Insecta > Lepidoptera > Erebidae > Euclidia > Euclidia mi. Next base: position 59,192,310 of record OX123193.2, on the reverse strand, counting down.
AGATTATATTGGGTGTTCACTAAAAAAGAAGATGCAACTGCTTACAATTTATTTTGTGAATGCTTTTACAATTAATAGTAAGATGTGCTAAATCATCGATACCTACCTGAACCGTCCACGCAGTATCAACTCCGGCGCCACTAAACAAAATACACGGAAAACAAAACCGCTTCTTACTTCCTTCGCATTTTTGCAACCACATAGCCAAAGCGTTTTATCATATTGGTCGTTTTCTAAAAATTTTTCACAGTTTTTTTATAAAGTTCTAACTATCTATCTATATTGTCACGCCTGTCTCCCATTGGGGTAGGCAGAGACTATGGAAGGCCACATGCTTCGGTTCAAACATACCTCTTTCGCTTCCTCGATATTCATTAACCTCATCAGTCATCACTCATCATAGTCATCATGCATGCACGTCGGTTATGGGTACTTTTAATTTGGCTCTTTTTTAGTACGTTACCTATTTGATCGGCGTAAGTCCGCCTAGGGCGTACCGACATTTCTATTCATTCTCGCACAATACACTCATTTCGTATTTCTTCTTTCATCCATCCGTTTATAAAGTTTACGCTGATATACCTATTCCATATTAGTTACACAATTTAACTGTCTTTCTTAAACATATACAAACAATCATACATACAATTAACAATATTTTAAACACCAATCCTTTTCTAATTACCAACGCACTTGCAGAGAAATGTTTTGCTTTTGTTTACATTCAAATGATACCGGCAAAACACTATTGAAAAAAAACGGTGCATATGTTTTAATTATTCTTCGTGACAAATGGTCATATCATTTAGTCGGGTAATATATTCGCACATGCGCACCTCGTCAAGCTAGCCAGGAGCGCCGCTCCGTATTTGCCTTATTTCTCATACAAATCTTTTGTCTCACGCGCCCAGCGCAAAGAACGCTCTCTCTTTCGCACTCATTACATTTCAGTATTAAGCGTTGTACTAAGCTTTCGTCAACGCAGAGCGCTGTTATGAGCGCTCCCCTCAACAAAAATACCTATGTATGTTTCAAGAGTGTTGACAAAATTATGATAAACGGTTTAGTAGTGTAGTCAAATACTTATTTGTAGATATGCATTATAGAAAAGAGAATAGGTGTGTATTAAAATATTGAGAATGTTTAAAGAAAAAGTTTATATGAGTTGTATACATATATTTTATAATTTTGGGAGTTCACTGCTCCAGCGCTCCTTTGAACGAGCCGCCACTGGTGGGACCTAAAGATTCATTGCGAAATGTGCGTATAATATTACACCTCTGCCTACCCCTTCGGGGATACAGGCGGGAGCCTATAAATAAATAAATAAAAAAAATTAAAATATATTTATTTTGATTATGAAAACCACTTTTGTCCTTGCCTTGTTGAAAAAGTTATTTTGTCACTACAACCCTCTTAAGTTTCACTGATTTAGTTAACACTCAGCTAGCGAACAGACATCCAGGAAAAGGAACACTAAACCCAGGAAAGACAAGAGAAATATCGGACGTCGACATGCTGCCGAATGGAAAGACTACAAACGGAAAATGCTAAGAAACTTAGGCTATGAGTTTCTGAGTAACGATGGTGCTGTAAGGCATTGTAGCATACTAAATAGTTTCTTGAAACTTAGTAATATATTTTCAATAGGTTTGGGCATTTAGGGAAACGTGAAAAGCATGATGTTATGTGTGTAAGATATGTATGCCATCATATAAAATGTTTTCAACTAGTAGAATCTCATGAGACTCGCCAAATAAACTTGAAGATCCTTATATCATCCTCTTAGCGTTATCCCAGTGTCTGCTTTGTAGTTTAATCGAATTTGACTGAATATTAGCTTTTACACAGAGCGGCTGCCTGTCTGACCTCCCCGCAAGCCAAATTTATAGCTTTAATCTACGGTTTAGACTAGTGTCAGTTTATGCATACGTACTGAGTCCCTAAAACGACTGTCAAAGATCTTCATAACAGCCGCGACCGCCGGCTTAATGTGCTCGCTGAGGCACGGCGCAAACGTAAATTTTCAATTCAATACGCACATAACTCTGAAAAGTAATTGGTGCGTGCCGTGAATTCGAAACCGATACCCTCTGCATGGCAGTCTGTTGACATCTCCTCTCAATGCCTTTTCGCTAGGCTATCGCTTTATGTTATGTAAGCGTCTACTAGGAGATAACGTATACCTGATAATGTTGCGCTCTGTGCAAGTAGGCAGCCGATACCTAAGGCCGAAAAAAAATTATTATTTGATGAACATGTGCATGTCTCAAATAATACTCAGTTCTCACCACGATTTATTTTGACATCTACCAGAAACTGGATTCACACAAACTTTCAATAACATTTTATTTCTAGTACTGATTGCTCTTAAAATAAATAAAACAAGAAAATAAATTCTATAATAAAGATCTCATATCACGTTCCCAAAACTGCTGTAATAATGAATGGCAATGCCATTGGATAGTATTTTGAGTTCTTTTTCCGAAAGTAATGTTTATTTGGACTGATTTGATTATGAAATACATATATTTAACGCAATGGAAAATATTTTATTTCATGTATTCCCTTTAATATTATGATAATTGTAACTTACGACACATTTTAATATCATTAGTTCCAATGTTAGTTATTATATATACAACATACATTACTTAATTTTAAATAAATGTCAACGTAAAAGATAGTAAGTACTACATACAATTAAATACGGCTGATATTTTCAAAGTAGATAATCGTATGTGACTTTTAAGGCATTCTAGCAAAAATAACAAGAAATCTTACTAGAGATCATAAACTAAGCCTAAAAATATGTCAGTATGCCAATTTTGGTTCTTAAATTATTCTTATACAAACATCAATAATCTGCTTCCGTACCTTTCAATGGCGATTCTGTAAAGTTGATAAAATGCAGTTACAATATAGTACGTAGGAGGTGTCGATCTAATACACCAAATATTTACAAGCAAAACTCATTTGAACCTACTGCCAAACGGCTTACAAGAACTCTTATGTGCAAGAAATTAACTACTAACAACTTGGTGCAAAATAGCTGGCTATACAACAAGTCTTTTATCGTACCCTCAAAAGAGTCCAGACGGTAGCCTTTCAGAACGGTTCATTTTACCTCGAAACCGTCGTCGACATGTTGAAAGACCTAAAATTACTCGCCGAGCTTACGGCTATAGTTTTTTTAGACATTTTTTTTCTTGCTTGTACGGTTGTAGGGTGGATTTTGTTGTATTTTTGGCAAGGTTTCGTGTTTCTAATATAGAATTGCAGAATGAATGAGACTACACTAAACATAATAATATCACTGTTTATAAACTGTTCCATTACTTGGTTTGGGAAAATGTTTAGACCATAGTCCAGTAGCGCCAACTAAGTACGAGCTTATAGAAGGCACATGCTTTTACAGAACCTTGTGGGGAAACTCTATATACATATATACATGTAGGTTTCCTCACAATGTTTGCCTTCACCGCTATAATTATACGCTATACGCACATAACTTCCTAATGTCTGTGGTGGCCATCTGCAAGCGTAAAGGATCTTGTATATATGCTATAGGACTGAGGATGGCCTTGGTTTTACTCCCGGATTAAATCAATTGTACTCTATATCCACCTGTACAAAAAATCCTGTAGGAATAATTCAATGAATTCATGTAATGTAGAATTGAATACCCTGCTGCCTTACCTAATAAAATGTAATAACACACTAACTAACTTGAATCTACAAAGACAATACAAAAATCAAACCGACCACAACACATAAAGCTACACCAACGCACGGAAGTACCGTCTCCAGTAATGTATACCCACTAAATAGAAAAATACTGTTGAAAAACCCTCACTAACGAATAGTTATAGTTTAGTACCCACTCCACAATTTATTCCGTTACCTCTGGGGGGATTTCCTATTGAAAATAAATGATTTATTTTATCTGTTCGTCCTGATATTTATTCTGTTTTGAAACACAATGTATTCGGAAGTTATGTTACGCCAGCCTAATCTATGAGGATTGATGAGTCGACATTCACAAATCAACATTGCACACGGCTCTTTGGAACATTAAACGCATCATCATCGGAACGTGCATCGATTACGCCATGGTAACCGAAAGCGCAGCGTCTACGGAAAATGGATGGAACCCGCCACCTTCAACGTCACGACTCACGAGGCCTGTGTCAGCACATCGTTCGCCGCTTTACACCAAATTGTATTTTTATAATTGATAATACGTAGTAGTGCCGTGTGGTGTCCGGCGGAGTAGAATAGCCCTCCCTCTCTCCTACCGAGGTGTCGTAAAAGGCGACTAAGGTATTTCGACGGACGCATTGTCATCAAAATAAAATAAATATTGACGTCTTTAACCATAGAGAAGGAAAACTTGAAACAAACCCGGCAGTCTGCCCCGCCGTTAGGGACTGACTGTTAAACTCCAAACAAAATATACAGTCAAATTATAACCGACGTGATCATGGCTGTGGGTAACATTACTGTAAGTGTACCCAAGGGGGGTACCGGCGGAGCCGGAGAATCCCCTCCTCGTCCTATATTTGCACGACGAGGCTGCTCCTCGTATTCTGGGGGGAGCAACCTTACAGCTGTAGGCGGCGACGATATTCGCCATACGTCACGCCAAAACCATCCTAATCCTATGCGGAATTGTTCTCGTCGGGGCGGAAAGTGGGCAACGGAATGCCGATTTGCGACTTTAAATGTTAGAGGAGGAATGAATGAGAAGATGGATGATGTTTACGAAGTAATGAATGAAAGAAAACTAGATGTTTTGTGTGTGAATGAGACAAAACGTAAGGGGAATGATATGCTGACGCGGCCCGTTCACAGAGATATGGTCGGGGGTTACCGATGAAGAACATGGCAGTAAAGGCGTCGGTATAATTCTTTCAGAGCGAATGGCAGAATGTATGCGTGAGTATGAGTGCGTAAGTCCGCGTCTTATCTGGGTCCGGATGAAAGTAGGCCTGACACCTCTTTTTTTGGTAGGTGTATACGCTCCGGACTCTTCCTATAGCAAGGCAGTAAGAGAGGAATTTTGGGCACAAATGAGAGAAGTCGTGTTATTGCGTAAGTGGAATGAACGTATTGTCATGCTTGGAGATTTTAATGCAAGGGTGGGAGTGAAACGTGATGTGTATGAAAGTGTACTAGGGAAGTTTGGAGATAAGAGTGTCAATGACAACGGCGTGTACTTGTTAGATGTATGTGTGGAGATGGATCTGTCTGTGATGAATACATGGTTCCAGCATAAAATGGTACATATGTACACGTGGCAAAAGAAGGAAGGAAATGTTGTGTTAAGAAGCATGATAGACTTTGTGATAGAAGATGAAAGAATGCGAAGGAAAGTAGTGGATACCAGAGCTTATCGCGGACCTGATGTTGGCACAGACTACTATTTGATTATCAGTAAAATAAGTGGTCTTTTTAAACGCTGGCGGCACCGAGATAAAGGTTCCACTACAGAATTAGAACGTATAAAAGTGGAAAGATTGAAAGATAAGGGTATGAAAGATATGTACAAAAAGCAATTGAGCGAACGGATGGACAAAAGTTGGAATCTTGTAAATAAGGAAAGTGTGAGTGAGGTATGGTCGGTATTTAAAACCAACATTGTGAAATGTGCTGAAGAAGTATGCGGTTTGAGTAAAAGAAGAAGTAAGAAATGCGAGAAAGCTGACTGGTGGGATGATGAAACTAGAAGAATGGTTGAGGAAAAGAAAAAAGCATGGCTGGATATCCTAGCAATAGAGGCGACGAATAGAGCTAGTGGTGGTATGAATGAAGATAGTGTTAAAGAAATGAAGGACAAGTATAGATGTGTGAAAACTAGAGTCAAAGAATGTATAGAGAGGAAGAAGAATGAGAAAAAGGAGAAGTATGAGGAACAATTCGGCGCAAGTTTCCGAGAGAATATAAAACTCTTTTGGAAACTCGTGAAAGAAGCGCGAGGTAAAAATATGAGTACATCAATGAAAGTGATTAGGAATGAAAGAGGTGAAGCCATGAATGAAGAAAGAAAGATACTAGAGCGCTGGAAGAATTATTTTGAGAGTTTATTTGAGAAAGATATGTGTGAGATAGAGAAAGAAGAAACTATAGATATGTTTGTGAGCCCGACTGATGAAATTGGCATGGATGAAATTATGAAAGCGTTAAAAGGTATGAGGTCAGGAAAGTCTACTGGATGTGATAGAGTGACGACTGAGATGTTGAAGGCTGGCGACGGACTCATAATTAACCTGCTGCATCGCCTTTTTAATCTATGCTGGAAACAGGGCCAAGTTCCAGATGACTGGACGAAGGCAGTGCTTGTTCCAATTTATAAAGGCAAAGGTTCGCAGCAGGAATGTCAAAATTATCGCGGGATCAGCCTTCTTAGTGTTGTTGGAAAAATGTATGCATATTTTGATTGACAGAGTAGTAAATGTGACTAATGACAAGATATGGGATGTGCAAGCGGGATTTCGGAAGGGAATGGGATGTACGGATCAAGTCTTTTCCTTGCGCTGCGTCACCGAAAAATGTCTGGCAAAAAACCAGAAGGTGTATTGCGCGTTCATAGACTTGGAAAAGGCTTATGATAGGGTGAATAGAAAGGAATTATGGAAGGTGTTATCCATGTATGGGGTAGACAACTTTATAATAAGGGCTCTGAAATCCCTGTATAGGGGTTCTAGAGCCTGTGTCCGAATCAATGGTGCCTATTCGGACTGGTTTGACATCTCCCAAGGTGTCAGACAAGGGTGTGCAGCCTCGCCCTGGTTGTTCAACGTATTCATGGATAGCTGCATGAATGATATGAGAGAAACTGAATGCGGGATCGATATGGTAGGAGTGCGTGTTAAGTGCCTCTTATATGCCGATGATCAAGTCATTCTTGCATCATCGGCGAATGAGTTGCAAGACATGATGGACTGCATGAACAAGAGCTTTAAAGCGAAAGGTATGAAAGTTAATGCACGAAAGACGAAAGTGATGGTGTTTGAAAAAGATGAAAGTGTGACTGAGTGTAGTATTACGATTGGAGGTGAAATTGTAGAGCAAGTAAAGGAATTTGTATATTTGGGTAGCGTATTTACAAGGGACGGAAGATGTGAGGGAGACATTGAAAGGAGAGTGACTGCGGGAAATCGTGTAAATGGAGCACTGTGGGCGTTTATGAACGGTCAGACGGTGCCAAAAGAGGCACGATTGGCGGTTCACAATGGAGTGCTTGTCCCCACGTTGATGTATGGAAGTGAGAGCTGGGTTTGGCAGAAAAAACATAAAAAGTAGAATTAACGCAGTTGAGATGCGATCACTGCGTAGTATGTGTGGGGTAAGACTGATTGATAGAATTCCGAATGCAACTATACGAAAGAGCAGTGGACTGAAAGAAGATGTGGTGACAAGGATTGAGAAAGGAATGCTTAGGTGGTTTGGACACGTGGAGCGAATGAGTGAAGAAAGAATGACGAATCAGATATATAAGGCAAATGTGTGTGGGCAAGTCGGTCGCGGCAGACCTCGGCGGACATTCTTCGACCAAATTGGAGACATCCTAAGAAACGGAAAGGTCCGAAGTACCCGCAACCGGCGAGCATGTATGAAAAGAGTAATGAGTGTAGAGGAAGCGCGTGAGGTTTGTAAGGATAGGAGCAAGTGGCGTTCTGTTGTCTCTGCCTACCCCAACGGGAAAAAGGCGTGAGTATATGTATGTATGTATGTATAATTGATAATTGATTCACACTTCGATTCGTTATCATCTTACCATTACTTTTATATTGTAATTTCATTTCTATATTAAATTTAATTCAAATAAATTGATTTTTTTTGCAACCTCTGCTGCCGCCAAACGTAATTGGCGCAGTCGGTAGGATATTCGAAATAGCGTACGTGACGCGACAAGATTTCCCCAAATATCGGACCGAAATCCCGCGTGATTTACCGATTTTCGAGTATCCAGAACCTACGGGCGGCGCCAGCTGAGGTGAATCCAGACATCGATTCGGCAAGAAAATCATGCTGTAAGTACTTTGAATCTTTCGAGTCCTTACTTTCCTAGACCTAGTATTATATTATCCTAGTTTGGTACCTATGTATATATAGTTTCCCATACTATATATATTACTATTTTACTTAGTCGTGTAGGCATTTTATATCATGCGTGTGTGTTGTAGTTAATCGCCAAGATTTTCCATCCAAGGAAATCACGGGAACCTACTTTAAGTAGTAGTAGATCTAGTAGGCTTAGTGTTATAGACGAGTCTAGAAACTTAGAAGAAAGTATGGCTCAAGATAATATGAATACTATTTATAAATCGCTTAGGATTTTACCGAATTTCGATGGCTATCTACACGTATTAACCCGTTTTATAAACCTTTGTGATCAATTGATACTTACGTATTTTAATACTGAGCCGGGAAACGAATTATCCAACTTAGCTCTCATTAACGGCATCTTAAATAAAGTTACGGGTTCGGCGGCCAGATTAATTAACGCGAACGGTATCCCAGATAACTGGAACGGTATTAGAAATGCACTTATTAATCATTTTGCTGACCATCGCGACGAGACCGCATTGTATAATGATTTATCGTTACAGACTCATGGGTCTTCTACCCCGCAGGAATTCTATGAGAAATGCCAGAATTTATTTAGCACAATAATGACTTACGTTTCTCTACATGAAATTTTGCCTAGTACTATTGAAGCGAAGCGGGACTTGTACAAAAAACTTACTTTACATTGCTATTTACGCGGTTTGAAAGATCGTTTAGGGTCTAGAATACGTTGTTTGCGTCCGGAAAGTATGGAAAAAGCCCTCGAGTTCGTTCAGGAAGAACTGAACACGCTCTATATGCAACAACGTACCGAAGGTATGCCTAGTAAAAAAGATTCACAGCAGTCTAAACCTAATTTTAACTTACCGCTTAACAACTTTGTTCATAGATTCCCCGCGTCAAATATGGCCGGTCCCTCTAGACCGCATCCACATAACATAAATGGTCCCTCACGACCACAGCATCCTAATCAACCCAATCAGGGATGGAGGCCTAATTCATCCCAGCAGATGCAGCCTCATGGCTTAACACGTACGCAACAAATGTTCCGTGCACCACCTCCAAAGTATAATGCACATAGTAATGTATTTAGATTAAATCGTCCTCAAGCGCAACCATATAATAATTTCAATAATACCCCGCGTCCTATGAGTGGTGTAAGCCACTTTGTGCCGAAGCCCTTACCTATGACAGGACACGATTGGCGTAAGTCCGGTAACCCACCTCAGAACAATTACTTTAAGCCGCGTGAAGTTAACATGAACGAATTTAATTACGATTACGGTTATGAATCTTATTATGACGACTATAACGCTTCAGATTTTTGTAATGAATATACTACTTACGATTCGTACCCCGATTGCTATACTAGTTATGAACCATATTCTTATTCGGAAGCCCCGTTAGTGGAGGACCTTGATTCAGATAATAACTCTCCAAAGGATGAAAATTTTTCCAAGGTGTCGAAATCAGAAAAGCCAAAATAGAGGTTAATTTTCAGTTACAGCGGCAACTCGGGTATATTCAAATAAATAACCCACCGTTAAGATTTCTCATAGATACAGGCGCTAATCAATCATTTATAACACCGCAAGCTGTTCAAAAATACTTTCCTCATATACCGCTTAACTACGATCCGTTTGAGGTCACCAATGTGCACGCTGTTAGTAGAAATGATTATTCAATAACTTAACCTAGCTTTCCCGAATTCAATGAAAGAAACGATATAACATTATTCATTTATAATTTTCATAATAACTTTGATGGCCTATATAGGATTCGATTTACTCGACTCGTGGGGCCTTCTTCTTAAAAATAAATTACTGATTACTCGAAACGCTGAAATTCCTATATGCATGTATGACTCTCGTAATGCTAATCTATACAAGGATATCATACCATCGCACTCTTCTAAATAAGTCAGGTTGCCTATTAACTCAAAAATTGGTGACGTGTTCGTCCCAGACCACATAATTTGTAACTGTTTGATTTCTGATTGTTTTACCACAGTTAAAAATAATAGAGGTTGGGTAGAGGTTTACAATGACTCACCTAACGATATAATATTCTCAATGGACCGTTCTTTAAGTGTTGAATTATTTAATGTAGAGTGCAACCGCACTGAACAGTTTTCGGACCGCACCCAGGAAGTTTTATCGCGTCTTAGAACAGATCATCTGAACCCGGAAGAAATAGCTAATTTAAATTCATTGTGTGCACGCTACGCGGATGTATTTTACCTAGATGGGGAACCTCTAACGTTCACCAATAAAATTAAACATAAGATTAAAACGACCCATGAAATACCCGTACGCGCTAAAAGCTATAGATATCCGTATGTTCATAAGGAGGAAGTCAAAAATCAAATTACCAAAATGCTTGAGCAGAACATTATTAGGCCCTCCAATTCTCCATGGTGCTCGCCTATCTGGGTGGTCCCCAAAAAGGCAGATGCATTTGGTAAAATTAAATGGCGTATCGTAATAGATTTTCGTAAGGTGAACGAAAAGACTATTGATGATAAATACCCAATACCAAATATTTCGGACATTTTAGATAAACTGGGTAAATGCATTGGCATGAAAAAATCCGCTAGCTAAATCGAGTGTAGTAAAGTATTGACTTTACTACACTCGATTTAGCTAGCGGATTTTTTCAAGTGGAATTGGACCCCGCCGATATACATAAAACCGCATTTAACGTAGAAAACGGTCATTATGAATTCTTAAGAATGCCGATGGGCTTAAAGAATTCACCAGCAACATTTCAGCGTGTAATGGATAACATCTTAAGGGACCTCCGCGACGTCTGTCTCGTTTATTTAGATGACGTCATCATATTTAGTACATCGTTACAAGAGCATATGGTAAATCTGGAAAAGGTCTTTAAAATATTGCGAGATTCTAATCTCAAGATACAGATGGACAAATCCGAATTTTTAAAGTTAGAAACCGAATTTTTAGGCCATGTTGTTTGTAAGGAAGGAGTTAAGCCTAACCCTGATAAAATTAAAGTCATTAAAAACTATCCATTACCTAAAACTGCAATCAAGATAAAACGTTTTCTTGGTTTACTCGGCTACTATAGGAAATTTATCCCGGATTTTGTACGCATAACAAAACCACTCACTCAATGCTTAAAAAAGGGTTCTAAAATAGTATGTGATCAAAACTGTTGCATGTTTCGAGCACTGTAAAACTCTGTTAACAAATGATCCAATTCTACAATACCCTGACAGTAAAGAATTTGTTTTGACTACCGATGCCTCTAATGTTGCAATAGGTACTATTCTATCTCAGGGACCAATAGGCTCAGACAAACCCATTGCATATGCATCCAGAACTTTAAATTCCAGTGAATTAAGTTACAACACGATAGAAAAGGAGCTCTTAGCTATTGTCTGGGCTACAAAATATTTCAGACCTTACTTGTTTGGCCTAAAATTTAAAATCTTAACCGATCACAAACCATTGCAGTGGGTTATGAATTATGAAACCTAATTCAAGGCTTACACGATGGCGGTTAAAATTGAGTGAATACGATTATACGGTGATCTATAAACAGGGCAAAAGTAACACCAACGCCGATGCCTTATCACGTCTCGAAATTAATAACGATGAAATCAGTTCGATAGTTGTTAACCCATCCGAAAATAATAAATCCATAAACGATTCCAGAACGATTACAGCTCCGGAAGCTGCCGAAGGGTCTGGGACTCTAACCGTGCATACTGATAGCGAAAATCCCATCTTAGAAGTGCCTATTACCGATGAACCTCTTAATAAATTTACTAAGCAATTAATACTTACTTTTGTAGGCGATGTCAAAGGAAGGCCAACCGTTACAAAACCATTTGAAACTCATACACGTAGATCTGTTCAGTTATCAGAGTCTAATATTGAGGAGGATGTCATAAATGCAATAAAAGAATATGTACACCCTAAAATTAAAACAGGTTTACTTATAAATCCACCGTTATGTATACGATACCCATGATACAGAAAACTTTCAAAAGTTCAGCCATGCACCTCATGCTATCTAAAAAGGAATTAGAAAATGTACGTAAATATTTAAGACAACAATAAATGACCAATAACTATCATTGTGGTAAAACCAACCACAGAGGTATTAACGAATGTTACCTAGCTTTATCACATAGATATTATTGGCCAAAAATGCGCGAGTCTATAACCAAATTTATAAATGAATGTACAGTTTGTGGACAGGCCAAATACGACCGTAACCCTGTAAAACAACAATTTCAATTATGTCTTCCTCCTACTAAGCCGTTTGAACTAGTGCATCTAGATTTATTGACCATACAAAGCGAAAAGTTCTTAACTATTGTAGACGCGTTTTCGAAATATGCTCAGATTTACTATTTAAGAGACGGCACGGCAGTCAGCGTGGTACAAGCACTACTTAAATTTTGCACACATCATGGGATACCTTATACTCTAGTAACGGACAATGGCCCTGAATTCACCAATCAATTATTTGCAGAATTTGTCAGATTACATAAAATTCAGCACCATAGGATAGCACCGCATACCCCAAACGAGAACGGAATTGTTGAAAAGTTCCATTCAACGATTTTAGAGCACCTACGCATCTTAAAGATTGAACAAAAATCCGAATCTGTTCTAAATTTAATATCGTATGCCCTTCTTCTGGCTTATAATAGCACTATTCATAGCTTCACTCGATGTAGGCCTATTGACGTTATAACTGGACACTTTGATCCACGCGATCCGTTAGACATGGATCTAACTGCTCACCTCTTACAACAATATACACTCGAACATAAGGATAAGATTAGTAAAGCCTATAGTTTAATTCATGAATCTGGTGTAACTTACAGAAAAGATTTAATAGATAATAGCAATGCATCTCGAGATGCTGAAAAGCAGTATTCTCCTGAGCAACAAATTTTTGTAAAAAACCCATTAGCTTCACGACAAAAGTTGGCTTCCAGATATACTCATGACGTTGTCATGACAGACCTGCCTATCCATATTTATACCAGGAAGAAACGCGGGCCTATCGCCAAATCCAGGTTAAAAAGGGTACCTAAAAGTGCTAACTTGTTACAGGATCCTAGTGGTACTACATCTTCTAATGAAATTGGCTCTAACACAAGAAATTAAACTTGAAAATCTTAATGATGGTCCTGGTATTTTACCCTTTAAAATAGGTCCTTGTAATATCGTATCTCATTATCACTCGTTCCTATTATATATAAATCTCGAAGAACTGCAAGATAAAATAAATTTAGTAAATAGTCAGTTAGATGATTTCAGCCCCAGCCTCCATAATCGAACCTTATCTTTATTTGAACCCCACAAAGAATATCTGAAAAGTAAGTTACTAACTGTGCTTCATTAATTACAGTCATTTCAAAGCGGCCGGGTTAAAAGAGGTCTCGTAGATGGTCTCGGGTCAATTATAAAAAGCATAACCGGTAACCTTGATTACACAGATGCTTTTCATTTTAATAGCGTTATAAAGTCATTACAGGATAATGAAAATAAGTTGCCAACCGAATTTAACAATCATGTAAGTTTAACTATAGATTGGACTACACAGAATTCAACTGTTATAGATAACATTTTAGATAATCAAAATAAGTTACCTAGCTAGTTTAGTTCGAAATATTACTGAAAGCTTAGATAATAAGAATCAAGAATTCGTTAAGTATGCTCATATTGGTCAAACAATACTAGTAGTTAGTGATAACGTTAATATCTTGTCACAGGAAATATCAAAGTTACAGAATGTTTTGGCATTAATAAGAACTTCAACAGCTCATCATGATGTTGTAAATTTAACAACGATTAGGTCAATAGATAATAAATTGCGTAACTTATATGGTTCAGATAAGGTATTAGATATAGAGACTCGTAAATATTATGACGTAATGCAATTAGGTTCTTATTATGTTGGAGATCAAATAGTTATAGTCTTAAAATTTCCTGTAATCTTGCCTGAAAGAACAATGGCAGAATTTGGTCTGGGTTTGTTGTGGCGACCATAAATTTCATATGAACAAAACAAATTGGTTTTTTTTCTACAAATTTTAATATTTTCACTTTGTCTCGTTAAAGCTGGAGTATTTTATGATGATAAAAAGCATTCCAATTGATTACGAATACTTTATTATTTGATTGTTGCCATAGACAATGGTGTGACAGGAATAGACGTGAGTGCTATATCCGTATCGATTATTAAATAAGTAATCGATACGATCGACTTTTATAGAGTTGGTTTGGTTTAAAATGCAGTTATTTAATATTTAATCAACATTATATCAATAAGCTAATATTTTTGAAGCAAAACAACGTTTACGAGTAAATCAAATAAAAACGTCACAGTATCGTATTAATGTTGTATCGATTTCACTTAAAATCGATTTAAAATGTGCAGCTCTGCTTTTGTCTTTGGCTGTGACAGTTAGATGCTACAAAATACTGCCGCGTTTTGATGTCAATCTGACATATGTCAATTGATAATTCAAACGTTCCTACCTACATTGTTTAACTTTCATACTATAACTTTCCTTTTACCTACATTGTTCCTTCTTAACTAAAAATTCAAACACCGATATCTTCTTTTTCCACCTTTCTTGAGTGAAAATAGAATCATTTATAGACTCTGTTACTTACGCCAATTTTTTTGATATATTTTTTATTACTGTTCGCTTCAATTTAATTTCAGACATTTTGATGTATGGAGATCTGCCATTGTCCTTTATGATTTGTATAAATTATCTATTATTCCTAATAGTCACAATGAGATCCTCACTCCTCCTTTCAAATTCCTTGCACTCCATTCGAAAGTTTTCAAGTACATAGAGGCTGAATGCCCAAAGTCTAGCAAAGGGTATCTATGTGAAGAGATACACAACGTAAATAGCCGAACATCGCCAGATTGCATCGCTTCACTTAGAACTACACAAGAAAGGAGTCCTGATTGCCGTCCAGTTGCTGTATCACTGTAGAAACCAGCTTTTGAGAAACTTGATGATCATCACTATACTGTCAGCTTCCCATCTGAAACAAAAATATGCTTATCCTGCGGACAAGATCTCTACAAGATAGTTCAAGGCAGTTATCTCGCTGTCATACCACATAACTGTTATATGGAAACCACAGAATTCATCATCTCAAATGCCAACGATCGACTGAAGGGTCAAGCACTGAAATTGATGGATATACCGAAGCAAGATGAACTTAGCTCGACGAAACATCCTCTTTTCCAACTGAATTCTATAAATCTGGATAATCTCCATGCTACCAATGCGAAGATATCGTTACAGTCACCGACAACCTTTACAACATCCTTCAATGATAGTTTGTATCAAACAACTATACCACTATACCTAGTAAAGTTCGGTGCTTGCGTCCTCGCTATCGGCATTGCGTATCGAAGATACCACCTGAAACAAGCATCACAGAAAGAGCAATCCGCTACTGGTGAACAACCACTGCAAGTAGTTTATGCCATCCCTGATGCTAGAAGGACCGTACAAGACCTTCCACCAGCGCAATTTACGACGAAAGTCTTCAATAGTCGCTGTTCTACGGGGGGAGGTGCTACGCCAGCCTAATCTATGAGGATTGATGAGTCGACATTCACAAATCAACATTGCACACGGCTCTTTGGAACATTAAACGCATCATCATCGGAACGTGCATCCATTACGCCATGGTAACCGAAAGCGCAGCGTCTACGGAAAATGGATGGAACTCGCCACCTTCAACGTCACGACTCACGAGGCCTGTGTCAGCACATCGTTCGCCGCTTTACACCAAAATGTATTTTTATAATTGATAATTGATTCACAATTCGATTCGTTATCATCTTACCAATACTTTTATATTGTAATTTCATTTCTATATTAAATTTAATTCAAATAAATTATTTTTTTTGCAACCTCTGCTGCCACCAAACGTAATTGTTACGATAACTAAAAAATATTTTTAGTTTATGTCACTTGTGCTGTGCAATAGATATTTATTGTGGTTAGTTTACACTTGAATATTTTTCTGGAATACATTATTTAGAACATAAGCGATACTAAAAACTAAGTAATTGAGATCCGAAAATTGTGGCATTTTAGCTCTGATTAATCAAGATTGTAAAATGTCCTAAGTAAGATTTATTTCCTAGTAGGTACGGAGATTGCTTGCAAAATCAAATCTTACGGACAAATCGCTCTATGCACTGGCCTCTACGGAAGGTTATTTGATACCCTGCTAAGGCAGCTAGCATATCATGGATGCATAATATAACATTATAGCTATACCTGAAGTTGCAATCCGCTGGTACTGTTTAGCTGCAGTGCGGTTATGAAAAGTCGTATTACATTTTCATCATCATCGTTATCAATAGGTACATTATTCAACGTCACTCATACATTAACAATACGGAACTTACCACGGTTAACCTCGGCAATCAATCGATTCGTACAGCCTTTACAATGCCACGAGCCGTCGGCATAGGCCGTATTTCGTTTACAATTCAACTAAACATATATACGCGCCGCGAGCCTAGT
Source organism: Euclidia mi (assembly GCA_944739405.2). NCBI lineage: Eukaryota > Metazoa > Arthropoda > Insecta > Lepidoptera > Erebidae > Euclidia > Euclidia mi. Next base: position 59,175,683 of record OX123193.2, on the reverse strand, counting down.
ATCTCATACATATCTCCACAAAGACTTCATCAAACAAAGGATCAGCATAAAACAACCTATATATGTAGTTTTCCTCGCATACGATACATGTCACATACTCCATACAACTATTGTACTATAGTACCGCTCTTCCGTCGCCAATTGAGAACCTGAGATTATTCTATTTGGCCCCGAACAGTCCGAATGGTATATTATGGTGGATCAGAGAGTATTTTGTGATGAAAGAGCCGACATATATGTGCTACAATTTCCTATAAGTTATTGAATGTTGCGTAATAGCTTTGTTGAGTAGTGGAAGCGATACGATGCTTAGATATTATGAAGATGTAATATTTATTATAAGAATATGCAAGTATACAAATAGTACAGATTAGTTTCTCAAGCCTTAGACAATCTAGTTGAAATGTTTTCAATAAAGTTAAAGCAAAAAAAGGCTCAGAAGGATGATTTGAAAATAAAATGACAATGAATTTAAAAAAATAAGATTGCACTTTCGAATGTATTCTTCTACTATTTTTTGGCTGCACGAATGATTTCGTACTTTATCACTGCACTAAATGCTGAGATTTCAATGTACACAATAAACATAGTTTATCCGTTGTTGCAATGTTTGTAAACTACTTCGCGGTACGATATACTCCCAAGGGAACTAACTACCTTTTAAATGTAAATTAACATTATTGTATAATTTCTTATTATTAGTGCAAGGAGTGTTTTAAAATATATCATATATTAAATGCTTAGCATGTGCCGACAGTGCATAATGGTAGACAGGATAAAAAATATATTCCCACATCGCTTGTATCGCGTATCTATCAAAACACAGATACCTTTTTATCAATCAGGGCGTTTATTTTGTGGTCTCTGGAGGCGCGGTGTTTTCCATTGAGAATAACATGATTTATTTTATCCGTATCTTATTTATACTGTGTTGAACACGATTTCCAGTATCACAAAAATAATATTTCACTCTCTCATATTTGAATGGTAGATGAAAAGAAAGGTTGATTTAAATTTATTTTGCTATTTGCTAGACGTGATTAAATGTGGATGGAATATACCTGGTTTCGAGTTTGCTAATAAAAATATGGTACGTTTCTTTATCATGTAAATGTATAGCCAGTATCTATGTAGCTGAATGTTTATACTGAGAAGATTATTAAACAGTCCAGTGTTCTGGATATTGACTTAACTCATGATGAAAGCAAACTTTTAATTCTAGTAGGCAAAAGCACATAACTGCCATCTAATTAACTAACCAATATTAAGACACGGTAGGTCTAGTGCCTATAACGATCGGGATTTTGACGGACTGGGGAACAAAACTTAACCCGCAGTAAAGAGATTTATGCCTTGAAGCCCGAGGTCTGCTTACTAGTCCAACCAGATATAACAGAATATCAGCTTTTCCACAGAGCTACTGCCGTCTGACCTCTGTAACCCAAAGGGATAGCGATATTCCATGGCTTAGACCAGTATCAGTTGATTTGAGGGTACTAAGTCCGCATTACGACTTTCAAAGATCTTCATGAAAGCCGGGACCGACGGTTTAACGTGCTCTCCGAGGCACGGGACAAGCGATAATTAACTATTTAATACGCACTGAACTTCGAAAAGTCAGTGGTGCGCGCCGTGGATTCAAACCCGATACTCTCTGCATGGCAGTCTGTTGGTACATCGACTATGCTATCGCTGCCTCTTCTCGCTGGCTCCGGCATAACGTAATCTTCATATTAAGCTCTAGAAATATCGAATCATCAATAACGCTGGTCTGGCGTAACAAGGACTAACCAAGACTTACACTATGCATACAAAACTATCATCGGACTATTGTACTTTCTGCCCTGAAGGCAGCATTAATAAAAGAATGCTGAGAAATTTTCTTCATAAAATACGCAATGAGTAATTCCACGTATTCTGTATTCCATGAGTAATTCTAATAATTGCAACATCAAAGTAACACACACATAATTATTACACTGTCGAAACATATTATAGTTTGTTCAAATAAAAGTTAAAACAACTACAAAAATGTATCAATATGAGACTGGCAAATCCAATTCCTAAACAGTCTGCTATTGTAAAACCGCTCTTACTGCTATAAAATTAAAGTCAATAAGTATTTGCCAACTATTTTGGTAATTGCCTTTGCCAGACAAATTTGGACTCTATTATTATAGTTTTATACTTGAATTGGTTTTGTGCAAGTCTTCCTATTGTCAAATGCTAAAGTAATTTATAGTGGCACGCTGGTATGTTAGTTTAAACAGATCAAACATATTTATTTAGAAGCAGATTTGTTGCGTCGTTGTTAGTAAATCAGTTGACATTGATGTGTATTGTTTAGTTGAGGATTCAAATCATTATTAAACGTCATCACGCCGATGTGTTACGCGTCTCGGCAAAGGGGAATGTCGGGCCAATTGTTACTTTGAATGTTCTAACAACACACTGATTATTTGATAGGAGCGTTGTTACATGTTAGTTTTATTTTGAGTTACTAAGAAAACTCTAATAGTATGGCATTAATAAAATACATGTTTTATAAACACCTAATGTAAGTGTAATCGTTTTTGTCTATAAATCACTTAGATTTAGTTACTGGCATAGGCCTAATCTTACACAGAACACGTGTCCACAAAAATAAAACAGAAGATATGGTTTAGAATCTCGTTGAAGCAAAGTCCTTTAACTGCCAGTAAAGGCTCAGGCCAACCGGTTCAACCATTCGAGGTTTTACTCTAGCAATCAGAAAGCCATACAGACAGACAGACCAACAGACATATAAATATTAACAATGTATAGATGTATGGATTTCTCGGTCAAATTTTAATGGCAAGCAAATCGTTTGGTTGGGCGGTGCCGTTAAGGTGTCTGTCATCGTGTTCCATAACATTTTCTACAAAAGCTGTAACGGCTCCATGACTCGGCTCAAAATAATAAACATTTTACCTACTAAACAATACTTGATACATAAAACTACCTATAAGATACACGTGCAACGCCATGGCTAAATTGTAGCAAATTGCACCTTTCTTGCAACAGTGTACACAACATAATATCTCTAAACTGCCCCAACGCAGTCCATTCCAATCATCTCCACCCTCCCCATGGGGTGCAAAGCGCTTAAAACCGTGCAAGTTGCACTTGATATGTACGTAATAGGCAAATATCCGTTAAATTTCATTCGTTGTTGTTTATACTGTAAGTGATATTAATTAGCTCTACCTATTTTCTGAGCCAATAATCAAGTAGTCTTACGTGTACGAAGAATATTGGGAATGTTTTCTACTACGGAGTGAAGAAGTCACTTGGTTGTCACCTAACATGTCGGGGAGACTCCACAAGTTAACACCTCAAATGTCAGGGAGAGTCCACAAAAGAGTTTGTGAATTAGGCAGGTATAGGTTAATAATATGTAATTCCCTTTATGTGTAGGAAATGGGAATGATCAACATAGTTCAACATTAAGAAAGAATGAAAGTGTATGAGAACAACATGTTTCTTATTATGACACTAGAAGCGGTTACACGCGCGTTATTTAAGGCTACTGCTCCGCTCCCGTCGCTCATAGCGTGATATTATATAGCCTATAACTTTTCTCGATTAATAGGCTATCTAACCCTGAAATAATTATTCATAATGGAACAGTAGTTCCTAAGATTAGCGCGTTCAACCAAACAAACAAACAAACAAACTCTTCACTTTTTATATTAGTACTAGAGGACGCTAGCAGCTACGCCAGCATTTTTTTTAAATTTACCTGTTTTGGCCGATCCCGTGGGAATTTCGGGAAACCCCTTCTTAGTGCACCCCTACGGTCCCCAAGGAACATACATGCCAAATTTCAGCTTCCTGTGCCCAATAGTTTCGGTTGTAGGGTGTCTGTCAGTCAGGCAGAAACGCAATGATTTTATATATTAAGATAAAATACAAGCTGAGCCCGTGGTTACATCCATGTTACACCCATGTTATACATTTTTATGGCTACTACTCCGCACGTTTGAGAGTTTGCTAAAATGCCCTCGAAATACATGCGAAGTCTACCGACCCGCATTTGGCCACCGTGGTAGACTATGGTTTAATCCTTTTTACATATTTGTAACAATCACGACACAAAAGCAACATATGAGCAAGAGCAATGATGACGATAACTATATCATATACCTATTACCGACATTTTGACAACAGAAACCATGGTTGCCCAATCTCAATTTATTTATTTATTTATTTATTTGGATCACCAACAAGAAATAACACACACATTTTATTAACATTGAACAATCACAAAACCTGGTGCATTCTCAATTACAGGCGACCACATCATGCATATTATTATTATAATGTCATAAAATAGTTATAGTTAAAACGTACATTATATAAAATTGAAATAACGAAATTAAAATATTACAATACAATAAAATAAAATAGGTATATCAATTGGAAATACATTTGAAAATAATTAAAGATATATTTATAATTTAACACGACACCTTAAAAATACAGTATTCTTCTTCTTCCTTAAAAATACAGACATATAATAATATTTAATTCCATTAAATTGAGTATTTAAAATAAATAAAATAAAAAAAAACAAATCAAATTTTAAAATCAAACTAAAAATAAAATGAAATTAAAAAATATATATATTATAAAATTACAAAATTATATGGAAATTACAACATAAAAGACTCATCATAAAAGATTATTAAAACATAAAAAAACACATCATAATATGTAGCTAAATTTGAGTATAAATTAAAGATTTATATTCGTTAAGTTTATTATAAAATATGTCTATGTCCTCTGAAATGTCTGATATATGGTTGTAAAGTTTTGTCAGCCTAACTAATGGTGCATGTTTGCTGAGATTAGTTCGATGACTAGGTACACTGAGTAAAGAGCGGGAATAGCGAGGGTGCCTAGAAGGTACGTTAATGTTAATTTTGGCTAGGAGATCTGGGCAGTCTATATAGTTATTTAACAACTTATATAAAAACACCATGTCTGCGACAACTCGCCTTGACTCGAGAGAAGTCATTTTGAAATGAGCTATTCTATCTTCATAGGTTTAGACAGATGGTGGAACCCTAGTTCTATACGCTAATTGACGTACTAGTCTTTTTTGTATTCTTTCAATCCTTATGCTGTGAACCTGGTAGGATGGAGTCCATGCCGTACTACAATATTCCAACTTACTACGGACCAAACTATTAAACAGAAGAAGAGAAGTTGCTGGATTTTTAAAAGCTTTAGTATTTCGAAGAATAAATCCAAGAGACTTATTAGCTGAAGCAAGTATTTTATCTATATGTGGAATAAAGCGTAACTCAGAGTCTAGATAAACCCCAAGATCACGTACAATGCAGAGTTGGGCCAATGTGTTACCCTGTATGTGGTAAGTAGATGGGATTTGTTGCCGCTTGCGAGTGAATTTTATATAATTACATTTTGAATAATTTAGATGCATTTTATTTCGTTCACACCACTGATTCAGATTATGTAAGTCAGTCTGCAGGGCAATTACATCTCTTTATTCACGAATCACGCGGCACAGTTTTAGGTCATCTGCAAAAAGGTATGGAGTTGAGTGCATAAAGACATCAGTTAGATCGTTTATGAAGATATTGAAGAATAAAGGTCCTAAAATCGAGCCTTGTGGTATTCCAGACGTTGCTAAATATTGCTTAGACTCTTCACCATCGATCACAACCGATGACGGCCTTTTGTCCAAATATGACCGACACCATTTTTTAGCATTACCAGTAATACCTAAAGATTGTAGTTTTATTAAAAGTATTTCATGGTTAACCCGATCAAAGGCCTTTGTGAAGTCAGTGTATATGGCGTCAACCTGTAGGCCTTGATCAACCGCAGATGATACTTGGGATATAAAAGTAACTAGGTTTGTGTTGGTTGACCGTTTCGCAACAAAACCATGTTGATTAACTGACAGACAGTGTTTTACATGTCCATATAATATTTTGTGTACCAGAGATTCAAAGACTTTTGACAAAGTGGATAGTATCGATATTGGACGGTAATTGGGTATAACATCGCGTTTGCCAGTCTTATATATGGGCACTATTCTCGCTCGTTTCCATTCCGTAGGGAATACACCTGAGCATAAAGATACATTGTAAATATGTGCGAGCGGCGCAGACAATGACCTAGCACATTTAGACCAGAAAATTGGAGGAATATTATCTGGCCCGGCACCTTTGGAAAGTTCAAGGGTAGATAGCCTTTTCTCTACTGTATCTTGAGATATCAAATATAGACTGAGCTCAGAGTTAATAAGTTTAACTGATTCGGAAAACGTCAAATTAATTCCTTGAGTCGTAGAAGCAAAACTTAAAGAAAAATGTTCGGCAAACAAGTCAGCAATATGCTCTGTATCATTAGCAATCTTTCCGTTTAATGTCATACGTGCGGGGTAGGAGGAAGAGGATCTGCGAAGATTTTTAATATGTGTCCAAAAATACTTGGGATGTTTTTTAATGGCATTTTCTATATTTATGATGTACTTTGCGTAGCAGTCTTTTATCAACAAGCCACACTCCTTTCTCAAATAACCAAATTCAATAATGTCTAAAGGATTATTATACCTTTTTATTTTCTTGTGTAACTTATGTTTAGATTTTAAAGACAACACTAATCGCTTTGAGTACCATGACGGATACTTATTAGAGTGTGGTGGTTTTAATGGTACATAAGTCTTTATGACGTCTCGGATCGAAGAGTAAAATTTATCAACCATGATATTCACGTCCGTGTCTAGACCAATAACATTAGCCCAGTCGATACAATTTAGTGCAGTTTTAATGCTTTGATAATCGGCCTTATAAAAATTTAGCTTATGTTGTGATTTACTTTTACACTTGATTTTAATTGGTATTACAGGCATAAATTCAAAGGCAGGATGATATTTGTCGATATTTCTAATTGGATTACAGCATTCAACTACTTTAATTTCATCTAGATCAGAAAGTATTAGATCCAAGATGTTGCCCTGGAAATTCTTAACCCAATTGAATTGGTTCAAATTGTTGAGTGCAATAAACTCGACAAACATATCTTTGTTACAATTTGAATTAAAAGACGGCGATAATTCACAGGACTGATTGTTGTCCAGTGATATCCAGTCGACTGAGGTTAAGTTGAAATCTCCAATTAAAAGTGTCTTACTATTAGAGTTATTATCTATCACAGTATTACAATTATTCAAAAATGTTTCAAATACATCAGAGCGTAACGGTGATGGCAAATAAATACCACATAGTTTTAACAAATCGCAAGTAGCCTTACCCGTACACAACTCTATTGTAATCCATAAATCCTCGCAGTCACTCTCCCACTCCTCCCTGCGACATGAGTTGAATTTATTTGAAACAGCTATTAAGACACCTCCACCAGTCTTTTTAGAATTGCTTAGATTAGCTGTCTCTCTATCACGTCTATAAACAGTGTAACAGTCGTCAAAAAGTTCCGAATCAAATATATCGCTACACAACCAGGTCTCAGTAAAAACATAGACATCATATTCTGAGTTTAGTATCACTTGTCGTACATCTACTAGACTAGTACGGAGACCTCTGGTATTTTGATAATAACACTTTAGGAAATCGAATATTAAGGCTAACTACAACACATCATGCATGATTGTATAATTTGAAACAGCAATCTATGTCAAGGATTTTAATTTATCAATGCTATTAATAACTATAGTATCGGATGTTTCATCTTTTTTAATAAAAATCCTTCCCTTACGAACCCACGTAAATTTGTATCCTAATTCTTTAGATCTAGTCCTTGCTGCTGCATGACTTAATTTATTCTCCGGTGACAAATTCTCGACCACGTAAATTGGTGTTGGGTTGTCCTTTGCAATGCCCAGGTGACTTGAATTTAGTCTGTCCTTTTTATTGGTTTTGTTGAAATTAATAGCTGCGGCTAAGAATGTATCGCGCAGCCGAGGACTACTAAATTTCACGAGTATTGACCTTGGTCTATTACTTTGTTTATCTTTTTTTGCTATACGAGTACAAAGCTGAACGTCATTTTCTTTTACATTACACTTGATAATTTTTCCGAGTTGAGTTACTGTAGAAAGTAGGTTCTCTGATCTATGTTCCGGAACGCACTGCAATTCAATATTATTGGATCGAGCTTGCTGTTCCAAAATGTTCATCCCATTGGCTAAGGTCTTTACAGAATTGTGCAACGCTGAATTCTCGCTCTCAAGAAATCGTATTGTGGTTGACTTTTCTTCAAGCGTCGATTTCATTTCCTCAAACTTTACATTAAAAAATGATAGAGATTCTTGAAAGCTAGTTATTAATTGGTTCATTTTATCTAGGTGTTCCTTAACTAAGTCATTTATGGTATCAATTACAGCACGTTCCATTTCCTGCCTTATTAACTGGCGAAGGGCGTCGGTGTTAATGCCCATTGTAGCAGTATCACCTTGTTTGTCGGTTCGCAGACCTGGTTGTTGGCCTAGCGACGGTTTGATGCTACGAAGAGTCACATTATTATTATTGGGTGATGGAGCTCTAGAGGATAAAATTTGGTCACTTTTAGAAGGGTTTTCCGAGGCATAACCGTCAGGGGTAGCAGATTGAAAAGTATCCGTTTGCTGTCTTCGAATTGTGATATTGGCCAATTCCGCATTTTCTTCGCCGGTACCACAAAGATTAGAGTCATCTTCTTTAAGATTGCGCACGGGTGTATTGATGTTGCCCACCTTCGGTAATTTACTTCTGCATTCATGACACATCCATTTAAGTTTTTGGTCTTTAGTCATCGATGAGTAAGATTTTTTATCAGAAATATTAGCGCATGCGAGGTCGTAAAATTTACGACATTTACTACATTTCAAGCTCTCCTGGATATCAGTATTACTCCGACAGCCCGCACATGTAACGCTTTTAGATGCCATTGGTGTTTGTTAGCGTAGGCACTTAAGTCTTAAATATTATATTTCTATACAATACACTATGTATAAAAATAAAATAGTTTTAGTGCTACAACTGGAACGCAACGAAGATTTAGTATTTTATCGTAAAGCAACACTGATATTAGTTTGACATCAATGACATTTTGTAGTGACAATGCCAATTGACACTTCTGACAGCATTGACAATATTGTTTATTTTCCCGTACCAAACTCAAAAATAACTGTGATTTCAAAAGTCTTTCAGCAATGTATATATTGTTTCATTGATTCACAGTGACTGTTGATGCCAGTGATAACTTTTTCACACAAATTCATTGCTTTTTATGCTTTACACTGATAGTTTTAACTTCAATTTATTTGTTGTTACAGTTTTGAAGTTGAGTTTAATTTTTAGGTTAACAAGTTCACTAACGCGAAAGATAACACTTCCACTAAATTAACAGTCCATTGTCCACACATTGATCCTATAATTGCACTCTTTATGTAACCATAACTAGTTTACTCAAAAAAAATTGGTTGCCTGTAAAGTCGGTATACGGGCGAAAGTTTTACGTGACAACGACTTTGAGTGGTAAAATAATTTTAATGTGAATATTCATTGGTATAGTAGGAAGAAGGATGAAAGACGCGTGCCTTTCACTTTTTATGTCTGTCTCTCTCCCTCTTAGGCGGGACGCGTGCCTCTCACTCGCTCTCATTGTGAGCGCATAACGTGAGCGGAGCGTAACGCAGTTTCTTGAAGTGTCACCCGGCAAACCAATTTATAAGACGTTGTCACGTCAAAAAAAAAGAAAAAAAAAATAATTTTGTCAACGAAACATAATTTACATGCGAGAATTTTATTAAAACCGAGTTCAACACATAACATGCTTTACCCCGTCTTTCAAAACATACAAAACTCATTTCAACTTCGCACCAATAGTAGCGGCAAAACAAATATTCGACAAGAAGAAGTTGGCGAATCAATTTGAAAGTTGCGCCTGCTCGTGTAATTTAGTCGAACGCTGCTTTCTTTATTTACACAGACGTGACGTCAGGCCCAATTGTTTGATTTCGTATGACTTGCAGCTTTGTATTTGCACTTTAATTACGCGAATTTTGTACCAGGTAAAATGCTCTTTGTTCTTTTGTGATTATGGATGAATTTGGGTATTACTTAATTTTAACCGACTACACGTTTTACTTGCCCCGCACGCCTTTAAAATCAACAAAATGGTAAGGCTCCTTTATAATCCCCTTCTTCACTTTTTCTTTATCTCATGATAGCTGATATTAAAAATACAGAAAAAAAGCAAAGCTTCCCCTTTCTTCTAGCCAACGTTTGTAAACACAAAACAGGTAAACCTAAGTACTTGCATATGCCTTATAGTCTTATGCCACATTGATTTTGATTAAATAGATCACTTTTAAATTAAATACGAGACATGTTACAGGTGAAATCGCGAGAATAAAAAACAGTCTCTTACTACTAAACGAAGCTCAGGGACATAATAATTTGATGATTACTACGAAAAATAATTGCTATGAATCATGCGCACATACCGCCTTTCAATCGAAAGTCTAATGGTCTCTGGAATCTTTTAGACATAATAATTATTCAACTCTAGTTGGATATTATCGACTAAAAGAAATTCGACAATATTTGAACCAAACAACAATATCCAATTAACCACATTCACACTGAAATTAATTGAAAACCGTTCATGCCACACCAACAAATTAGTGTAAAAATATCGAACATAGTTTCCCATTGTTAAATTTTCAGCGTCCAATTACTGGACTGCATGGAAATAAGTTCAGGCGACTTCGTGGATATTCGGGTATGTTCGGGTTTGTTTGTAAAATACCGTGTCCACACAAAAACGCAGAAGTATTTACGCCGGCTTTGTACTTTACGCTGGGCTACCAAGTTGAGAGCACACTGCCCTATAACTTTGGTACAATGATGTAGAGGAATAGAAGTGACAAAAGAGTTTGTAAGAGTAGTTGATCGGTCATCTTGGCGTCTAATCCGAGTTCCATCGGCTTGCAAGGCGTTTCTCGATGGGTTCAATTCCCATACATTTTCAATATGCGCCCGCTAGCGGTATCCACAAAATATAACTATTCGCTAGGAGCGTTTTAAAAAAATGTATGGAAATTATTACCGTCCAGAAACGATTCGCACCTCGATCAAACTCGACTTTCCTTATGATCAAGAATTCAGTGTGTTTAAAACTCGTCATAAGTTTAACAAAATTTATGATCTGACCCTTAAGACGTCCACTGCGGAATTCAGACGTCCCCCAATCATCTTCAAACAGACCAATGCGAGAAGCTGTTAGAGCTGCTCGCACCTAACTCCTTCTCGCGATACCAACAAAACTGTCATAAATTTAACGAACATATAGCTACCACCGGTAAACTCACACGGTAAACCACGTCACGTCTGTTGAAGAGACTATTTAAACGACATATTGGCCTATTTAATCGTACGAAGTTGCTATCGAGAAACCATAAAGCTTATGACATCTGAATTATTTCGAGTGGTAAGTACAGTCAGATACAAGGTTTTTGATCAGTTGTGTTCTTCAAATTATGACAAAAATGCCAATAAACGGCAAGAAACAACAAACAGAAGAGAAAGAAGGAAATTATAAGGCCTGCATACGCATTCACTGACCAAAGACGTAACAAATTATACTTATTCCGTTGCTAGAAAGTCTTGGCACATTATACAGGCACCGTTACGGCACTGCTCCTACCCAGCTATTAAACTGACATTCAAAGACCTTTCAATCGTATAACCAATGAATACAGATTTACATAGAAGCGCAGTTCTTAAGGATTTCGTGTGCCGATTCCAATTCCAGTTTAGTTCGTAGTTGGCGCCGTTGGCGGCGCTGGCAATGTTCTCAGTCTCTCTTGCTCTCGTAGTTAAGATACACAGGAGAAACGTTCGTCTCTCTTGCTCTCGTAGAGAGAGCTGTCACAGCGCGACTGCCACGTCGCCAAGCGGCAATTTGGGTCACAGAAAGTTTGTCTTTAGAGCGCCCATAGGAAATGAGCCTCTATGTAACTATCTGAGCTCTTTGGTATAGCTATTGCTTAATGTCAATGCCAACGGTAGGTTGAAAGCGCGCAAGTCGGTATCTATCAACTTCGAAATCAAACTGCGTAATGCCAGTGTCGTCGTCTATATATATTTTCAAAACCAACCAAATTCATATCAAAATCATTATTTTGTTCACAAACCTTCTAGAGTTAGGTACACTTATGAACTTCAGAGCAAATTCTGACACCCATGAGAACTAAAACCTAGAAGAAACCCATTTCATTTTGACTGCACGGTTAGCGTAGTGGTTTAAGCGGTCGCCTCGCTGCTTGACGCTGCGCGCAGTGTTGTGGGTTCGATCCCCACACGAGACAACACTTTGTGTGATTCATAAATTGTTGTTTCGAGTCTGGGTGTTCATTGTGTCCGTTAGATGTATGTTTGTAAAGCCCCCGCGACACAGGATTCGGTCCTAGTGCGGGGGTTGTATAAAAAAAAAATGAAAAAAAAAAATTTCATTATTTTCATAAATTTAATAATAAGACAGCTGACCAATCAAGCAAACCTGCTCTACAATCAACATAACTCATTCATGACTAAACTGGCAATATTGTTAAACTTGAAATAACTGTCTTTTCTTCTCCGTTTATTCAGCTAAAGAAAAAATACCTCAACCACAAACACATACCACATCCATTCACATTATTTCCAGAGGAACATGCCACAGGCTGGCATGAAGCCAGCGGCTTAAAATCCACCAGTGTCTCACGTTGGGCCATTCGTTGCGCGATAACATAGGCACAAATTAACCAAATTACAGCGACTTACGACCGACAACTGGGCGACCCACCTCGTTGAGTATACAGCCGTAGTTTTGCTTTTAGTTTTACGAATATTGCTGGCTTCTATTTAGATTAAATTGAACTAATTTGATGTTGCGAAAAATGTAGTAGAATACTGAATCTCACTTGAAGATTATGGAGCTAAATAAAACTGCTTGCTTTTGCTTTTGAAATATGAAAGAGAGTTAAAAGAAACGATGAAGCTTATTTTTGTCAATTTGCTTAGGTATTCTTTCCGTTATGTGCTAGATAGATACAAAACCAAACCTTATATAAGTGACAATATCAAGACATGTATTTATTCATCATGAAGACATCGATAAATCATTATTATGGTTTAGAAACATTATAGATACAAGTGCGAAAATAATAAAGTATAACTTCCACCACTAATTTGATCTACTCTTGCTTGAAACATAACTAGACTGGTCAAGGACTCTACAGATACATATAAGTAGCGTCATCTATTGTAAAATGGAGACGACTCGAATATTAGCGACATCTAACGGAAATTGATTGAACTAATTCTACGCATAGCGATCAAACAACACGGATCTCGATATTAGAAGTTACGCACTCGATCGGTATACTTGTATTTACAAATGCTCAACAACATTTATTGGCCCTTGTCTGCCAGACACGATTACCTAGTTTGCTCAGATGATCTACCCTCTAGTTGAAACAGCTGCACCATATCCCGACCCTGTAGAGTACAGAATTCCACACAAATGTATCCTCGGTAACTGCTAGTACTTTATAAAACAATTGCAATTTAACCTCATATCAAATAAATAAAACTTACCGATTAATATTAGCGCGATGAAAAAACTCTGCTAAAGGAGAAACAAAGTCCTATAAAAGTTGTAATAAAATCAATAAGGGAAATGGCGAATGGAAAAAAATATGGCGTTTGTAGGCAATCGTGAAAAAATTTAGCTAATAGCCAAGTAAGGCGAAGTACTATTGTGAACTACGATAATACCGTTCGTTCGGACGTTATAATCAAGGACAGAGGTACTATTTTTATTGTTTTTATGGGTTACTTTACTTCAATGTTCGAAGAAAAAACGGTTCTTCTACGAAACTGGCACATTCGTGTTCAAAGCCATATCCTGCATTGTACTCGCATACGTCTGTCATCAAGTAGGTGTAACTAATAGTTGAAATATTTTCATAGCCATTCCATATTATGAAAGAAATAAAAAAAATGAAATCATTATGTATACGTTACCTAAACTTCAAAAAAAGTTAAAGCGCTTTTTTATAAGGCTTTCTATGAATTCTTCATCACCATAGAAACTTCACATAAGATTATTTGACAACTGTCTTTGAAAACCCCGGAAGCAATTTTCTAGCTCAGCTGCTTAAGATTTGAAAGGAAATTGTTCTATACCTTTGAAATTTCACTATGTTTCGTTTCGGCTTAGCAATGTCAAGATGTTTTTAAATTATCAGCAGAATTTCTTTTAAATCATAGCACTTTATAATTGTGACGTTATCTTCTCAGAATATTACCAATTACTTACAAATCACCCTTTATTTTACTTCAATGATTCAGACTTAAAAAATTAAAAGAAAATCGAGCGAAATTACGCAGTTTATTATAGGCCCAGACGTCAACTAAAAAAAGCCAAAATACTAAGAAAGCAAATAAAATACAGAAAAAAGAATTTGAAACATTTAATGACCATAAAACTTTATTGTGGATTTGGACAAACGAGTCGTTGTTTCGCCATTTTTATTAAAAAAAATATGCTGGCAAACGAAAAAGTTTTTAATTTTCCGTTTTGAGTCTTCGCTCACTAATTAAAACTATAGTTATTATCGCGGCGTTCGTCTTAAATTCAGTTTATAAAATGCTATTAGTTTGTAAGTTTAAAGTTGTTTTGTGTTTGAGTATCTTATTGATGAAGTGATCAGAATAATCATGTACAGTCAGACAAGTCGGCGGTCGATCAGTTTAAAAAAGTTTCATATTATCCTTGACCAATAATGACAGTTTTAAGCTGGAAGCAACCATGTTTTGCTGAGTGATTCTCGCCCTTATTGTGTACTAGCGGGAAGTAGTTCGATTGTACATAAAGTTACTTGTCCTGACTAATATATCATAGCAGAGCCGAAACCATTGAAGCTAGAACCATTAAATTTGGACAGTGGGTTTCTTATATAATATAGGCACACATTAGGCAACTGTTAGTACGATTTCGGTGTTCTTATGATAACTACAGAAGATTAAGAAGATTGTATAAAATGTTAGTAATCCGCGGCGCTTTCACATGCCCCTTAAATACCGCGGTGTCGAACTACACACTTACCTATACACCGATAATATTACCAATATACATTTTGTTTCTTATACTAATAATGCAGTGGTTGATTTGAAAGGTTAAAGTATTTAAAAGGCTGTATAACAGTTTCTTTCTTATAATATGTTCTACGAACGTATGTCTAACAATTGAAGGTAAATGGTAACCGCATAATTTAGAGGTTTGTAGCACAGGAACCTTGCCTGCGCATAATGGAGCTTTGAAGAAAATTCCATAGGTCTTAAAATACCTACGAAAAGTTGCTAGCCGAAAGAGCATGACTTATAACAGAAACTTCTTCAGCCTATCGTCACTGCTCCTAACCTAACTGCTATACAACCTAAGCGCCTGTGACACTTTGAAAGACAAAAGATAAAGAGCGATGTTATTAAAAGTTAATAACAGGAAACTACGGCCTATAAAGCACTCGACTGGATATGCATTCGATTTCCTAGCAATTAAATTACTATAATAATATAATATTCTACCACATTCACACAACACCATCTAGTCCCAAACTAAGCAGATCTTGTACTATGGGTACTAGATAATGGATAAACATATACTTTTTTTTTGTAAATACATATATATTATAAATAGAAACACCCAGACTAAGACAAACATCCGTGTTCATGCACATAAATGTTTGACTTGAGCGGGAATCGAATCCGCGACCTTCGATTTAGCAGTAACTTCCCGCTACGCCAACCGGCCGTCTAATTACTTATAATTACGGATAAAAACTACTCGTAACTGACTTAAGAAACATATAATAACAAAAATACCTACTATAGCAATAAGAGATCTAAATTCACAAAATGTTATTTAAAAATAAATTACGCGTACCGTATAATATTTACTTGGGGATCTAGTTCAAAATTATCTCATATAATAATTAATTAATCTAGTTGAATACCCGAACATAGCATCATTATACATTTTATAAAAAACCCTATAACCAATTTTGATTTAGCGTTATAAAAATCTTTTTTTTATTTTTATAAAAGTGAACTCCCGCACTAGGACTAAATCCTGTGTCGTAACAGACACAATGAACACTCAGACTCGAAACAACAAATATCTCTTTAATATAGATATCAGTCCACAATATATATTTTTCTCTCTTTTCGTTAATTTGCCTTTTTGGTCAAAGCGCGTACTACAAAATGCGGGCTAGCTTATGATCTGGCTTCTATACAAGGAAAATACCTAGATCGTAATACTCAAGCACCTACTTTCAAATTAATAATTTCCATCTCGCAACGCTAGGTTAATCCCACCATAGTAACCTGGGTCGCAGTATAGTGTATTACAGTAAACCAAGTTCGCAGTGTCTTTAAAAACAGTAACAGAATACCATAATATTTAGTTCGGCAGTATATATGTCTCAGGTATTTAGTAAAAAACGTGATATTATAATTTAACTTGTGAAATTATAATTACCCAGATTATAGTTAATACCCACGCAAAATACGCGCCAAGACGTGGAGTTGCGGAAACAGCCCGTGCAATCAAGTAACAAGTATAGTTAATACCGACTGGTTCTTATAATTTCACGAGCTTTTTTCAGTGATATTGTAATGTCACTGAGCCGCAATAGTGATATCATAATAATTTAGGTCAGCCATTCTCTAATTAAGTGTGCTCCACGGAGACCCAAGGCTCCACGAAACATCTCTAGGGTCTCCACGAACATGTCTGTCAGTAAAATAAATGGTTTTAAAGTGCACGTAGGTCTCGGCTTTGTTTTATTTTAGGGCTCCGCCAAATATTTGGTTACCCAAAAGGGTAGGGATAGACCTAAAAAAGTTTGAGAACCACTGATCTAGGTATATTATGAGTAGGGTTTGAGGTGGGCGCCAAGCGTATCCTGATTGGTCAATTGACTTAACTGGCCTCTTCTTACTGTGAGAAGAGTAAGGGGGTAAGATCATGGCTTATTTACATTGGCGTAAAAGAGGTGCGCCTATTCTAGCTACCATTATATACTAAAAACTAGCATTCTTTCAAATCCCGTCGTACTAGAAATCAGTCCCTGGGATAAATGGCATAAATATTGAATAACACTTGGACGATGATGTTGAAGTTTGTAATGTAAAGCAATTTATAAGAAAGGCCTTTAAAATGAAATTTGGATCTTCAAAATTGAGTACTGCATACTTATTTTTAGAATATCTTTACAAGTAAGTAAGCGATTAAATACACGACAGCTTCGATAAGAAAGTATTTTGCATTCACACTGAACTAAGTCACTTTTTGAAATTAGACTTTAGGTCCCGAAATTAACTCAACAAATACCTATTAGATACTTGTTTCCAAAATATGTCATCACATGTTGTCACGAAGCTCGCAATAATTATATATCCTCCAAAACATCTAATACACCAAATATTTACAAGCAAAACTCCTTTGAACCTACTGCCAAACAGCTTACAAGAACTTTTAAGAGCAAGAAATTTACTACTAACAACTTGGTGCAAAATAGCTGGCTATACAACAAGTCCTTTATCGTGCCCTGAAAAGAGTCCAGACGGTAGCCTTTCAGAACGGTTCATTTTATCTCGAAACCGTCGTCGACATGTTGAAAGACCTAAAATTACGCGCCGAGCTTACGACTATAGTTTTTTTTGGATATTTTTTCTTGCTTGTACGGTTGTAGGGTGGATTTTGTTGTATTTTTGGCAAGGTTTCGTGTTTCTCATATAAGTCTAATGAGACTACACTAAACATAATAATATCACTGTTTATAAACTGTTCCATTACTTGGTTTGGGAAAATGTTAAACCATAGTCCACTACACAGTAGCGCCAACTAAGTACGAGCTTACAGATGTATGTTTTTCTTAAGCATTTTTTCTTTGCCTTCTCTGTTTAGCAAGCTATAATACAACTATACTCAATTCGCACATAACTTCCTTATGTCAGTGGTGTGGATCTGCCAAGGTTGGTCCTTATCCTTATGCTATAGAATTGAGGACTCAAATTAGGCCTTGGTTTGATCCAGATCAAACCAGTCTTGCCTCATAAATTGTGCTCAATAAAAATCCCTGTGTCCTACATAAGTTAAAATACGTGTATTATGTAGATTAACCGGGCGTACCGTGTCACTCTACGTAATAAAATTACGTAATAATACACTACTCAACTAGAATGTACAATGTCAATACTACAATCAAAATGACCACAACTTTCTGTACCGCAACACATAAAGCTACACCTACACACGGAAGTACCGTCTCCAGTTATTTATACCCACAAAATAGAAAAATACTGTTGAAAAACCCTCACTAACGAATAGTTATAGTTTAGTACCCACTCCACAATTTATTCCGTAACCTCTGCAGGGATTTCCTATTGAAAATAAATGATTTATTTTATCTGTTCGTCCTGATATTTATTCTGTTTTGAAACAAAATGTATTCGGAAGTTACGATAACAAAAAAATATTTTTGTTTTTGTCACTTGTGCTGTGCAATGTGATTTTTATTATGGTTAGTTTGACACTTGAAGATTTTTCTGGAATACATTATTTAGAACCTATGCGATACTAAAAACTAAGTAATTGAGATCCGAAAATTGTGGTATTTTAGCTCTGATTAATCAAGATTGTAAAATGTCCCAAGTAAGATTTATTTCCTAGTAGGTACGGAGATTGCTTGCAAAATCAAATCTTACGGACAAATCGCTCTATGCACTGGCTTCTACGGAAGGTTATTTGATAAGGCAGCTAGCATATCATGGATGCATAATATAACATTATAGCTATACCTGAAGTTGCAATCCGCTGGTACTGTTTAGCTGCAGTGCGGTTATGAAAAGTCGTATTACATTTTTATCACCATCGTTATCAATAGGTACATTATTCAACGTGATCGGTCACTCATACATAAACAATACGGAACCTACCACGGTTAACCTCGGCAATCAACCGACTCGTACAGCCTTTACAATGCCACGAGCCGTCGGCATAGACCATATTTCGTTAACAATTCAACTAAACATATATACGCGCCGCGAGCCTAGTATCTCATACATATCTCCACAAAGACTTCATCAAACAAAGGATCAGCATAAAACAACCTATATATGTAGTTTTCCTCGCATACGATACATGTCACATACTCCATACAACTATTGTACTATAGTACCGCTCTTCCGTCGCCAATTGAGAACCTGAGATTATTCTATTTGGCCCCGAACAGTCCGAATGGTATATTATGGTGGATCAGAGAGTATTTTGTGATGAAAGAGCCGACATATATGTGCTACAATTTCCTATAAGTTATTGAATGTTGCGTGATAGTTAGCTTTGTTGAGTAGTGGAAGCGATACGATGCTTAGATATTATGAAGATGTAATATTTATTATAAGAATATGCATAAGTATACAAATAGTACAGATTAGTTTCTCAAGTCTTAGACAATCTAGTTGAAATGTTTTCAATAAAGTTAAAGCAAAAAAAGGCTCAGAAGGATGATTTGAAAATAAAATGACAATGAATTTTAAAGAATAAGATTGCACTTTCGAATGTATTCTTCTACTATTTGTTGGCTGCACGAATGATTTCGTACTTTATCACTGCACTAAATGCTGAGATTTCAATGTACACAATAAACATAGTTTATCCGTTGTTGCAATGTTTGTAAACTACTTCGCGGTACGATATACTCCCAAGGGAACTAACTACCTTTTAAATGTAAATTAACATTACTGTATAATTTATTATTATTAGTGCAAGGAGTGTTTTAAAATATATCATATATTAAATGCTTAGCATGTGCCGACAGTGCATAATGGTAGACAGGATAAAAAATATATTCCCACATCGCTTGTATCGCGTATCTATCAAAACACAGATACCTTTTTATCAATCAGGGCGTTTATTTTGTGGTCTCTGGAGGCGCGGTGTTTTCCATTGAGAATAACATGATTTATTTTATCTGTACCTTATTTATACTGTGTTGAACACGATTTCCAGTATCACAAAAATAATATTTCACTCTCTCATATTTGAATGGTAGATGAAAAGAAAGGTTGATTTAAATTTATTTTGCTATTCGCTAGACGTGATTAAATGTGGATGGAATATACCTGGTTTCGAGTTTGCTAATAAAAATATGGTACGTTTCTTTATCATGTAAATGTATAGTCAGTATCTATGTAGCTGAATGTTTTTACTGAGAAGATTATTAAACTGTCCAGTGTTCTGGATATTGACTTAACTCATGATGAAAGCAAACTTTTAATTCTAGTAGGCAAAAGCACATAACTGCCATCTAATTAACTAACCAATATTAAGACACGGTAGGTCTAGTGCCTATAACGATCGGGATTTTGACGGACTGGGGAACAAAAATTAACCCGCAGTAAAGAGATTTATGCCTTGAAGCCCGAGGTCTGCTTACTAGTCCAACCAGATATAACAGAATATCAGCTTTTCCACAGAGCTACTGCTGTCTGACCTCTGTAACCCAAAGGGATAGCGATATTCCATGGCTTAGACCAGTATCAGTTGATTTGAGGGTACTAAGTCCGCATTACGACTTTCAAAGATCTTCATGAAAGCCGGGACCGACGGTTTAACGTGCTCTCCGAGGCACGGGACAAGCGATAATTAACTATTTAATACGCACTGAACTTCGAAAAGTCAGTGGTGCGCGCCGTGGATTTAAACCCGATACTCTCTGCATGGCAGTCTGTTGGTACATCCACTAGGCTATCGCTGCCTCTTCTCGCTGGCTCCGGCATAACGTAATCTTCATATTAAGCTCTAGAAACTCCGTTGAGCTATGGAACATGTTCAACAGTCCATCAATAACGCTGGTCTGGCGTAACAAGGACTAACCAAGACTTACACTATGCATACAAAACTATTATCGGACTATTGTACTTTCTGCCCTTAAGGCAGCATTAATAAAAGAATGCTGAGAAATTTTCTTCATAAAATACGCAATGAGTAATTCGACGTATTCTGTATTCCATGAGTAATTCCAATAATTGCTCAAACATAATTATGCCATTACATCAAAGCAACACACACATAATTATTACACTGTCGAAACATATTATAGTTTGTTCAAATAAAAGTTAAAACAACTACAAAAATGTATCAATATGAGACTGGCAAATCCAATTCCTAAACAGTCTGCTATTGTAAAACCGCTCTTACTGCTATAAAATTAAAGTCAATAAGTATTTGCCAACTATTTTGGTAATTGCCTTTGCCAGACAAATTTGGACTCTATTATTATAGTCTTATACTTGAATTTGTTTTGTGCAAGTCTTCCTATTGTCAAATGCTAAAGTAATTTATAGTGGCACGCTGGTATGTTAGTTTAAACAGATCAAACATATTTATTTAGAAGCAGATTTGTTGCGTCGTTGTTAGTAAATCAGTTGACATTGATGTGTATTGTTTAGTTGAGGATTCAAATCATTATTAAACGTCATCACGCCGATGTGTTACGCGTCTCGGCAAAGGGGAATGTCGGGCCAATTGTTACTTTGAATGTTCTAACAACACACTGATTATTTGATAGGAGCGTTGTTACATGTTAGTTTTATTTTGAGTTACTAAGAAAACTCTAATAGTATGGCATTAATAAAATACATGTTTTATAAACACCTAATGTAAGTGTAATCGTTTTTGTCTATAAATCACTTAGATTTAGTTACTGGCATAGGCCTAATCTTACACAGAACACGTGTCCACAAAAATAAAACAGAAGATATGGTTTAGAATCTCGTTGAAGCAAAGTCCTTTAACTGCCAGTAAAGGCTCAGGCCAACCGGTTCAACCATTCGAGGTTTTACTCTGGCAATCAGAAAGCCATACAGACAGACGGACCAACAGACATATAAATATTAACAATGTATAGATGTATGGATTTCTCGGTCAAATTTTAATGGCAAGCAAATCGTTTGGTTTGGCGGTGCCGTTATGGTGTCTGTCATCGTGTTCCATAACATTTTCTACAAAAGCTGTAACGGCTCCATGACTCGGCTCAAAATAATAAACATTTTACCTACTAAACAATACTTGATACACAAAACTACCTATAAGATACACGTGCAACGCCATGGCTAAATTGTAGCAAATTGCACCTTTCTTGCAACAGTGTACACAACATAATATCTCTAAACTGCCACAACGCAGTCCATTCCAATCATCCCCACCCTCCCCATGGGGTGCAAAGCGCTTAAAACCGTGCAAGTTGCACTTGATATGTACGTAATAGGCAAATATCCGTTAAATTTCATTCGTTGTTGTTTATACTGTAAGTGATATTAATTAGCTCGACCTATTTTCTGAGCCAATAATCAAGTAGTCTTACGTGTACGAAGAATATTGGGAATGTTTTCTACTACGGAGTGAAGAAGTCACTTGGTTGTCACCTAACATGTCGGGGAGACTCCACAAGTTAACACCTCAAATGTCAGGGAGAGTCCACAAAAGAGTTTGTGAATTAGGCAGGTATAGGTTAATAATATGTAATTCCCTTTATGTGTAGGAAATGGGAATGATCAAGATAGTTCAACATTAAGAAAGAATGAAAGTGTATGAGAACAACATGTTTCTTATTATGACACTAGAAGCGGTTACACGCGCGTTATTTAAGGCTACTGCTCCGCTCCCGTCGCTCATAGCGTGATATTATATAGCCTATAACTTTTCTCGATTAATAGGCTATCTAACCCTGAAATAATTATTCATAATGGCCCAGTAGTTCCTAAGATTAGCGCGTTCAACCAAACAAACAAACAAACAAACTCTTCACTTTTTATATTAGTACTAGAGGACGCTAGCAGCTACGCCAGCATTTTTTTTAAATTTACCTGTTTTGGCCGATCCCGTGGGAATTTCGGGAAACCCCTTCTTAGTGCACCCCTACGGTCCCCAAGGAACATACATGCCAAATTTCAGCTTCCTGTGCCCAATAGTTTCGGTTGTAGGGTGTCTGTCAGTCAGGCAGAAACGCAATGATTTTATATATTAAGATAAAATACAAGCTGAGCCCGTGGTTACATCCATGTTACACCCATGTTATACATTTTTATGGCTACTGCTCCGCACGTTTGAGAGTTTGCTAAAATGCCCTCGAAATACATGCGAAGTCTACCGACCCGCATTTGGCCACCGTGGTAGACTATGGTTTAATCCTTTTTACATATTTGTAACAATCACGACACAAAAGCAACATATGAGCAAGAGCAATGATGACGATAACTATATCATATAACTATTACCGACATTTTGACAACAGAAACCATGGTTGCCCAATCTCAATTTATTTATTTATTTGGATCACCAACAAGAAATAACACACACATTTTATTAACATTGAACAATCACAAAACCTGGTTCATTCTCAATTACAGGCGACCACATCATGCATATTATTATTATAATGTCATAAAATAGTTATAGTTAAAACGTACATTATATAAAATTGAAATAACGAAATTAAAATATTACAATACAATAAAATAAAATAGGTATATCAATTGGAAATACATTTGAAAATAATTAAAGATATATTTATAATTTAACACGACACCTTAAAAATACAGTATTCTTCTTCTTCCTTAAAAATACAGTCATATAATAATATTTAATTCCATTAAATTGAGTATTTAAAATAAATAAAATAAAAAAAAACAAATCAAATTTTAAAATCAAAATAAAAATAAAATGAAATTAAAAAATATATATATTATAAAATTACAAAATTATATGGAAATTACAACATAAAAGACTCATCATAAAAGATTATTAAAACATAAAAAACACATCATAATATGTAGCTAAATTTGAGTATAAATTAAAGATTTATATTCGTTAAGTTTATTATAAAATATGTCTATGTCCTCTGAAATATCTGATATATGGTTGTAAAGTTTTGTCAGCCTAACTAATGGTGCATGTTTGCTGAGATTAGTTCGATGACTAGGTACACTGAGTAAAGAGCGGGAATAGCGAGGGTGCCTAGAAGGTACGTTAATGTTAATTTTGGCTAGGAGATCTGGGCAGTCTATATAGTTATTTAACAACTTATATAAAACACCATGTCTGCGACAACTCGCCTTGACTTGAGAGAAGTCATTTTGAAATGAGCTATTCTATCCTCATAGGTTTAGACAGATGGTGGAACCCTAGTTCTATACGCTAATTGACGTACTAGTCTTTTTTGTATTCTTTCAATCCTTATGCTGTGAACCTGGTAGGATGGATTCCATGCCGTACTACAATATTCCAACTTACTACGGACCAAACTGTTAAACAGAAGAAGAGAAGTTGCTGGATTTTTAAAAGCTTTAGTATTTCGAAGAATAAATCCAAGAGACCTATTAGCTGAAGCAAGTATTTTATCTATATGTGGAATAAAGCGTAACTCAGAGTCTAGATAAACCCCAAGATCACGTACAATGCAGAGTTGGGCCAATGTGTTACCCTGTATGTGGTAAGTGTGGTGATGGGATTTGTTGCGGCTTGCGAGTGAATTTTATATAATTACATTTTGAATAATTTAGATGCATTTTATTTCGTTCACACCACTGATTCAGATTATGTAAGTCAGTCTGCAGGGCAATTACATCTCTTTATTCACGAATCACGCGGCACAGTTTTAGGTCATCTGCAAAAAGGTATGGAGTTGAGTGCATAAAGACATCAGTTAGATCGTTTATGAAGATATTGAAGAATAAAGGTCCTAAAATCGAGCCTTGTGGTATTCCAGACGTTGCTAAATATTGCTTAGACTCTTCACCATCGATCACAACCGATGACGGCCTTTTGTCCAAATATGACCGACACCATTTTATAGCATTACCAGTAATACCTAAAGATTGTAGTTTTATTAAAAGTATTTCATGGTTAACCCGATCAAAGGCCTTTGTGAAGTCAGTGTATATGGCGTCAACCTGTAGGCCTTGATCAACCGCAGATGATACTTGGGATATAAAAGTAACTAGGTTTGTGTTGGTTGACCGTTTCGCAACAAAACCATGTTGATTAACTGACAGACAGTGTTTTACATGTCCATATAATATTTTGTGTACCAGAGATTCAAAGACTTTTGACAAAGTGGATAGTATCGATATTGGACGGTAATTGGGTATAACATCCCGTTTGCCAGTCTTATATATGGGCACTATTCTCGCTCGTTTCCATTCCGTAGGGAATACACCTGAGCATAAAGATACATTGTAAATATGTGCGAGCGGCGCAGACAATGACCTAGCACATTTAGACCAGAAAATTGGAGGAATATTATCTGGCCCGGCACCTTTGGAAAGTTCAAGGGTAGATAGCCTTTTCTCTACTGTATCTTGAGATATCAAATATAGACTGAGCTCAGAGTTAATAAGTTTAACTGATTCGGAAAACGTCAAATTAATTCCTTGAGTCGTAGAAGCAAAACTTAAAGAAAAATGTTCGGCAAACAAGTCAGCAATATGCTCTGTATCATTAGCAATCTTTCCGTTTAATGTCATACGTGCGGGGTAGGAGGAAGAGGATCTGCGAAGATTTTTAATATGTGTCCAAAAATACTTGGGATGTTTTTTAATGGCATTTTCTATATTTATGATGTACTTTGCGTAGCAGTCTTTTATCAACAAGCCACACTCCTTTCTCAAATAACCAAATTCAATAATGTCTAAAGGATTATTATACCTTTTTATTTTCTTGTGTAACTTATGTTTAGATTTTAAAGACAACACTAATCGCTTTGAGTACCATGACGGATACTTATTAGAGTGTGGTGGTTTTAATGGTACATAAGTCTTTATGACGTCTCGGATCGAAGAGTAAAATTTATCAACCATGATATTCACGTCCGTGTCTAGACCAATAACATTAGCCCAGTCGATACAATTTAGTGCAGTTTTAATGCTTTGATAATCGGCCTTATAAAAATTTAGCTTATGTTGTGATTTACTTTTACACTTGATTTTAATTGGTATTACAGGCATAAATTCAAAGGCAGGATGATATTTGTCGATATTTCTAATTGGATTACAGCATTCAACTACTTTAATTTCATCTAGATCAGAAAGTATTAGATCCAAGATGTTGCCCTGGAAATTCTTAACCCAATTGAATTGGTTCAAATTGTTGAGTGCAATAAACTCGACAAACATATCTTTGTTACAATTTGAATTAAAAGACGGCGATAATTTACAGGACTGATTGTTGTCCAGTGATATCCAGTCGACTGAGGTTAAGTTGAAATCTCCAATTAAAAGTGTCTTACTATTAGAGTTATTATCTATCACAGTATTACAATTATTCAAAAATGTTTCAAATACATCAGAGCGTAACGGTGATGGCAAATAAATACCACATAGTTTTAACAAATCGCAAGTAGCCTTACCCGTACACAACTCTATTGTAATCCATAAATCCTCGCAGTCACTCTCCCACTCCTCCCTGCGACATGAGTTGAATTTATTTGAAACAGCTATTAAGACACCTCCACCAGTCTTTTTAGAATTGCTTAGATTAGCTGTCTCTCTATCACGTCTATAAACAGTGTAACAGTCGTCAAAAAGTTCCGAATCAAATATATCGCTACACAACCAGGTCTCAGTAAAAACATAGACATCATATTCTGAGTTTAGTATCACTTGTCGTACATCTACTAGACTAGTACGGAGACCTCTGGTATTTTGATAATAACACTTTAGGAAATCGAATATTAAGGCTAACTACAACACATCATGCATGATTGTATAATTTGAAACAGCAATCTATGTCAAGGATTTTAATTTATCAATGCTATTAATAACTATAGTATCGGATGTTTCATCTTTTTTAATAAAAATCCTTCCCTTACGAACCCACGTAAATTTGTATCCTAATTCTTTAGATCTAGTCCTTGCTGCTGCATGACTTAATTTATTCTCCGGTGACAAATTCTCGACCACGTAAATTGGTGTTGGGTTGTCCTTTGCAATGCCCAGGTGACTTGAATTTAGTCTGTCCTTTTTATTGGTTTTGTTGAAATTAATAGCTGCGGCTAAGAATGTATCGCGCAGCCGAGGACTACTAAATTTCACGAGTA
This sequence comes from Euclidia mi, assembly GCA_944739405.2. Classification (NCBI taxonomy): domain Eukaryota; kingdom Metazoa; phylum Arthropoda; class Insecta; order Lepidoptera; family Erebidae; genus Euclidia; species Euclidia mi. The sequence continues at coordinate 59,148,478 of OX123193.2, read as the reverse complement.
TTGACCTTGGTCTATTACTTTGTTTATCTTTTTTTGCTATACGAGTACAAAGCTGAACGTCATTTTCTTTTACATTACACTTGATAATTTTTCCGAGTTGAGTTACTGTAGAAAGTAGGTTCTCTGATCTATGTTCCGGAACGCACTGCAATTCAATATTATTGGATCGAGCTTGCTGTTCCAAAATGTTCATCCCATTGGCTAAGGTCTTTACAGAATTGTGCAACGCTGAATTCTCGCTCTCAAGAAATCGTATTGTGGTTGACTTTTCTTCAAGCGTCGATTTCATTTCCTCAAACTTTACATTAAAAAATGATAGAGATTCTTGAAAGCTAGTTATTAATTGGTTCATTTTATCTAGGTGTTCCTTAACTAAGTCATTTATGGTATCAATTACAGCACGTTCCATTTCCTGCCTTATTAACTGGCGAAGGGCGTCGGTGTTAATGCCCATTGTAGCAGTATCACCTTGTTTGTCGGTTCGCAGACCTGGTTGTTGGCCTAGCGACGGTTTGATACTACGAAGAGTCACATTATTATTATTGGGTGATGGAGCTCTAGAGGATAAAATTTGGTCACTTTTAGAAGGGTTTTCCGAGGCATAACCGGCAGGGGTAGCAGATTGAAAAGTATCCGTTTGCTGTCTTCGAATTGTGATATTGGCCAATTCCGCAGTTTCTTCGCCGGTACCACAAAGATTAGAGTCATCTTCTTTAAGATTGCGCATGGGTGTATTGATGTTGCCCACCTTCGGTAATTTACTTCTGCATTCATGACACATCCATTTAAGTTTTTGGTCTTTAGTCATCGATGAGTAAGATTTTTTATCAGAAATATTAGCGCATGCGAGGTCGTAAAATTTACGACATTTACTACATTTCAAGCTCTCCTGGATATCAGTATTACGCCGACAGCCCGCACATGTAACGCTTTTAGATGCCATTGGTGTTTGTTAGCGTAGGCACTTAAGTCTTAAATATTATATTTCTATACAATACACTATGTATAAAAATAAAATAGTTTTAGTGCTACAACTGGAACGCAACGAAGATTTAGTATTTTATCGTAAGGCAAAACTGATATTAGTTTGACATCAATGACATTTTGTAGTGACAATGCCAATTGACACTTCTGACAGCATTGACAATATTGTTTATTTTCCCGTACCAAACTCAAAAATAACTGTGATTTCAAAGGTCTTTCAGCAATGTATATATTGTTTCATTGATTCACAGTGACTGTTGATGCCAGTGATAACTTTTTCACACAAATTCACTGCTTTTTATGCTTTACACTGATAGTTTTAACTTCAATTTATTTGTTGTTACAGTTTTGAAGTTGAGTTTAATTTTTAGGTTAACAAGTTCACTAACACGAAAGATAACACTTCCACTAAATTAACAGTCCATTGTCCACACATTGATCCTATAATTGCACTCTTTATGTAACCATAACTAGTTTAATCAAAAAAAAAAATGAAAAAAAATAATAATTTTGTCAACAAAACATAATTTACATGCGAGAATTTTATTAAAACCGAGTTCAACACATAACATGCTTTACCCCGTCTTTCAAAACATACAAAACTCATTTCAACTTCGCACCAATAGTAGCGGCAAAACAAATATTCGACAAGAAGAAGTTGGCGAATCAATTTGAAAGTTGCGCCTGCTCGCGTAATTTAGTCGAACGCTGCTTTCTTTATTTACACAGACGTGACGTCAGGCCCAATTGTTTGATTTCGTATGACTTGCAGCTTTGTATTTGCACTTTAATTACGCGAGAATAAAAAACAGTCTCTTACTACTAAACGAAGCTCAGGGACATAATAATTTGATGATTACTACGAAAAATAATTGCTATGAATCATGCGCACATACCGCCTTTCAATCGAAAGTCTAATGGTCTCTGGAATCTTTTAGACATAATAATTATTCAACTCTAGTTGGATATTATCGACTAAAAGAAATTCGACAATATTTGAACCAAACAACAATATCCAATTAACCACATTCACACTGAAATTAATTGAAAACCGTTCATGCCACACTAACAAATTAGTGTAAAAATATCGAACATAGTTTCCCATTGTTAAATTTTCAGCGTCCAATTACTGGACTGCATGGAAATAAGTTCAGGTGAGTTCGTGGATATTCGGGTATGTTCGGGTTTGTTCGTAAAATACCGTGTCCACACAAAAACGCAGAAGTATTTACGCCGGCTTTGTACTTTACGCTGGGCTACCAAGTTGAGAGCACACTGCCCTATAACTTTGGTACAATGATGTAGAGGAATGGAAGTGACAAAAGAGTTTGTAAGAGTAGTTGATCGGTCATCTTGGCGTCTAATCCGAGTTCCATCGGCTTGCAAGGCGTTTCTCGATGGGTTCAATTGCCATACATTTTCAATATGCGCCCGCTAGCGGTATCCACAAAATGTAACTATTCGCTAGGAGCGTTTTAAAAAAATGTATGGAAATTATTACCGTCCAGAAACGATTCGCACCTCGATCAAACCCGACTTTCCTTATGATCAAGAATTCAGTGTGTTTAAAACTCGTCATAAGTTTAACAAAATTTATGATCTGACCCTTAAGACGTCCACTGCGGAATTCAGACGTCCCCCAATCATCTTCAAACAGACCAATGCGAGAAGCTGTTAGAGCTGCTCGCACCTAACTCCTTCTCGCGATACCAACATAACTGTCATAAATTAAACGAACATATAGCTATCACCGGTAAACTCACACGGTAAACCACGTCACGTCTGTTGAAGAGACTATTTAAACGACATATTGGCCTATTTAATCGTACGAAGTTGCTATCGAGAAACCATAAAGCTTATGACATCTGAATTATTTCGAGTGGTAAGTACAGTCAGATACAAGGTTTTTGATCAGTTGTGTTCTTCAAATTATGACAAAAATGCCAATAAACGGCAAGAAACAACTAACAGAAGAGAAAGAAGGAAATTATAAGGCCTGCATACGCATTCACTGACCAAAGACGTAACAAATTATACTTATTCCGTTGCTAGAAAGTCTTGGCACATTATACAGGCACCGTTACGGCACTGCTCCTACCCAGCTATTAAACTGACATTCAAAGACCATTCAATCGTATAACCAATGAATACAGATTTACATAGAAGCGCAGTTCTTAAGGATTTCGTGTGCCGATTCCAAGTGGAGACAGTCTCCAGTTTAGTTCGTAGTTGGCGCCGTTGGCGGCGCTGGCAATGTTCTCAGTCTCTCTTGCTCTCGTAGTTAAGATACACAGGAGAAACGTTCGTCTCTCTTGCTCTCGTAGAGAGAGCTGTCACAGCGCGACTGCCACGTCGCCAAGCGGCAATTTGGGTCACACAAAGTTTGTCTTTAGAGCGCCCATAGGAAATGAGCCTCTATGTAACTATCTGAGCTCTTTGGTATAGCTATTTCTTAATGTCAATGCCAACGGTAGGTTGAAAGCGCGCTAGTCGGTATCTATCAACTTCGAAATCAAACTGCGTAATGCCAGTGTCGTCGTCTATATATATTTTACAAAACCAACCAAATTCATATCAAAATCATTATTTTGTTCACAAACCTTATAGAGTTAGGTACACTTATGAACTTCAGAGCAAATTCTGACACCCATGAGAACTAAAACCTAGAAGAAACCCATTTCATTTTGACTGCACGGTTAGCGTAGTGGTTTAAGCGGTCGCCTCGCTGCTTGACGCTGCGCGCAGTGTTGTGGGTTCGATCCCCACACGAGACAACACTTTGTGTGATTCATAAATTGTTGTTTCGAGTCTGGGTGTTCATTGTGTCCGTTAGATGTATGTTTGTAAAGTCCCCCGCGACACAGGATTCGGTCCTAGTGCGGGAGTTGTATAAAAAAAAAAATTTAAAAAAAAAAATTCATTATTTTCATAAATTTAATAATAAGACAGCTGACCAATCAAGCAAACCTGCTCTACAATCAACATAACTCATTCATGACTAAACTGGCAATATTGTTAAACTTGAAATAACTGTATTTTCTTCTCCGTTTATTCAGCTAAAGAAAAAATAACTCAACCACAAACACATACCACATCCATTCACATTATTTCTAGAGGAACATGCCACAGGCTGGCATGAAGCCAGCGGCTTAAAATCCACCAGTGTCTCACGTTGGGCCATTCGTTGCGCGATAACATAGGCACAAATTAACCAAATTACAGCGACTTACGACCGACAACTGGGCGACCCACCTCGTTGAGTATACAGCCGTAGTTTTGCTTTTAGTTTTACGAATATTGCTGGCTTCTATTTAGATTAAATTGAACTAATTTGATGTTGCGAAAAATGTGGTAGAATACTGAATCTCACTTGAAGATTATGGAGCTAAATAAAACTGCTTGCTTTTGCTTTTGAAACATGAAAGAGAGTTAAAAGAAACGATGAAGCTTATTTTTGTCAATTCGCTTAGGTATTCTTTCCGTTATGTGCTAGATAGATACAATACCAAACCTTATATAAGTGACAATATCAAGACATGTATTTATTCATCATGATGACATCGATAAATCATTATTATGGTTTAGAAACATTATAGATACAAGTGCGAAAATAATAAAGTATAACTTCCACCACTAATTTGATCTACTCTTGCTTGAAACATAACTAGACTGGTCAAGGACTCTACAGATACATATAAGTAGCGTCATCTATTGTAAAATGGAGACGACTCGAATATTAGCGACATCTAACGGAAATTGATTGAACTAATTCTACGCATAGCGATCAAACAACACGGATCTCGATATTAGAAGTTACGCACTCGATCGGTATACTTGTATTTACAAATGCTCAACAACATTTATTGGCCCTTGTCTGCCAGACACGATTACCTAGTTTGCTCAGATGATCTACCCTCTAGTTGAAACAGCTGCACCATATCCCGACCCTGTAGAGTACAGAATTCCACACAAATGTATCCTCGGTAACTGCTAGTACTTTATAAAACAATTGCAATTTAACCTCATATCAAATAAATAAAACTTACCGATTAATATTAGCGCGATGAAAAAACTCTGCTAAAGGAGAAACAAAGTCCTATAAAAGTTGTAATAAAATCAATAAGGGAAATGGCGAATGGAAAAAAATATGGCGTTTGTAGGCAATCGTGAAAAAATTTAGCTAATAGCCAAGTAAGGCGAAGTACTATTGTGAACTACGATTATACCGTTCGTTCGGACGTTATAATCAAGGACAGAGGTACTATTTTTATTGTTTTTATGGGTTACTTAACTTCAATGTTCGAAGAGAAAACGGTTCTTCTACGAAACTGGCACATTCGTGTTCAAAGCCATATCCTGCATTGTACTCGCATACAAGTACGTCTGTCATCAAGTAGGTGTAACTAATAGTTGAAATATTTTCATAGCCATTATATATTATGAAAGAAAGAAAAATAAAGAAATCATTATGTATACGTTACCTTAACTTGAAAAAAAGTTAAAGCGCTTTTTTATAAGGCTTTCTATGAATTCTTCATCACCATAGAAACTTCACATAAGATTATTTGACAACTGTCTTTGAAAACCCCGGAAGCAATTTTCTAGCTCAGCTGCTTAAGATTTGAAAGGAAATTGTTCTATACCTTTGAAATTTCACTATGTTTCGTTTCGGCTTAGCAATGTCAAGATGTTTTTAAATTATCAGCAGAATTTTTTTTAAATCATAGCACTTTATAATTGTGACGTTATCTTCTCAGAATATTACCAATTACTTACAAATCACCCTTTATTTTACTTCAATGATTCAGACTTAAAAAATTAAAAGAAAATCGAGCAAAATTACGCAGTTTATTATAGGCCCAGACGTCAACTAAAAAAAGCCAAAATACTAAGAAAGCAAATAAAATACAGAAAAAAGAATTTGAAACATTTAATGACCATAAAACTTTATTGTGGATTTGGACAAACGAGTCGTTGTTTCGCCATTTTTATTAGAAAAAATATGCTGGCAAACGAAAAAGTTTTTAATTTTCCGTTTTGAGTCTTCGCTCACTAATTAAAACTATAGTTATTATCGCGGCGTTCGTCTTAAATTCAGTTTATAAAATGCTATTAGTTTGTAAGTTTAAAGTTGTTTTGTGTTTGAGTATCTTATTGATGAAGTGATCAGAATAATCATGTACAGTCAGACAAGTCGGCGGTCGATCAGTTTAAAAAAGTTTCATATTATCCTTGACCAATAATGACAGTTTTAAGCTGGAAGCAACCATGTTTTGCTGAGTGATTCTCGCCCTTATTGTGTACTAGCGGGAAGTAGTTCGATTGTACATAAAGTTACTTGTCCTGACTAATATATCATAGCAGAGCCGAAACCATTGAAGCTAGAACCATTAAATTTGGACAGTGGGTTTCTTATATAATATAGGCACACATTAGGCAACTGTTAGTACGATTTCGGTGTTCTTATGATAACTACAGAAGATTAAGAAGATTATATAAAATGTTAGTAATCCGCGGCGCTTTCACATGCCCCTTAAATACCGCGGTGTCGAACTACAGACTTACCTATACACCGATAATATTACCAATATACATTTTGTTTCTTATACTAATAATGCAGTGGTTGATTTGAAAGGTTAAAGTATTTAAAAGGCTGTATAACAGTTTCTTTCTTATAATATGTTCTACGAACGTATGTCTAACAATTGAAGGTAAATGGTAACCGCATAATTTAGAGGTTTGTAGCACAGGAACCTTGCCTGCGCATAATGGAGCTTTGAAGAAAATTCCATAGGTCTTAAAATACCTACGAAAAGTTGCTAGCCGAAAGAGCATGACTTATAACAGAAACTTCTTCAGCCTATCGTCACTGCTCCTAACCTAACTGCTATACAACCTAAGCGCCTGTGACACTTTGAAAGACAAAAGATAAAGAGCGATGTTATTAAAAGTTGATAACACGAAGCTACGGCCTATAAAGCACTCGACTGGATATGCATTCGATTTCCTAGCAATTAAATTACTATAATAATATAATATTCTACCACATTCACACAACACCATCTAGTCCCAAACTAAGCAGATCTTGTACTATGGGTACTAGATAATGGATAAACATATACTTTTTTTTTGTAAATACATATATATTATAAATAGAAACACCCAGACTAAGACAAACATCCGTGTTCATGCACATAAATGTTTGACTTGAGCGGGAATCGAATCCGCGACCTTCGATTTAGCAGTAGCTTCCCGCTACGCCAACCGGCCGTCTAATTACTTATAATTACGGATAAAAACTACTCGTAACTGACTTAAGAAACATATAATAACAAAAATACCTACTATAGCAATATGAGATCTAAATTCACAAAATGTTATTTAAAAATAAATTACGCGTACCGTATAAAATTTACTTGGGGATCTAGTTCAAAATTATCTCATATAATAATTAATTAATCTAGTTGAATACCCGAACATAGCGTCATTATAAATTTTATAAAAAACCCTATAACCAATTTTGATTTAGCGTCATATTTTTTTTTTTTATAAAAGTGAACTCCTGCACTAGGACTAAATCCTGTGTCGTAACAGACACAATGAACACTCAGACTCGAAACATCAAATATCTTTTTAATAAAGATTTCCAGTCCGCAATATATATTTTTCTCTCTTTTCGTTAATTTTCCTTTTTGGTCAAAGCGCGTACTACAAAATGCGGGCTAGTTTATGATCTTGCTTCTATACAAGGAAAATACAAAGAATACCTAGATCGTAATACTCAAGCACCTACTTTCAAATTAATAATTTCGATCTCGCAACGCTAGGTTAATCCCACCAAAGTAACCTAGGTCGCAGTATAGTGTATTACAGTTAACCAAGTTCGCAGTGTCCTTAAAAACAGTAACAGAATACCATAATATTTAGTTAGGCAGTATATATGTCTCAGGTATTTAGTGAAAACGTGATATTATAATTTAACTTGAGAAATTATAATTACCCAGATTATAGTCAATACCGACTGGTTCTTATAATTTCACGGGCTTTTTTCAGTGATATTGTAATTTCACTGAGCCGCAAGTAGGTCAGCCATTCTCTAATTAAGTGTGCTCCACGGAGACCCAGGGCTCCACGAAACATTTCTAGGGTCTCCACGAAGATATCTGTCAGCAGTAAAATAAATGGTTTTAAAGTGCACATAAGTGCGCACTTATTACTAACCTTCGTACTTTCGACTACGGTATTTAATAAAGGGGATAATGGGTTTTATTTGAATTAAACATGCATATTTTTTTTTTTGTAAATTTATTATATTCTTCTTATTAATTAATAAATTTAAATAAACCAAAACGGCATATTTATTAAAAAATCAGACTTATAAATGAGATCGTAGGTTTTATGGCAAATTAACAATGGTAACATTTTAAAAGATTTTTCAAAGTATTATTTTAAAGTAAATGTGAAAAATAATTTTTAAATATTAGAAATAACGAATGAAATAAAGTAATGTAACAAAAATTTTGGTAAGAATCTATCAAGTTATACATTTGTGACAAACGTCAAGTTTGTGTTCCCCGCACAACGATTTCTTGCTCTGGGTGCAACTACTTTTAGTCATCCTTCGCTTTGCGGAGGGACACAAGGCTTATATTTTCCTTTTTTAGGTAGGAGGTACATCAGTCGCATTATTTTTGCAAAGAAAATAAATAAACAAAACAAAAAAAAACGCACGAGTTCACCAACTAAATAAGACAAAATGTTACGTTAAAACTTACATTCGTCGATGCGACGACCCATGATTGCTGGAACGGCGGTCACGGTGCCCCCCCACTCAAAACACTACCGTCAGTCAGGGGGGCAACGGGCCGACTGAGATTATCTAAAGTGTGAAAGCAGTGCGATCGCGCGTGCAAAAGTTAGCACGATTTAAACAAACCCGCGTAGTCGAATTGACGAAGGTTAGTAATCTAGGGTTAAGAAAGAATGAAAGTGTATGAGAACAACATGTTTCTTATTATGAGACTAGAAGCGGTTACACGCGCGTTATTTAAGCTCCGCTCCCGTCACTCATAGCGTGATATTATAGAGCCCATAATCTTCCTCGATTAATGGGTTATCTAACACTGAAATAATTATTCATAACGGCCCAGTAGTTCCTGAGATTAGCGCGTTCAACCAAACAAACAAACAAACAAACTCTTCAGCTTTTTATAGTAGTACTAGAGGACGCCAGCAGCTACGCCAGAATTTTTTTTATTTACCTGTTTTGGCCGATGCCGTGGGAATTTTGGGAAACCCCTTCTTAGTGCAGCCCTACGGTCCCCAAGGAACATACTTGCCAAATTTCAGCTTCCTGTGCCCAATAGTTTCGGCTGTAGCGTGTCTGTCAGTCAGGCAGTAACGCAATGATTTTATATATTAAGATAAGATACAAGCTGAGCCCGTGGTTACATCCATGTTATACATTTTTATGGCTACTGCTCCGCACGTTCGAGAGTTTGCTAAAATGCCCTCGAAATACATACGAAGTCTGCCGACCCGCATTTGGCCACCGTGGTAGACTATGGTTTAATCCTTTTTGCATATTTGTAACAATCACGACACATAAGCAACATATGAGCACCAGCAATGATGACGATAACTATAGCATATACCTATTACCGACATTTTGACAACAGAAACCATGGTTGCCCAATCTCAATTTAATTTTGTCAACAAAAAATAATTTACATGCGAGAATTTTATTAAAACCGAGTTCAATACATAACATGCTTTACCCCGTCTTTCAAAACATACAAAACTCATTTCAACTTCGCACCAATAGTAGCGGCAAAACAAATATTCGACAAGAAGAAGTTGGCGAATCAATTTGAAAGTTGCGCCTGCTCGCGTAATTTAGTCGAACCCTGCTTTCTTTATTTACACAGACGTTACGTCAGGCCCAATTGTTTGATTTCGTATGACTTGCAACTTTGTATTTGCACTTTAATTACGCGAATTTTGTTAAAAGTGAAATGCTCTTTGTTCTTTTGTGAATATGGATGAATTTGGGTATTACTTAATTTTAACCGACTACACGTTTTACTTGCCCCGCAAGCCTTTAAAATCAAGAAATGGTAGGGCTCCCTTTTAATCCCCTTCGTCACTTTTTCTTTATCTCATGATAGCTTATATTAAAAATACAGAAAAAAAGCAAAGCTTCCCCTTTCTTCTAGCCAACGTTTGTAAACACAAAACAGGTAAACCTAAGTACTTGCATATGCCTTATAGTCTTATGCCACATTGATTTTGATTAAATAGATCACTTTTAAATTAAATACGAGACATGTTACAGGTGAAATCGCTAGAATAAAAAACAGTCTCTTACTACTAAACGAAGCTCAGGGACATAATAATTTGATGATTACTATTTGATAATAATTGCTATGAATCATGCGCACATACCGCCTTTCAATCAAAAGTCTAATCGTATTCTTTTAGACATAATAATTATTCAACTCTAGTTGGATATTATCGACTAAAAGAAATTCGACAATATTTGAACCAAACAACAATAGCCAATTAACCACATTCACACTGAAATTAATTGAAAACCGTTCATGCCACACCAACAAATTAGTGTAAAAATATCGAATATAGTTTCCCATTGTTAAATTTTCATGGAAATAAGTTCAGGTGACTTCGTGGATATTCGGGTAAGTTCGGATTTGTTCGTAAAATACCGTGTCCACACAAAAACGCAGAAGTATTTACGCCGGCTATGTACTTTACGCTGGGCTACCAAGTTGAGAGCACACTGCCCTATAACTTTGGTACAATGATGTAGAGGAATGGAAGTGACAAAAAAGTTTGTAAGAGTAGTTGATCGGTCATCTTGGCGTCTTATCCGAGTTCCGTCGGCTTGCAAGGCGTTTCTCGATGGGTTCAATTGCCATACATTTTCTATATGCGCCCGCTAGCGGTATCCACAAAATGTAACTATTCGCTAGGAGCGTTTTAAAAAAATGTATGGAAATTATAACCGTCCAGAAACGATTCGCACCTCGATCAAACTCGACTTTCCTTACGATCAAGAATTCAGTGTGTTTAAAACTCGTCATAAGTTTAACAAAATTTATGATCTGACCCTTAAGACGTCCACTGCGGAATTCAGACGTCCCCCAATCATCTTCAAACAGACCAATGCGAGAAGCTGTTAGAGCTGCTCGCACCTAACTCCTTCTGGCGATACCAACAAAACTGTCATAAATTTTACGAACATATAGCTACCACCGGTAAACTCACACGGTAAATCACGTCACGTCTGTTGAAGAGACTATTTAAACGACATAATGGCCTATTTAATCGTACGAAGTTGCTATCGAGAAACCATAAAGCTTATGACATCTGAATTATTTCGAGTGGTAGGTACAGTCAGATACAAGGTTTTTGATCAGTTGTGTTCTTCAAATTATGACAAAAATGCCGATAAACGGCAAGAAACAACAAACAGAAGAGAAAGAAGGAAATTATAAGGCCTGCATACGCATTCACTGACCAAAGACGTAACAAATTATACTTATTCCGTTGCTAGAAAGTCTTGGCACATTATACAGGCACCGTTACGGCACTGCTCCTACCCAGCTATTCAATTGACATTCAAAGACCATTCAATCGTATAAAAAATGAATACAGATTTACATAGAAGTGCAGTTCTTAAGGATTTCGTGTGCCGATTCCAAGTGGAGACTGTTTCCAGTTTAGTTCGTAGTTGGCGCCGTTGGCGGCGCTGGCATAGTTCTCAGTCTCTCTTGCTCTCGTAATTAAGATACACAGAAGAAACGTTCGTCTCTCTTGCTCTCGTAGAGAGAGCTGTCGCAGCGCGACTGCCACGACGCCAAGCGGCAATTTGGGTCACAGAAAGTTTGTCTTTAGAGCGCCCATAGGAAATGAGCCTCTATGTAAATATCTGAGCTCTTTGGTATAGCTATCTCTTAATGTCAATGCCAACGGTAGGTTGAAAGCGCGCTAGTCGGTATCTATCAACTTCGAAATCAAACAGCGTCATGCCAGTGTCGTCGTCTATATATATTTTACGAAACCAACCAAAATCATTATTTTGTTCACTAACGTTATAGAGTTAGGTACACTTATGAACTTCAGAGCAAATTCTGACACCCATGAGAACAAAAACCTAGAAGAAACCCATTTCATTATTTTCATAAGTTTAATAATAAGACAGCTGACCAATCAAGCAAACCAGCTCTACAATCAACATAACTCATTCATGACTAAACTGGCAATATTCTTAAACTTGAAATAACTGTCTTTTCTTCTCCGTTCATTCAGATAAAGAAAAATAACTCAACCACAAACATATACCACATCCATTCACATTATTTCCAGAGGAACATGCCACAGGCTGGCATGAAGCCAGCGGCTTAAAATCCACCAGTATCTCACGTTGGGCCATTCGTTGCGCGATAACATAGGCACAAATTAACCAAATTACAGCGACTTACGACCGACAACTGGGCGACCCACCTCCTTGAATATACAGCCGTAGTTTTGCTTTTAGTTTTACGAATATTGCTGGCTTCTATTTAGATTAAATTGAACTAATTTGATGTTGCGAAAAATGGGGGAGAATACTAAATCTCACTTGAAGCTTATGGGGCTAAATAAAATTGCTTGCTTTTGCTTTTGAAACATGAAAGGGAGTGATAAACAAACGATGAAGCTTATTTTTCTAAATTCCCTTAGGTATTCTTTCCGTTATGTGCTAGATAGATACAATACCAAACCTTATATAAGTGACAATATCAAGACATGTATTTATTCATCGTCAAGACATCGATAAATAATTATTGTGGTTTAGAAACAGTATAGAAACAAGTGCGAAAATAATAAAGTATAACTTCCACCACTAATTTGATCTACTCTTGCTTGAAACATAACTAGACTGGTCAAGGATTCTACAGATACATACAAGTAGCGTCATCTATTGTAAAATGGCGACGACACGAATATTAGCGACATCTAACGGAAATTGATTGAACTAATTCTACGCATAGCGATCAAACAACACGGATCTCGATATTAGAAGTTACGCACTCGATCGGTATACTTGTATTTACAAATGCTCAATAACATTTATTGGCCCTTGTCTGCCAGACACGATTACCTAGTTTGCTCAGATGATCTACCCTCTAGTTGAAACAGCTGCACCATATCCCGACCCTGTAGAGTACAAAATTCCACACAAATGTATCCTCGGTAACTGCTAGTACTTTATAAAACAATTGCAATATAACCTCATATCGAATAAATAAAACTTACCGATTAATATTAGCGCGATGAAAAAACTCTGCTAAAGGAGAAACTAAGTCCTATAAAAGTTGTAATAAAATCAATAAGGAAAATGGTGAATGGAGAAAACTATGGCGTTTGTAGGCAATCGTGAAAAAATTTTGCTAATAGCCAAGTAAGGCGAAGTACTATTGTGAACTACGATAATACCGTTCGTTCGGACGTTATAATCAAGGACAGTGGTACTATTTTTATTGTTTTTATGGGTTACTTAACTTCAATGTTCGAAGAGAAAACGGTTTTTCTACGAAACTGGCACATTCGTGTTCAAAGCCATATCCTGCATTGTACTCGCATACAAGTACGTCTGTCATCAAGTAGGTGTAACTAATAGTTGAAATATTTTCATAGCCATTATATATTATGAAAGAAAGAAAAAAAAAGAAATCATTATGTATACGTTACCTTAACTTGAAAAAAAAGTTAAAGCGCTTTTTTATAAGGCTTTCTATGAATTCTTCATCACCATAGAAACTTCACATAAGATTATTTGACAACTGTCTTTGAAAACCCCGGAAGCAATTTTCTAGCTCAGCTGCTTAAGATTTGAAAGGAAATTGTTCTATACCTTTGAAATTTCACTATGTTTCGTTTCGGCTTAGCAATGTCAAGATGTTTTTAAATTATCAGCAGAATTTCTTTTAAATCATAGCACTTAATAATTGTGACGTTAACTTCTCAGAATATTACCAATTACTTACAAATCACCCTTTATTTTACTTCAATGACTCAGACTTAAAAAATTAAAAGAAAATCGAGCGAAATTACGCAGTTTATTATAGGCCCAGACGTCAACTAAAAAAAGCCAAAATTCTAAGAAAGCAAATAAAATACAGAATAATTGGTTTTGGGGCAAAAGTTTTTGGAGTCGGTACCAAGCCAAGTATTTCTGATCTGACTATAAAACGTCTACAAATTTTTATATAACTTTCGTTGTTGATAGAATAGGTAGTTTCTAATTTAGTAACTTTTAAGAGGCTTGGCACCGACTTCAAAAATGTTTGCCCCAAAACCAATTATTTTTTGTTTTTTAGTTTCTTAGTCTTTTTTGAAGTTGGTTTTTTTTTTATTTAAAAATAATTTTTATTTTTTGCTTTTTAGTGGTAAGATAGGTGGTAAATAGGCACATAGGATAGTGTAGGTGGTACATGATGGGGAGGCTTTCCTTACGTGCCTCAATTCTGAAATGTAGACCTGTACCTTTCTGGCAATTTCAAGTATTTTTTTGTTTTCAACTAACTAGCCTAAACACGTTCGTTTCAGTTCCATCATCAGATCCCGGAAATTATCCAATACCAAAGACAAAACAAACGTGCCTAAACACGATGATATTGTGTTATTGTATTACAAAGATCCCATGGCCACCTTCCTGCTCCATCATCAGAGTTTGGTAAACATTCAGCACTAACGTCCATGTAAAGACGAATCAAACGAGCCCAAACTCAATGGGATTGCGTCTTTGTATTACAAAGATGCCATGGCCACCTTCCTGCTCCATCATCAGACCCTGGAAAACATCCAGAAGCAAAGTCCATGTAAAGACCAATCAAACGACCCTAAACTCGATGAGATTGGGTTACCTTCCAGCTCTATGATTAGACCATGGAAATCATCCAGCATCAAAGTCTTTGTAAAGACGACTAAAACGAGCTCAAACTCGATGGGATTGCGTAATTGTATTACAAACAACCCATGGCTACCTTCCTGCTCCATCATCAGAGTTTAGTAAACATTTAGCACTAAAGTCCGTGTAAAGACGAATTAAACGAGCCCAAACTCAATGGGATTGCGTCTTTGTATTACAAAGATCCCATGGCCACCTTCCTGCTCCATCATCAGACCCTGCAAAACATCCAGTACCAAAGTCCATGTAAAGACGAATCAAATGACCCTAAACTCGATGAGACTGGATTATTGTATCACAAAGATCTCATTGTTACCTTCCAACTCTATCATCAGACCATGGAAATCAACCAGCATCAAAGTCCATGTAAAGACGACTTAAACGAGCCCAAACTCGACGGCATTGGGTTGTTACCGTCAAATCGCTTCAAGTGTGCTTAGAAAATTTGAAGAATTCCTTTGATTTTTCAGGATTCCATGATCAGATCCTAACCTAATGATCATGGGACCTACTAGGAGGTATACTCTTTCTATCAAAACAAGAACTTTTGAAATCGTTCCAGGCGTCTTAGAGAAATCGGGGAACATACATAAAAAAACAAAGATTCCGACGAATTGTAAACCTCCTCCTTTTTTTGAAGTCGGTTAAAAAAGAATTTTAAACATTTAATGACCATAAAACCTTAATGGGGATTTGGACAAACGAGTCGTTGTTTCGCCATTTTTATAAAAAAAATATGCTGGCAAACGAAAAAATTTTTAATTTTCCGTTTTGAGTCTTCGCTCACTAATTAAAACTATAGTTATTATCGCGGCGTTCATCTTAAATTCAGTTTATAAAATGCTATTAGTTTGTAAGTTTAAAGTTGTTTTGTGTTTGAGTATCTTATTGATGAAGTGATCAGAATAATCATGTACAGTCAGACAAGTCGGCGGTCGATCAGTTTTAAAAAGTTTCATATTATCCTTGACCAATAATGACAGTTGGAAGCAACCATGTTTTGCTGAGTGATTCTCGCCCTTATTGTGTACTAGCGGGAAGTTGTTCGATTGTACATAAAGTTACTTCTCCTAACTGATATATCATAACAGAGCCGAAACCATTGAAGCTAGAACCATTAAATTTGGACAGTGGGTTTCTTCTATAATATAGGCACACATTAGGCAACTGTTAGTACGATTTCGGTGTTCTTATGATAACTACAGAAGATTAAGAAGATTGTTTAAAATGTTAGTAATCCGCGGCGCTTTCACATACCCTTTAAATACCGCGGTGTCGAACTACAGACTTACCTATACCACGATAATATTACCAATATACATTTTGTTTCTTATACTAATAATGCAGTGGTTGATTTGAAAGGTTAAAGTATTTAAAAGGCTCTATAACAGTTTCTTTCTCATAATATGTTTTACGAACGTATGTTTAACAAACGAAGGTAAATGGTAACCGCATAGTTTAGAGGTTTGTAGCACAGGAACCTTGCCTGCGCATAATGGAGCTTTGAAGAAAATTCCATAGGTCTTAAAATACCTACGAAAAGTTACTAGCCGAAAGAGCATGACTTATAACAGAAACTTCTTCAGCCTATCGTCACTGCCCCTTACCTAACTGCTTCACAACCTAAGCGCCTGTGACACTTTGAAAGACAAAAGATAAAGAGCGATGTTATTAAAAGTTGATAACACGAAGCTATGGCCTATAAAGCACTCGACTGGATATGCATTCGATTTCCTAGCAATTAAATTACTATAATAATATAATATTCTACCACATTCACACAACACCATCTAGTCCCAAACTAAGCAGATCTTGTACTATGGGTACTAGATAATGGATAAACATATACTTTTTTTTGTAAATACATATATATTATAAATAGAAATACCCAGACTAGGACAAACATCCGTGTTCATGCACATAAATGCAGGGCCGTGAAAGTTCCATACATGGATAAATTTCATATAATCAGCGCCATCTACCGATGAGGGCAAGAACTAAAGAAAAAGCGACAACTGAACTGTGGTCTGCTTATAAATTAGATGTCCGTGGATCGAATCCACGCTTACCAAGAATTACATTTTGTGATTTTTATTTTTTTTTACTTTTAAATTGCATATTTTACATAATAGTTGTCATTTACTTATTTATTAACACCGAAATTCAACATTTAATTTATTTTGAAATATGAATCCACTACTAACGCCATCTATATGATCGGAATAAAAATAATATTGTTTGTACGCCATCTAGCGTAGAGGATGCCTATTGAACTTTTTCCTTAGAGGGAGTTGCGCATCTATAGGGGAAAGGTTTACGAGATGATCCATTGGGGAAGATGATCCTTTTATATTGCAACGAAACTAGTAGTGCCACCTAATTGTGTTTACTTGTAAAATGTAGTCCCTAATATTCCCACGCCTTAGTCAATCGTAATGGCGCCTTGAGCGACAGTCCAATTTTTTGAGGACGAAAACAGAAATTTCGCCACTGTGATCTAAGGTAAGTTTGTATTTGAGATTGTGTAATGTGATCTAACGTACTTTATTGACGTGGTTGATGTATTAGTTAGCTTTGTATATTACTCTATTTTGAATTTTTAGCAACATGGAAACAGTTGAAACCACACATGTTATGTTATCGATCATTGAATAAAAAAGTTTATGTTGGGGCAAGATGATTATGTTACTGGTGTACAAGACGATCCGTGTGGATCATCTTGTACAACGTTAACATCATTATATTGACTATGTATTACAGAAACATTTTAACCATTTGTGTTATTTTTTTTTAAAGCGATTATCCGTATGAATTCACATGTGGTTGGTGTAAAGTAATTCGAGAAAACAGGCGCTAAAACTATACATTTTTATTTCTATTTCATTTATACCTATTTGTTAAAATTGATGAGGATTTTTTTTCCGTCATGTTGATTTTGAGAAGTTAAATTTGCTTGACTAGATTACCTGTTTAAGACGATAAATTATTTACCTACCTACTTTTAAAGATTATTTAATGTTTTTAAACCTTTACTTGACCACAGATCTCATACAATGTGATTATTGTTTCCTTCTTTAATTATAATGCAGACTTACAGACTTGGTTAAAAAGAGTAAACCCTAATTATGACTTTATTCTGTTAATTCTGCTATAACCTATGATAATCTCAAATTTAGTGGGTGCATATGGGTACATGATCCTGGGATCATCTTGCCCCTACCGCAGGGATCATCTTGGACACCGGGGTGTACAAGACGATCCTTTCATAACGTTTTAAAAAAACGGTGTTTATAACAATAAAACATTTAAAAAAATATTTTTTGAGTATGACAACAATTAGATAGATAAATTTCCTACGGATAAACGTATTTATATCTGCAATAAGTAGAATATCATTTATACTACAAGCATTCTCCCTTAAGGGAATCATCTCGTACACCTTTCCCCTACCAGTATATCTGTATAATCTATGCATAAATGTTTGACTTGAGCGTGAATCGAATCCGCGACCTTCGAAGTAGCAGTAGCTTCCCGCTACGCCAACCGGCCGTCTAATTACTTATAATTACGGATAAAAACTACTCGTAACTGACTTAAGAAACATATAATAACAAAAATACCTACTATAGCAATATGCGATCTAAATTCGCTAAATGTTATTTAAAAAGTAATTACGCGTACCGTATAATATTTACTTGGGGATCTAGTTCAAAATTATCTCATATAATAATCAATTAATCTAGTTGAATACCCGAACATAGCATCATTATACATTTTATAAAAAACCCTATAACCAATTTTGATTTAGGTATATTATGAGTAGGGTTTGAGGTGGGCGCCAAGCGTATCCTGATTGGTCAATTGACTTAACTGGCCTCTTCTTACTGTGAGAAGAGTAAGGGGGTAAGATCATGGCTTATTTACATTGGCGTAAAAGAGGTGCGTGTACCATTATATACTAAAAACTAGCATTCTTTCAAATCCCGTCGTACTAGAAATCAGTCCCTGGGATAAATGGCATAAATATTGAATAACACTTGGACGATGATGTTGAAGTTTGTAATGTAAAGAAATTTATAAGAAAGGCCTTTAAAATGAAATTTGGATCTTCAAAATTGAGTACTGCATACTTATTTTTAGAATATCTTTACAAGTAAGTAAGCGATTAAATACACGACGGCTTCGATAAGAAAGTATTTTGGATTCACACTGAACTAAGTCACTTTTTGAAATTAGACTTTAGGTCCCGAAATTAACTCAACAAATACCTATTAGATACTTTTTTCCAAAATATGTCATCACATGTTGTCACGAAGTTCGCAATAATTATATATCCTCCAAAACATCTAATACACCAAATATTTACAAGCAAAACTCCTTTGAACCTACTGCCAAACGGCTTACAAGAACTTTTAAGAGCAAGAAATTTACTACTAACAACTTGGTGCAAAATAGCTGGCTATACAACAAGTCCTTTATCGTGCCCTGAAAAGAGTCCAGACGGTAGCCTTTCAGAACGGTTCATTTTATCTCGAAACCGTCGTCGACATGTTGAAAGACCTAAAATTACGCGCCGAGCTTACGACTATAGTTTTTTTTGGATATTTTTTCTTGCTTGTACGGTTGTAGGGTGGATTTTGTTGTATTTTTGGCAAGGTTTCGTGTTTCTCATATAAGTCTAATGAGACTACACTAAACATAATAATATCACTGTTTATAAACTGTTCCATTACTTGGTTTGGGAAAATGTTAAACCATAGTCCACTACACAGTAGCGCCAACTAAGTACGAGCTTACAGATGTATGTTTTTCTTAAACATTTTTTTCTTTGCCTTCTCTGTTTAGCAAGCTATAATACAATTATACTCAATACGCACATAACTTCCTTATGTCAGTGGTGTGGATCTGCAAAGGTTGGTCCTTATTCTTATGCTATAGAATTGAGGATTCAAATTAGGCCTTGGTTTGATCCAGATCAAACCAGTCTTGCCTCATAAATTGTGCTCAATAAAAATCCCTGTGTCCCACATAAGTTAAAATACGTAATTGTATTATGTAGATTAACCGGGCGTACCGTGTCACTCTACGTAATAAAATTACGTAATAATACACTACTCAACTAGAATGTACAATGTCAATACTACAATCAAAACGACCACAACTTTCTGTACCGCAACACATAAAGCTACACCAACACACGGAAGTACCGTCTCCAGTAATTTATACCCACAAAATAGAAAAATACTGTTGAAAAACCCTCACTAACGAATAGTTATAGTTTAGTACCCACTCCACAATTTATTCCGTAACCTCTGCAGGGATTTCCTATTGAAAATAAATGATTTATTTTATCTGTTCGTCCTGATATTTATTCTGTTTTGAAACACAATGTATTCGGAAGTTACGATACCAAAAAATATTTTTGTTTTTGTCACTTGTGCTGTGCAATAGATTTTTATTATGGTTAGTTTGACACTTGAAGATTTTTCAGGAATACATTATTTAGAACCTATGCGATACTAAAAACTAAGTAATTGAGATCCGAAAATTGTGGCATTTTAGCTCTGATTAATCAAGATTGTAAAATGTCCCAAGTAAGATTTATTTCCTAGTAGGTACGGAGATTGCTTGCAAAATCAAATCTTACGGACAAATCGCTCTATGCACTGGCTTCTACGGAAGGTTATTTGATACCCTGCTAAGGCAGCTAGCATATCATGGATGCATAATATAACATTATAGCTATACCTGAAGTTGCAATCCGCTGGTACTGTTTAGCTGCAGTGCGGTTATGAAAAGTCGTATTACATTTTTATCATCATCGTTATCAATAGGTACATTATTCAACGTCACTCATACATAAACAATACGGAACCTACCATGGTTAACCTCGGCAATCAACCGACTCGTACAGCCTTTACAATGCCACGAGCCGTCGGCATAGACCATATTTCGTTAACAATTCAACTAAACATATATACGCGCCGTGAGCCTGGTATCTCATACATATCTCCACAAAGACTTCAACAAATAAAGGATCAGCATAAAACAACCTATATATGTAGTTTTCCTCGCATACGATACATGTCACATACTCCATACAACTATTGTACTATAGTACCGCTCTTCCGTCGCCAATTGAGAACCTGAGATTATTCTATTTGGCCCCGAACAGTCCGAATGGTATATTATGGTGGATCAGAGAGTATTTTGTGATGAAAGAGCCGACATATATGTGCTACAATTTCCTATAAGTTATTGAATGTTGCGTAATAGTTAGCTTTGTTGAGTAGTGGAAGCGATACGATGCTTAGATATTATGAAGATGTAATATTTATTACAAGAATATGCATAAGTATAAAAATAGTACAGATTAGTTTCTCAAGCCTTAGACAATCTAGCTGAAATGTTTTCAATAAATTTAAAGCAATAAAAGGCTCAGAAGGATGATTTAAAAATAAGATGATAATGAATTTAAAAAAAATAAGATTGCTCTTTCGAATGTATTCTTCTATTATTTTTTGACTGCACGGATGATTTCGTATTTTATCACTGCACTAAATGCTAAGATTTCGATGTACACAATATACATAGTTTATCCGTTGTTACAATGTTTGTAAACTACTTCGCGGTACGATATACTCCCAAGGGAACTAACTGCCTTTTAAATGTAAATTAACATTACTGTATAATTTTACTATTATTAGTGCAAGGAGTCTTTTAAAATATATCATATATGACATGCTTATCATGTGCAGACAGTACATAATGGTAGATAGGATAAAAAATATTTTCCCACATCGCTTGTATCGCGTATCTGTCAAAACACAATACCTTTTTATCAATCAGGGCGTTTATTTTGTGGTCTCTGGAGGCGCGGTGTTTTCCATTGAGAATAACATGATTTATTTTATCTGTACCTTCTAATATTTATACTGTGTTGAACACGATTTCGAGTATCACAAAAATAATATTTCACTCTCTCGTATTTTTATGGTAGATGAAAAGAAAGGTTGATTTAAATTTATTTTGCTATTCGCTAGACATGATAAAATGTGGATGGAATATATCTGGTTTCGACTTTTCTAATAAAAATATGGTACGATTTTTTATATGTAAATGTATAGCCATATGTGTATACATAATGTAAATTTATGTGGGTGTTATATCACACCTCTGCCTACCCCTTCGGGGATACAGGCGTGAGTCTATAATAATAATAATCTAATCAATAATAATAACCTGGCAACACCGTAAAGTCAACAACCAAATTTTCTTGCATATTTTTATTTTAATTTATACATACATACATAGACTCACGCCTGTTTCCCCGAAGGGGTAGGCAGAGGCATATTAAACGCCCACTTTTCGCCAGTGTTTCGATCCCACGTAATAGGTGGCGAGCCTATTGCCGCTTATCGGGATATTTTGTTTGCCAGAGCCTCGTCCGTTGATCGGCAGGTGCACCACTTGCAGGTGAGGTTGGCTTGGGACCCTAAGTTCTTGGTGGGAACCCTATGCACTAATTTTAATTTATATTACAGTTTAACGATACAATTTATATATTTATACCACAACAAGAAGTTATAATACCTAAATTATACGGATTTACTTATAAAAGCCATAAAATTTAAGAAATAATAATATAGATAAATATACTGAAGACGACGATATGTCAAAATGAAAAGCACAAACAATAACAAATATAAAGGCAAGGAAATGTAATATAAATGTTAACCAGAGCTAGGAAAGCAGCTGCAGCACGCTTAACACCTCCGGACTCGTCGCTCAGCTCCGCCTTACAGCCGCCGGCACCAGCAACAGCATCGCCGGTGAGTGTTGAGGCGTCGAGCGCATCTAGCGACGAGTTTTTCTCCCCGCCGTCGTCGCCACCACCTGTCCGCCGGCGAGGGAGAAGCCGGCCAACGAATGGCTTAGGACCCCGAGGCTCATCGGTATCGAACAGGGCCCCCACTACCGATGGTGATGTGCACCGCATGAGGTGGACTAGATCCATGAACGAGAATGTCATGCGGGCATATTATGTGGCTACAGAGGGTGGTACCAACGTTACGGCGTACCGTGATCGCATGCTGCCTCTGTTTCAGGACTTGGAACCGGCCGTCAACGTTTCGGCGCAGCGACTTTCGGATCAAGTGCGCGCAATCCAGCGCTGTCGTTTGCTGGATGACGATGCACTTGAGAGGCTACGCTCAGGCTTGCAAGGTAACCCTCCCATTCCTCCTTCCACTCGTGAACGTGTAACGTCAGTGATAATTGACACACTAAGGCCGCAAAGTGTTGAAGAAGTGGATGGTGGGGATATACAAGTAAGTGCCCAGTACATGGATAATGTAAGGAGTACTTTGGAATGTGCCCTCAGGGAATATCGTTACGAGGCCTTAGTAAATAGGCCTCGTCTGCCGCGTTTGCGCACGCATAAGAAAAATTTGGCGTTGGTGTGTGCTCTGGATTCACTATTGTCTACATACCTAGGCATGTCGGATAGCCAATGTCAAGATACAAAAGAACATTGATATGGCTACCCGAAATAAAGCTGTGCCGGCTTGGCAGTGCAGGATTGAGCGTCGTATCGCTGAGTCTAGGGCACTCATTGGCAAGCTGATCTGCTTCAGGTCGGGCAATACTCGCCCGAGAGTGATGCGTTTTGTGACCCGCGCCTTTACAGGAACGGGTATT
Organism: Euclidia mi; assembly: GCA_944739405.2. NCBI lineage: Eukaryota > Metazoa > Arthropoda > Insecta > Lepidoptera > Erebidae > Euclidia > Euclidia mi. Next base: position 59,124,822 of record OX123193.2, on the reverse strand, counting down.
AGGCCACAAGAATACACGTCGTGGGTCACAGAACGCATCGACTTCCTGAAGCAGAAGATTTATGCGCGGGCAAATCGTATCAAACGTTAAACAAAACGTATAGGCAGATATTCCCAGAATCGCACATTCCAAAAGTATGAAAGGTGGGTGTATAGAAATTGGGAGCGTCCCGGTCTAGGTGTGGATGATGGAGGTCTACCAGATGATGAAACTACAAATACGATCTGGAGTAGCATCTGGTCGACCCCCCTTAGCCACACGGAGGATGGTTGGTTAAGGGATGTCGAGCGATCATGTGCAGCAATCCCTAATATGGATGCCGTAGCTATTACAGCTACAGATGTTAGTTGTGCAGTCCGTCCGTTACCAAACTGGAAAGCGGCAGGTCCGGACGGATTGCACAACTTTTGGTTGAAGTGGCTGCGTAGTGCACATGGTCGTTTTGCGTCCCAATTCCAATCATCTCTAGAATCAGGGACGCTGCCAATTTTCTTGACAACTGGCATTACCCACCTGCTCTTCAAAACAGGAAGTACCACGGAAACAAAAAAATATAGACCTATAACCTGCCTACCGACGTGGACGTCAGTAGGCAGGTTATAGGTTGGTTGAATTGGACATTGGCTGGAGCCAATGTCCAATTCTCAAAATGGATGTAAAACTGGGTCACGTGATACTAAAGAGCTACTCCTTATACACATGACCATTAGCCAACAAGTTCGCCGTAGCCGAAAGGATCTAGCGACATGCTGGATAGATTATAAGAAGGCATACGACGCTGTGCCACATACATGGCTCTTGAGAGTGCTAGAGTTGTACAAAGTGGATCCAGCTCGATGCACTTTCCTGAAGACGTGTATGGGGCAGTGGAGTATCCAGGATGTCGACGGACTCTTGGATGCAGCGATCCTATAAAGATCCAACGAGGAATCTTCCAAGGTGACAGTTTGAGTCCCTTATGGTTTTGTCTAGCACTGAATCCTCTTAGCACTTTGCTCGAGAATTTAGGCTATCGGTTGCACAGCAGAGGTCAAGTAATATCTCACCTTCTTTTCATGGATGACTTAAAACTATTTGCCTCCACTGACCTCCAGTTGACAGAGTTAATAAAGGTAACTGAAAACTTTAGTAAGTCTATCAAGATGGAGTTCGGTGTAGATAAATGTGCGGTCTTGCATGTTAAGAAGGGCAGGGTTGTGGAATCTGATGATATAGAACTTTCAGATTTCACACAACTTAGCTTAGCTGAGGCTGGCATGAAACAGGCGTGGCAGGAGCGCTTCTTTGGCCGTCTGAGAAAAATCTTAAATAGTTTTTTATCAGGCGGCAACAGGGTGCGCGCCTGTAACGGTTGGGCCATGCCAGTCTTAATGTACTCCTTTGGCATACTTAACTCTCTCTTACTTAACTTGGATAGAAAAGTTCGTTGTCTGCTGACTACATACCGGATGCATACCCGCGGTCGTCAGTAATGAGATTGTACATCCCGCGGAAGTGCGGGGTCGCGGCTTCTTAAGTGCCAAGACCCTCCATAACCGCGAGGTGTGCAATCTCAGGGAATATTTTCTCAGAACTGACGCGGGTGTCCACCGTGATGTGGTCACTGTGGACAACGGGCTAACCCCGTTGGGTCTGGCTAAAGAGCACTGGCGCAAACCTGCCATACTTGGTGTTGAGGAGCGCAAGGAGGTATGGAAAGGTAAAGAGCTGCATGGACGACCCAGTTCTCGAAAATGGTTGTGCCACTATGTATTGGGAACGGACACAATGAACACCCAGACTCGAAACAAAAATTTATGGATCACACAAAGTGTTGTCTCGTGTGGGAATCGAACCCACAACACTCGGTGCAGTGTCAAGCGGCGAGGCGACCAGTTAAACCACTACGCCAACCACGCAGTCAACTGTATAGTGGCTAACAAGCCAGATATAGTAGTGATAGATCGATCTAAGCGCCTTGCAATGATCATCGATGTCACCATTCCTCATGACGAGAATCTCGTGAAAGCCGAGAAAGATAAACAAATAAAATATTTGGATTTGGCTCACGAGATTGTCGACATGTGGGATGTGGACTCGGCGATCATTGTACCGATAGTCGTGTCAGTTAATGATCTCATTGCCAAGAGCCTTGATCACCACCTCAAGAGGCTCGCGTTAGACGGTTGGATTAAGTCCTCTATACAGAAGGCAGTATTGCTGGCCACGGCTCGTATCGTCAGGAGGTTCCTCTCTCTGGAGCCCTAACCACCGGTAACTTGGTCCCTGAACCCGATACCGGTGAGCTCCATAATTTTATTTTATATTTTTATATTGTTTTTTCTAAATCACATAAAAATGTAAAATATAATTTATGAGATAATGTTTAAATAAAGAGAATAATAATAAAAAAATAATGTATGGCCAGTATTTATATAGCGGAATGTTTTTATACTGAGAAGATTATTAAACTGTGCAGTGTGCTGGCTAGTGACTTATCTCACGATGAAAGCAAACTTAAACCTTAGTAGGCAAAATCACATAACTGCCATCTAATTCACTAACCAATATTAAGACACGGTAGGCTTAGTACCTATAAAGATCGGGATTTTGACGGACTGGGGAACAAAAATTAACCCGCAGTAAAGAGATTTATGCCGAATTACACGGAATACCAAAGTTCGTCTAATGAAGTGTCTGGTTTTTCCAATCTTTCTCTACGAAGCCGAGACGTGGACACTAAGGCTAAAAGATCGCCGAAAAATCGATGCGTTGGAGATGTGGTGTTGGATACGGATGTTGAAAATACCGTGGACAGCATTCCGCACCAATAACTCCATCCTCAAGGAGCTTCACATAAGGGATAGACTTTCGTCGATTGTGCAGTTACGAATACTGAAGTTCTTTGGGCATATCTCTCGAAACGAGGACTCGATGGAAAGACTTGTGGTTCACAGTCGCGTTGAAGGCAAGAGAGCCCGCGGTCAATCTCCGACTCGTTGGATCGATATTGTCACCAGGGCTACGCAGTCGACCACAGTACAATGTGCGCAAAACGCCAACAACCGCCAGAAATGGAGAGATATCGCTAGGCATGCCGCAGCTTTGGAGGCAAGCGACGGCGGCGCTCCGCAGTCCTGTCCATCATCAACAGCCACGACCACTCTGACAAGAGTGCCCGACTAAGAAGAAGAAAGAGATTTATGCCTTGGAGCCCGAGGTTCGCTTACTAGTCCAACCAGATATGACAGAATATCAGCTTTTCCACAGAGCTAGATACTAGTATTCCATGGCTTAGACCATTATTTGAGGGTACTGACTCCCCATTACGACCTTCAAAGATCTTCATGAAAGCCGGAACCGACGGTTTAACGTGCTCTCCGAGACACGGGACAAGCGATAATTTACTATTTAATACGCACTGAACTTCGAAAAGTCAGTGGTGCGCGTCGTGGATTCAAACCCGATACTCTTTGCATGGCAGTCTGTTGGTACCTCTACTAGGCTATCGCTGCCTCTTCCCGCCGGAGCCGGCGGGCAGAGGCAGCATAAGATAATGTAATCTTCAATTATAAAGCTCTCCGTCTAACTATAGAAAATGTTGAGCGGTCCGTGAATTACGCTGGTCTGGCGTAACAGGGACAAACCGAGACTTACACTTTGCATACAAAACTATTATGGGACTATTGTACATTTTGCCTTTAAGGCAACATTCATAAAAGAATGCTTGATGTCTGTATAAAATAGCCACTGAGTAATTCCAATCGCTCAAACAAAAATATATGTGTGTAAAGTAACACACACATAATTATTACACTGTCGAAACATATAGTTTGTTCAAATAAAAGTTAAAACAACTACAAAAATGCATCAGTATGAGGTTGGCAAAGCCAATTTCTAAACAACCTGTTTTGTAAAGCCGATCTTACTGCTATAAAATTAAAGTCAATAAGTATTTGCCAACTATTTTGGTAGACAAATTTGGCAGACAAATTTGGACTCTATTGTTATAGATTTATACTTGAATTTGTTTTTTGCAAGTCTTCCTATTGTCAAATGCTAAAGTAATTTATAGTGCCACGCTGGTATGTTAGTTTAAACAGATCAAACATATTTATTTAGAAGCAGATTTTTTGCGTCGTTGTTAGTAAATCAGTTGATATTGATTTGTATTGTTTAGTTGAGGATTCAAATCATTATTAAACGTCAACAAGCCGATGTGTTACGCGTTTTGGCAAAAGGGGAATGTCGGGCAAATTATTACTTTGAATGTTCTAACAGCACACTGATTATTTGAGAGGAGCTTTGTTATATTTTTATTTTATTTTAGAATAGAATAGAAAAGCATTTATTTCCACAACATACAAGAACATACATTCATTTTATACATAGTAATATGGCACAGGTTACATATCGCTTTGTAAACATATTAACACAGTACCAGTACCTCATTTTTACAACATGCGCACATGTTGTGAAAATGAGGTCACCACTCAGGCTTATTGTTGATTTGAGGCTACACCTCAAATCAACCCTGATTTTATTTGGTGACCCCAAGTGACGATACAGATATCACATTAGGTAGGTATCTAATTTATAAAAAAAAAACAAAAAGAAAGAAAACCTTATCCTAATACCTATATAAAGGTGCCTGCAATGAAATATATGTAATAAAATAGAATATACCTACATATGATTTAATTATATAAACAAATATAAATTATAAAGATAAGTACATAAATAAGTATACATATAATTATATAAAAAAAACAATATAAATTTATACACGAGTAATACATATAACTATATCACATATAACGAATTTTGAGTTACTAAGAAAAATCTAATAGTATGGCACAAATGTACATGTTTAATAAACACCTAATGTAAGGGTAATCGTTTATGTCTATAAATCACTTATATTTAGATACTGAGATAGGCCTAATCCTACACTCAGCAAGCAAAAATAGAAGATATGGTTAGAATCTCGTAGAAGCAAAGAGCAGAAAGATAAAGTACTTTACTTTATCTTCCAGTGCAACTCCCATTCCAATTGGTTCAGACATTCCAGGGATTATACCATTAAACAGTAAGACATAAAAACAGATAGACATACAAACATTTAAAATGTTTAAATGTAGAGGTCTGGGGGCACGGCAGTACCCCCGCCAAGTCGAGCGCGAAGCAAATTTAAATGGCAAGCAAATCGCTTGGTTAGGGCGGTACCGTTATGGTGTCTGTCATAGTGTTCCATAACATTTATACAAACCAGGAACGGCTCCATGGCTCGGCTTAAAACAATAAACAGTTTACCTACTAAACAATAATAACTGATACACAAAATTACCTTTAAGATACACGTGCAACGCCATGGCTAAGTTGTAGCAAATTACACATTTCTTGCAACAGTGTACACAACATAATATCACTAAACTGCCCCAACGCAGTATATTCCAATCATCCCCACCCACCCCATGGGGTGCCAAGCGCTTTAAATCGTGCAAATTGCACTTGATATTTACGTAAGAGGCAAATATCCGTTAAATTTCATTCGTTGTTTTTTATACTGTAAGTGATATTAATTAGGTCGCCCTATTTTCTGAGCAAATAATCAAGTAGTCTTACATGTACGAAGAATATTGGGAAATGTTTCTACCACGGAGCGAGGAAGTCACTGGGTTATCACCTAACATGTTGGAGAGACTCCACAAGTTATCACCTCAAATGTCAGGGAGAATCCACAAAAGAGTTTGTGAATTGGGCAGGTATAGGTTAATAATATGTAATTCCCTTTTTGTGTAGGAAATGGGGATGATCAACATAGTTCAACATTAGGAAAAAAATAAGTTATATGATAACTACATGTTTCTTATTATGAAATACAAGCTGAGCCCGTGGTTACATCCATGTTATACACGTTCGAGAGTTTGCTGAAATGCCCTCGAAATACATGTCAAGTCTGCTGACCCGCGTTTGGCCACCGTGGTAGACTATAGTTTAATCCTTCTAACATATTTGTAACAATCACGACACATAAACAACATATCAGCACCAGCGATGATGACGATAACTATATCATATATTACCGACAGTTTGACAACAGAAACCATCGTAGCTCAATCACAATTTGTCAACAAAAAATAATTTACATGCGAGAATTTTATTAAAACCTAGTTCAACACATTACTTGCTTTACCCCGTCTTTCAAAACATACAAAACTCATTTCAACTTCGCACCAATAGTAGCGGCAAAACAAATATTCGACAAGCAGAAGTTGGCGAATCAATTTGAAAGTTGCGCCTGGTCGCGTAATTTAGTCGAACGCTGCTTTCTTTATTTACGCAGACGTGACGTCAGGCCCAATTGTTTGATTTCATATGACTTGCAGCTTTGTATTTGCACTTTAATTACGCGAATTTTGTACCAGGTAAAATGCTCTTTGTTCTTTTGTGAATACGGATGAATTTGGGTATTACTTAATTTTAACCGTCTACACGTTTTACTTGCCCCGCAAGCCTTTATAATCAAGAAATGGTAGGGCTACTTTATAGTCCCCTCCTTCACTGTTTTATTCGTGATATCACGGTAACTGATATTAAAAATAGAGAAAAAAGCAAAGCTTCCCCTTTCTTCTAGCCAACGTTTGTAAACACAAAACAGGTAAACCTAAGTACTTGCATATGCCTTATAGTCTTATGGCACATTGAATTCGATTAAAGAGATCACTTTAAAATTAAATACGAGACATGTTACAGGTGACCGCGAGACTAAAAAACAGTCTCTTACTACTTAACGAAGCTCAGAGACATAATAATTTGATGATTACGATGAAAAATAATTGCTATGAATCATGCGCACATACCGCCTTTCAATCGAAAGTCTAATCGTAATCTATTAGACATAATAATTATTCAACGCTAGTTGGATATTATCGACTAAAAGAAATTCGACAATATTTGAACCAAACAACAATATCCAATTAACCACATTCACACTGAAATTAATTGAAAACCGTTCATGCCACACCGACAAATTCGTGTAAAAATATCGAATCATTAGCGTCCAATTACTGGACTGCATGGAAATAAGTTCAGGTGACTTCGTGCATATTCGGGTAAGTTCGGGCGTGTTCGTAAAATACCGTGTCCACACAAAAACGCAGAAGTATTTACGCCGGCTATGTACTTTACGCTGGGCTACCAAGTTGAGAGCACACTGCCCTATAACTTGTGTACAATGATGTAGAGAAATGGAGGTGACAAAAAAGTTTGTAAGAGTAGTTGATCGGTCATCTTGGCGTCTAATCCGAGCTCCATCGGCTTGCAAGTCGTTTCGCGATGGGATCAATTGCCATAAATTTTCAATGTGCGCCCGCTAGCGGTATCCACAAAATGTTACTATTCGCTAGGAGACTTTATTAAAAATTATGGAAATTATTACCGTCCAGAAATGATTCGCACCCCGATCAAACTCGACTTTCCTTATGATCAAGAACTAAATGCTTAACATTGAAAGCTTAACAAAATGTATAATCTCACCCTCAAGACGTCCACTGCGGAATTCAGACGTCCCCCAATCATTTTCAAACAGACCAATGCGAGAAGCTGTTAGAGCTGCTCGCACCTAACTCCTCGCGATACCAACAAAACTCATAAATTTTACAAAAATATAGCTACAACTGGGATACTCCCACGGTAAATCACGTCACGTCTGTTGAAGAGACTATTTAAACGACATAATGGCCTATTTAATCGTACGAAGTTGCTATCGAGAAACCATAAAGCTTATGACATCAGAATTCTTTCGAGTGATACAAGGTTTTTGATCAGTTGAGTTCTTAAAATTATGACAAAAATGTCGATAAACGGCAAGAAACAACAGACAGAAGAGAAAGAAGGAAATTATAAGACCTGCATACGCATTCACTGACCAAAGAAGTACACAATATACTTATTCCGTTGCTAGAAAGTCTTGGCACATTATACAGGCACCGTTACGGCACTGCTCCTACCCAGCTATTAAATTGACATTCAAAGACCATTCATCGTATAACCAATGAATACAGATTTACATAGAAGCGCAGTTCTTAAGGATTTCGTGTGCCGATTCCAAGTGGAGACTGTCTCCAGTTTAGTTCGTAGTTGGCGCCGTTGGGGGCGCTGGCGTCGTTCTCAGTCTCTCTTGCTCTCGTAGTTAAGATACACAGGAGAAACGTTCGTCTCTCTTGCTCTCGAAGAGAGAGCTGTCACACCGCGACTGCCACGCCGCCAAGCGGCAATTTGGGTCACAGAAAGTTTGTCTTCAGAGCGCCCATAGGAAATGCGCCCCTATGTAAATACCTGAGCTCTTTGATATAACTATTTCTTAATGTCAATGCCAACGGTGGGTTGACAGCGCATTAGTCGGATTCTATCAACTTCGAAATCAAACAGCTTCATGCCAGTGTCGTCGTCGTCCCAGTATCTACCTTGTATTTTACAAAACTAACCAAATTCATATCAAAATTATTATTTTGTTCACTAACGTTATAAGGTAAGGTACTTGTGAACTTCAGAGCAAATTCTTACACCCATGAGAACAAGAACCTAGAAGAAACTCAATCCATTATATGCATCAGTTTCGTGATAAGACAGCTGACCAATCAAGCAAACCATCTCTATAATCAACATAACTCATTCATGACTAAACTGTCAATATTCTTAAACTTGAAACAACTTTCTTTTCTTCTCCATTCATTCAGCTAAAGAAAAATAACTCAACTACAAACACATACCACATCCATTCACATTATTTCCAGAGAAACATGCCACAGGCTGGCATGAAGCCAGTGGCTTAAAATCCACCAGTATCTCACGTTGGGCCATTTGTTACGCGATAACATAGGCACAAATTAACCAAATTACAGCGACTTACGACCGACAACTGGGCGACCCACCTCCTTGAACATACAGCCGTAGTTTTGCTTTTAGTTTTACGAATATTGCTGGCTTCTATTTAGATTAAATTGAACTAATTTGATGTTGCGTAAAATGTGGTAGAATACTGAATCTCACTTGAAGCTATGGGCACAGAATAAACAGTACTTACGTACAGAAGCACCACTTCTCAAACCAATTCATTGAAATTGCGACTCTTGCTACTAAGCAACATAGTGCAATTCAGCTCGCATAAGCACTCAGTGCCTAATGCGATATTTACCTAACCGTTCCCGCTCTTTTCTAACATATAACGCTGTCGCTGTCTGGCGCGGAGTGACGCGCTAGCTGTCGCGCTAGGGTTGTCGACTTGCCGCTGCTACTATAATATTTATTCATCGTCTATCTACCTACTTGACCACGTACCCAATAATAAATAATCATCCTATAAGTATCCTATCCAACTATTTGAGCTCGTAGAACAAAAACCACAAAAAATCTGGTCGTTTACATTTTCACTATACTAATTCTTGGGTATTTCCTAAACGCGTGGACCGATTTACATGATTCAAACAGATAATGTGGTTTTTGAACTAGATCTTTAATTTGACACCATAATCGTTGGGATATCTCAACAAACCAAAAATCTAATTTTCAAGTTGCTCTCGTAAAATAAATAAAATCAACTTTTCAAGTCAACAACCCTTGAGCGGCGCGTCGGACGCCGGGCTTGGAAGCCGCGCGAAAGTGTAGGCACTTATCGCTGTAGGTACGGCCAAGTGAAGGAGGCCTGCTATGGGGCTAAATAACATTGCTTGCCTTTGCTTTTGAAACATGAAAGAGAGTGATAAAGACACGATGAAGCTTATTTTTCTCAATTGTCTTAGTTATTCTTTCCGTTATGTGCTAGATAGATACATTACCAAACCTTATGTAATTATTTACCTAAGTATAAACCTTATATAAGACATGTATTTATTAATCATGAAGGCATCGATAAATAATTATTTATGATTTGAAACAGTATAGAAGCAAGTGCAAATATGAATACGCCTAAAGTATAACCACCACCATTAGGTCTACTTTTGCTTGTAACATAACTAGACTGGTCAAGGATTCTACAGATACATACAAGTAGCGTCATCTATTGTAAAATGGCGACCACACGAATATTAGCGACATCTAACGGAAATCGACCGAACTAATTCTACGCATAGCGATCAAACAACACGAATCTCGATATTAGAAGTTACGCACTCGATCGCTATACTTGTATTTACAAATGCCCAACAACATTTATTGGCAATTGTCTGCCTGACACGGTCACCTAGCTTGCTCAGATGATCTACCCTCTAGTTGAAACAACTGCACCATACCCCTGTAGTGAACAGAATTCCACACAAATACATCCTCGGTAACAGCTAGTACTTTATAAAACAATAGGTTTGTGTCCACTAAGAATAAATCGGTTTGATTCTAGTATCTATAATATACTATATCTATTGTATATCTTCATTGTAGTATCTATTGTATATCTATATCATTATGATTTTAAGATGTCAATAAAGTTTATTATTTATTATATAAAGGTAATATTAATGTTATTTTTAGGATTCTAAAACTAAAAATAATGTATTTATTCTTGTGACAGTAGTAGAGAGCATTACGTCAAACAGTATGTCCGCCATTCATGTTGTTGACGTTTTAGTAGTAAATACAACTAAAACGTCAACCTTTCTACCTGTCAAATCGAATATAACAAAATAAAAGTGGGTACATCAGACCAGACTTCATTCACGGTTTGTTTTGTTTTGCACTTTGTGATATCCGTATCCATATGTCCGGCCAATTTAGACATAAAAATAGTGGTCAAATAACAATAATTGCCGAAGAGCCAAATATTGGTGGAGAGCTAGGTTTTACCATTACAAATAAAGTTTTAAAAATCCCCATCGATCCTATGTGTGCTTCAAAAGTTATTCGGGGTCAAATGTCAAAAATTGAGGTTTTTTGGATTTTTCTCGAAAACCGGTAAGTTTTATATAAATGAAACCTGAATCATAGTTGTAGATCTTAAAATTCTCTACAAAAATGTTACAATGATTTTTTTCCTAAGAGTTACCATTCCTGAGATATCGCGATTCTAAGAGTCACATCATACATGATATGCACACATTTCCACGCCATCTGTCAGGTAGTTTACTCAGCGCGTTTTTTACCGTGGTTTCCTCAGTAGGCCTACTCCACTAACTGTCATGACATACATACATACATATCGTCACGCCTTTTATCCCCGAAGGGGTAGGCAGAGGTGTATTTCTACACCCACTTTTCGCCAGATATACTTTGGTCCCACGTTATAAGGGGCGAGCCTATTGCCGTACCGGGCACATTTCCTGACTCCGTGCTGCTACTGAGAGTTTCGTGACAGAAAAACCCAATAACACCGCCCGACCCAGAAATCGAACCCGGGACCCACGCGCACATTATTTTATGCCGCGAGACCAACGAGGCAGTCGTATAGGGTTTGTTGTCGAGTTTTCCGTCTCTACGCAAAGATGGTATTTGCATCGTGTTATCCATTAGTCGCCTCTTACGACACCCGCGGGAAGATAGGGGGTGGTGACACTTGTATTCTATGCCGTCAACCACACGGCATTATGTCATGACAACTTTAGGATAATTTAAGGGAATAACACCCGTCAAGTTCTAGATATTATCTTATTATTGATATTGATTATTGATATTGCGATTGATTATTGGGTTAAATATTGTTTTGATTTCTTTAGATATTTTAATCATATTCATACTCTTGAAAGTCTACTTCAACAGTCATGACTTCTTCGATTTCTTCTTCTTCCTCTTTCTCTTGAACCTTAAATTTTGACATTTGACCCCGAATAACTTTTGAAGCACACATAGGATCGATGGGGATTTTTAAAACTTTATTTGTAATGGTAAACCCCTAGCTCTCCACCAATTTTTAGCTCTCCGGCAATTTTTGTTATTTCAAATGTCTAAATTGAACGGACTAATAACTCAACCGCCATGATGGTTTACAGCATTTTCGTGTCAAATTCAAAAAAATAAAAGGTTTTTAAAAAGCCGTATTTAGTACTGATGCTGATCGATTTTTGAAGAAAAGATCAGGTATTTCAGTTTAACATCTAATAACGAAACGAATCAATCGCTAATTATATTTTAGAACACAAGCCTATTGCAATATTACTTCATATCAAACAAATAAAACTTACCTATTAATATTAGCGCGATGAAAAAACTCTGTAAAAGGAGAAACAAAGTCCTATAAAAGTTGTAATAAAATCAATAAGGAAAATGGCGAATGGAGAAAACTATGGCGTTTGTAGGCAATCGTGAAAAAATGTATCTATATCACAATAGTACTTCGCCCTACTTACGTAGTACGAAGTACTATTGTGAATTACGGTAATACTGTTCGTTCGGACGTTATAACCAAGGACAGTCGTACTATTTTTATTGTTTTTATCGGTTACTTTACTTCAATGTTTGAAGAGAAAACGGTTCTTCTACGAAACTGGCATATTCGTGTTCAAAACCTGCATGGTTCCAGTGCTACTATTTTCCAGCTGCCATATTGAGTTTATTCTAGTGACATGGCTCTACTAGGTATTAGGCTAAGCCTAAAATATTATGTAGCCAAAGACTCCGCAGCATGCTCGTTATCACAGCATCATTATCAGCCTGATGCTGCCGATAGCATGCCATTGAACTCAACATGCTCTTCTATAATATTTGCTTACTAAATCTGTGCTGTGCTATGGTTAATAAAGATATTTAATTGCTGCTCCTTAACTATGTACGAGCTTGGTCATATTCAAGGACCCAGCTGAAAACCTAACTAAGAAAATACATGTACCTAATGTATGCATTCAGAGAATAACAGATGCTGATCTTTGTTTATATGCTATAGTATCAAAGGCAAATAATATACACTGGATCAAATAAATACCTAAAATATATAAACAAACTGGTAAAATACAATGAAATCCGCAAATAAATGTCAACATATTTTAAAACAGTACAGTCTACTGGACTGTATGTTGTAACAACGTGTTTCATTTGCTAACACATGTACTGGATTTTAAAAACAGAAAATTTTGGAAATATAAAAAAAGAATGCTTATACAACCTCTGATGAAATAATGCGATGATGAAATTACACAATTCAGCAAATCCTTTCACGAACCAATTACTTTGCCTTTTCGACGTTCAATATGATTCAATCGAAAGCTTATATAATATTTAAGTAGCTAAAGAAGTGACAAATATTTATTTCTCTGAAATAAAGACTTGTCACTTTATTTCATATTGGGCAGGTCCAATAAATTTATTGGACCTTCCAGTTAGTTTCTTGTATCCATACTCTTCTTATGTGGCTCTGTCACTTATATCTTAAAACTTAACTTTAGTTCTTTATTATTTGGTTATTCTGTTCTGTTTTTTTTTCTGGCTTCTATTTTTCTAGTGTAGAACAAATAATTTTCTATCTATTTATCTTATAATTAATCATATATCTTGAAGGAATTTACCAATTATCTATCACAGGATACAAAAACACTCAGGTTCGAAACAACAACAATTTGTGGATCTTTTATGTGATTCACAAATTTTAACATAGTGTTGTCCACGCAGGAATCGAACCCACAACATTGAGCGTAAAGCTAAACTACGAGGTTTACTCAGTACTCACTGAACCATGCTTCAATCAAATACAGCTTGCGACGAAGTCACTTAAACAATTTTGACGAAGTTTAGTACGAAATAAACTTGAACTTCAATCAAGGACATACCCTTCTCCAAGAGGGTAAACCTAATTATAGGTAGACGAAGCCAAGGATTGAATTATTCTTACGTACAACAGAAAATACGTCCAAAAATATAAATTGCTCTAGTTTCGATCTAGCGTTTGCCAAGAATCTAATATTCGGTCCAATCTGGTTAGACTTCAAAGCAGGTCCTCGGCTGTGACTGACTGACAGACAAGCTCAGCCGAAACTGCTGGGCCCAAGAAGCTGAAATTTGGCAGTTGTGTTTCTTGGAAAGTGGCACTGGAAGAGGATTTTTGGAAAATCCTAAAAGGAATAATATACACATGGTTGAAGTCTAGTATAAAAAGAAATTCTGTCTTTCAACAATTTATCGTAATATTCTACGATCTGTCCTACCGTCGTATTTCGTTCGTTTGTACCTTGTAGGGTCTCGGCACCACTCGCCCCTCGAATTTTGCCCCTAATTGCCTAAGTGTACAAAATCGACCCTTCGTATTTTAGGTGCGTCAAATCGCCCCCGATTGTTGTTACGTTGAAAGTACAGTCAGAAACGTCGAGATAGATTGATACGAAGTATGTACAAAGTACTAGTACCGTGACATTTCTTTCAGTTACTTGTCGTGATTCGATTTTATTTAAACTGGCAATATTTGGTCGGTAGTCGATTCGAAATTTATAATGTTGGCATACATTTATTATGTTGGCACTTTTAGTGGTGGGGATTTTGCGGGGAGAAATAAAAAATGGTAAATTAAATGGTCAATGCGGATTCATTCTTTTGTCAGCAGCTTGCAGTTGAAAGTCGTACTGGAATATTGTAAGCCGTATCCGTAATCATTGTACTGCAGACAGTTTCACCTTTATATTATAATTTTACATTAGCAAAGTTTGTAATTTATAATAGTAATACATATAATTACGAGAAAGGACAACGACTTGTTTTATTCCTTTACAAGTCAGAAGCGGCAAGGATCCAGAGCCCAAAAAGGTATGCAAAATTATTTATTGTAGCTGAGATTACCACATAAAGTAATAGTGTTTTCGTTTTGTTAAAGCTGCATTTTGTCGTATTATTGTAAAGTGAATTTCAGTGAAATGATGTTCAGAATATTCATTGACAATATTTCAGTCGCGGGTAATAAGCAAGCACTTACTGTGTGTTGTTATTATCTTGTTGTAATTTTGCTTAGTTACTTTTTAATATTACTCTGATAAAGTGATGCCTATCGATTGATTGCGCAATTAGTTGTTTATTATAACTTTGTTAAATTTATAATAGCGTTCTGAGATTGTGTGGGCTTACAATATACTAATGTTACCAAATGAGGCGCATTGATTTGTCATACCCACAGTGCTCAGATTAATTTCGAATTAAATATTCGTTATATTTTAATGTAAAATCATGACTACTCAGAATAATTATCATAAGCTTATTAGTACTATGTAATGGATTTTACTTTGTACTTTTCCTTTTTAGAGAATATGACTTTGTTAAAGAAAAGCTTATTGCTTGATTCCGATTGGTCTAATAATGGAGTTTGTAGGAACTCATCATTGATCACAAAAATCCTAATTGGTGTTTCAACTTCATCAATTTTTATTTTCACTAAGCTTTTTAACGAGGCACTACCGTTGAATTACCAAATCCTCTAATAACGGGTAAAGCGTTAAAGTTTATTATTAAATTCAACGTAGTGGCGTCGCTTTCTCGCATTAAACTACATTCACTGCCGAAGTCTATATAACCAACTAAATGTTGACGGTAGGTGTCAACAACAGCATTCTTGAAAAATTTGTCGTTGCGATTGCCGAGGATGGAGTTCACACAACTTTCGTTAAAACATAAAAATAACTAAACACTTTTTACGCACAGTTTCACATTCAAAGGTAAGATGTTGACTAATTCGCAATTAATGCGAAATAGATATCCCATGTAGATAAAAGATAAAGAAAAAGATAATTTATTTCGTTTAAACATGAGTGAACAATACAATACATTGCATGTCAGATGTTATAGATAGTGTGATGTAGCTACATGTCTTACCATAGCAGTGTACAAAATTGTGTAAATATGAAGACAAGAACGTTTATATTATAACAATTAAAATCTTTATAACTATACGGTAATTTGGTACTAATATATTATTAATATTACAACGATCTAGGAAATAATCACTGGTACAGTATTAGCATTAAATTATATAATTAGATATGTACTTGCCAAGATTTATATTGTATCATAAAATGGAAACAGTAACAGGATATCATAGATGTCGAGACGATCAATAACAAATTAAAAAAATTAGATTGATTGATATAATTATGGAGGGAAAATTATGTTACGATTAAGAAATAAAATATCATAAACATGTCCAATTAGATCATAAATTTACTAGTCAGGTGGATTAATTCGGTTAGTGGACCATTTTCAGATAGACACTAAATAGGGTAGTTTCCAGGGTCAAAATAATTACATTTTATTTAGTCCGTATTTTAGATTATAAAAAAATATTGGACACATATTTTTTCTTTTTTCGATTAAATAAAAAATAACAAAGATATAGTCCATTAAAGTTACGTGTGACGTCATCTAGTGCGAAAAAATGCAGCACGGCGTGACGTTATACGTAACTTTAATGAGCTATATCTTGGTCATTTTTGAATGTTGGTCGTATCGCTTATTTTTGAATAATCTAAAGGACGGACTTATAATTTTTTTTTGTCAACTAGCCTATTACACCTGTTTTGTTTTGGCTATACCAGGTAAACCAGATGGCAAGAGCAAGCTTGCACATGGCGCACATTATTATGAGAGTAACTATTTTAACCAATTCTTCTATGTAAATACTTGCTTACTTTTTTCGTGCCAACTGTACATTGCTCGCACTAATTCCTATGGAAATTCCTTGAGGGTCGAATGAGTACACCAAAATAATTGTTATTTAATTATAGCTCTCTTCGCCCCTTGCGAAGGGGCGATTCGGTACATTAAAAAGGGGCGACTCGAACATTTTATTTGAAGGGTCGAAATTCAAGGGTCGAGTGGTGCTGAGACCCCTTGTAGCTCAGTTACGCATTATTTTTACAATGTATTTAGATTACTAATATCTTTTCTAATAATCAGGTAGGTTAATGTAATGTATATTCAGAATAAAGTCTCTAAATTATAGTCTTTTGCTAATTTATTGCGTTTTGCACTTAAATTGAGGTGTTTTATTTTGTCGGAGATCTTATTGCGTTCTACTTGAATGTAAGTCATGTTTTATACTTGTAGGAACATAGCTAGAACTGTTACTCGTCAACCGTCTTGAAACGTCAAGCTAAATAAGGTATGTAAATACATAATGCATGTTCGCGTTAATTCCCGTGTGTATAGTTTCTTAAATGCATGTATAATTCTTAAATGCAAACTATTTAAGAATTATTTTTTAAATTTGACTTTCATATGTGTCACATAATCACATTGTGACCTACGTACCTAAGTAAATAATGAGTTTGACTTTAAATTCAATAAAGAACGTGCATAATTTAAAGCTTATTTGGAACACTTTAAAAGCTGTTCAATAACTCGTTTGATAAAAACACCGCAATAGCCTAATTCCAAGCGTCTTAAGAAATAAACACACATAAATAAAACATTACAACAAGATTGAATTCAATAATTCGAACGAATCCCACATAAATTATATTAAAACCTTTTACTTTATTCAATCTGAACAGATGAATCCTATTTGGTGAATTATATTTTTGAATAGATATTAGTTTCATTCGCATATTTATGTGATTCATTGAATCATAAATATTTAAAAGAACGTTCTCGAAAAAGTTTCAAGTTCAAATAATATTTATTTAAATTGGTGCCTATATCATGGTCTAGTGGAGACCCTAACAGACTGCTGTACCAAACCCTTTGTTTCTGGTATTTGTTAAATTTCATCTCTTGCTAGATGGTGAAGGAAAAAATCGTGAAAATCTTGCAAGTATTAAAGTTTTCCATAATTTTAGCTAGTGTCTAAGAATACAGCCTTAGTGCAAAAAGACCCGTGGCCAACAGTGGCGAATATTATAGGGCAAGTCGATGATGATGATGATTGTGAGAAGCCTCATATTCCTACTGTTAACGAACGCCAATATAACGCTGTTTAGCTACTATCTTCCACAGATAGTTTTTCCGATAGGCTGATCAAGTATGACCTGGATTCGAGTTTCTGATCGCAATAAAGCATTATCATCATCTAAACGCTATCTATACGCCCAGCTGCATCTAGGTCTTTGTCTTTTAAGTCCGGTGTCTGGTTACTATTCTAACCAGATTTAACAGAGTACCAACTGACTTCTACAACTCAATGAGATAGCGATATTCTATGACCTAGACTCATTATCAGCCTTTAACAGTCCACTGCTGGACTAGGCTACTTCTTTGAAAGGAGGAATTGGCCTACTACACCACGCTGGCCAAACGGGTTCCTTCTCTTACAGCTCTTTTCTCTGCATAATATGCTCCCTCTGTCGGCTCTTACGACACCCATGGGATGATATAGGATGGTGACAATCCGTATTATTAATCCGTCACCACAAGGACTATATCAGTATATTCAAGAGTACTGACTGCTCATGCAGACTGTCCTCATAGGAGTAGAAACTGACTGCTTTACGTGTTCTCCGAAGGACAGGGCAAGCGATAATTAATAATTGAATGTGGACATATCTTCGCAAGATCGAATCCGAAACTACATACACGGCAGTCTGTTAGTAATCCACTGGGGTATCGCATTACAGGGTTTCTCTAAAGCGCGCTGCCCCTATTCACCGCAGAACTATGCCTCACTTATGTATGAAGTGAAATCAAGTGATTATATTCGTTCTATTGTGATTTATACATTATTCTGTCTCCTACATCACTGAGATGACTGACCCTCGACTGAAGAGATAGGCATAATGTGTGCTAAAGAATAATAGAATAACGGATGTGTCTTGATAATGTCTCTTTGGGGATAGATTGTGCGCTCGCAAGGGATAGACTGGAGCGGGATTTTTCTATATTTTATGCATAAAATGGTTTCACTGTAATTGGTTCGAGGCTACTGTTTTTGGTTTTTACGACTGAATGGAAGGCGTTTTGTCAAATTGACGAGACTGTTGGTGGGTGAATAAAAATTTGTTATTCTTTCAAAAATTACAGAACGCAGTATATTGAAGATTACAGATATATACCATACAATACCAATATATGGTAGAATATTATTATTATTAATACCGCAGCACGTAGCCTAATTTTTCTTGTGTTCATCGACGGCTACGTAGGCATAGGCTACATATTGTTGTCATAAGTAACACCCACGCCGCGGGAACCGTGGGCAATAGCTAGTGATAGCTATAGAAATATTTAAATTTATTATATAAGTACGTTTCGCAGTCGTTTGTGAGTTGCCAGATATATTTCCATTTAACACTTTTTCCATAGTGTCCACGCTTTTACGGAATTATATCTCTCTCTTATCTTTTACGGAATTATATCTCTCTCTTATAGGTATACCACTATTCGGCAATTCAGACATAGAAATGTCCTTAAATCATCATTTACTCAAATATTTTTAACGTGGTCTAAGTACTGCGTCATACATACATGGAGACATAATCGCCCCAACTCATACATTGAAGCAACAGCCAAGAAACCCTTTGACGTATTACATGATTAAACCGTTTGCGAACGAGCCCAGGCTTTTTCTACGCAAGTAATTGAACAAAAGTGAGAGGCTTCTTTTGAATTTCACAAGGCTTTATTCAAACGATATCGTCTAGTTTAATGTTATTAGAATCTCCTTTGTATTGAGAGTAATTTATTAGCAAACATCGTGTTGGAGATTACTCAAATATAAGAAAGTATAATCGTTAAAATTGACATTTCGTCACTAAGCTGGATACCAACTACCATACTAGGAATACATATCATCTCTGTTGGAGACTTAACAAACATTAAATCAGCGGACACAAAGGATTATAGAAACAATGAATCACACATAGTACTGTCCTGTGCAACTCGGCCGGAAAATTTCAGCAGATTGAGCCACTCGGCGCAGTACGAAACGGTGAGGCGGTAGACCAGTTTAAGCAACAACGCCCGCGCAAAGATTACTTAATAAAATAAAATATAGGTAGAAATATAGTAGTTATCCAAAAGTCCTTGTTTCGTTCATTTATGAACACTTTTGTATGTGCTAAGTTCCATAAACAAAGAATCAGGCTGCCGCGTAAGACAAAAGTCAGGCAATCTTTAAAAACCTTGTGATTTTGTCGCCTGTTTCGGTAGAGCTCTACTCTTTACAGTACAGTGATAACGTTTTAGTCCTTAAGTGGAGGCTGTTGTTTGTCCCACTAATATAATTAATTAGTTGACGTTTACGATGCCCTTGGGACGTAATAAAGTATACAAGCAAGGCAAGCAGTCTTTGTTCAAAAATATTCTCGAAATAGTAAGGTTCTTCAGTTCAGAAAATGCTTTTGTTTTCTCTTTTGGAGTGTTCTTGCGTGAGTTACAAATGACGGGTATTCTTGCGTACATACCTCGGTTAATTCTATTTCAGATCTAATGCACTAAGTTTCTTAGAGATTAGTTTAAAAATTGGAGAGCAATCAATCAAATCTTCGAAAAGAACTCTACAGTCGAATTCGCCAGACGTCTATCATATTTTTTCAGGAATACAGTACAATTACTCAGCTTAGTCCGTTGGAGATACAAATAATCTTTCTCATGATAATACAAGTACCTGAAAACATATCTCGGTGATCGAAATGTAGAAAAGCAGGCTACAATTCAAATAATCATTAAAGCCTCAGGGCCGAGCGAAACGACTATTTGCTCAATTATAAGTAGCGTGCAAATCAGACAGGTCATAACAAACACTCTCAAACATCCGAATATTGGCCGAAACCGAATATTTTTAACAAAACAACAAGAAAATAAGACAGCTTTTATTTTTTTGCTCCGGCGATATCAATTACCCGAAACGGTTAGTACGTAAAACGCTTTTTCTCTCAGCCAGCGAATAGACAATTATTTTCTTACGCTTGGGTCAAATTCGCAAAATTTGCTTTCCCCCGTTACAGGTAGACATAATCTGCGTAGAGAATCGCCGATCTGAGCCCCCGTGTGACTACTATGGTAACTCGATCGCTTATCACTTATTGCGACGTTATCTGAGATTTGTGGGGCGATTTATTGCACGGTTGATAGTACTTTAGGGTTTAACCGTTCGACATTCAATCGTAGCTGCATTGACGTGAATATGAGATGGGAGTTAACGATTTAGGGTTACGAGAAGTATAAATGTCTTGTAAAAACCGTATGATATTAACATATTTCTCGCGCATTATGCTGTGATTTATGACTAAATCTAATAATATTCTGTCATAAATCTTGACAAATAGGAGTATCAATCTAGGAAAACATGATAGGAAAATTTATTCATAAGTCAAATTTCTTTTATGTACTAAGTATCTATTCTCTTCTGATATTTTCTTTGTGGATATTACCACAAATCTATGAATTAGAGCATTTCCAAGCAAGCGTTAATTTTGACGGTGATTTTCGTCATTTCACATTTTATTCTTTGGTTATTAACCAGAAAACGTACAGACGTTTTCTGAGACAAATTTACAATAACAGTATTGTAAATTTGTAAATGTAAATTTTAACATATTTCTGATAGATAAAGCAATAACAATTGTTCTTTATATTGCCTGGCTCCTGAAACTAACAAACTGATGTGGTGATGGAATGATGTGGGGATGTGGATGTGAATGTTAACATGTGAATGTTAGCATTTAAAATTACTATAGTCTCAAGCAGTCTTGTTGAACCCTCAATATTATAAGCTAAGTACGCATGTCTAACCCAAGTTTAAGAATGTCGAGTTCTTCTCACCGCGAACTCACTTATAAATCAGAGGTGAGTCAGCTACGTGAATGCATAGTTTGACACAGCGAGTAAAATGATACTGGAAGGTCGGAAGCCAATTTTCTTGGTGCCTTATCGCAAAAATTAGGTTTTTTAAAGGCTCCGCTTACTATACGAGTCATTTGAACACTCATATTATTACAATACATTACTAGACCTAGTTAAAAGAGAAACATTTTCCTAAATTAGACTAACTTAATTTTAGATTAGTTACCGCCCTCAGCCAAAGTGCCTTTGAAATTCAAAAGGTTTTCTAAAAATCCATTTTCTTAATTTTGTAGTATTTTTGTATTGTATGTATGAAAAAGACACTAAGAATATCCAGAACAAAACTAACTACTTAAAGATAATATTTATGATACTATGTTTTTTATCCTTTTTCCTCTAGAATGCCCTAGATGAAACCTGCCAGTATTACATTTATTTCAGTACGAAATATCCAAGAGTAAAACTGGCAACTTAGCCTCAGTGGCACTGAAAACTCTAATTTTACCAAGACTAAATAATTAAATGCCATTCAAACTAAGTGGTCTCTGCATTCAATCTAAGCCTGAAAAGTTATTCTAGCTATCAAGAGATTGAGAATTTGAAACGCGGCATTGCTGAGTGGTATTTACTTTTCATTTGAAAATCAACAGTAAAAGTTGCGGCTTAAAGAGATACTGTTTGGTATACGAACCATAAATATAAAAATATTTTAGTAATCATAATCACAACGGTGGTGGCTGCCAGACTTCCTTAAGTTGTGTAGTGTGTATTCAGTCCTTTCGGCAAAAGATAGTTAAGCGTATTCCGACTGAGAGTACAGAGTTGTAGCGGTAGCTGTGTACATATCACTGGCGACATCTAAAGGACATAACAGACCTAAAGCTAGATCGCGCAAATAAAGTTCTTGCATGCGATTACTGCAAGTTCTCAAATGCTCCTGTTGGACCGTATTCCACTAGGCACGATCCCCTAGCCTGGTCAGAATATCATAAAAAATGTAACTAGATTATGGTTGATATTGATATTGGGGTGCATAGAGTTCCCACTAAGAACTTAGGGTCCCAAGCCAACCTCACCTGCAAGTGGTGCACCTGCCGATCAACGGACGAGGCTCTGGCAAACAAAATATCCCGATATGCGGCAATAGGCTCGCTACCTATTACGTGGGATCAAAACACTGGCAAAAAGTGGGCGTTTAATATGCCTCTGCCTACCCCTTTGGGGAAACAGGCGTGAATCTATGTATGTATTTATTTATGTATGTATTATGCTTGAGTATTAAGTAGAATAAATATATATATTCACTCTACTTAATACTCATAACACAAGTGACATAGAAGGTGTAACAGTTACAGCACCTTACAAAATTGAAATTGTTATGTATTATGCAAAACCTGGCGATGAAAAAGAGTGACCGTGAGTTTTATTGCCCGTTCTTTCTCATGGTTCTACCCCCTTATTCATCCACAGAGTCTTAAAGCAGTCAGCAAGAAGATAGTAGTCGTACTCGGTCATCAGCACCACGACTACTTTCTTTGTGCTAATATTGCCAAGGTAAAAAGCTACAATAACCATTAGGTCTCCACTCGTTTGCCGTTTGTCGCACAAAAATAGCCGAAATCTGAGAAGTTCTCCCTCTGGTGATAGCTCTAGCTCTTAAACTATTAAACCGCACTAAAACCAAAATAGTAGACACAATAAAAGCGAACTGAGACTAAAAGGAAAAGTTCAACAAGTCTGGTGCAATAAAAACTAGTGCTGTAGAATATTACGTAAACGTACGAACATTTTACACAAGTTCCAATATGTTCGGGGAGCGGAGAAGGTTTTTTATTGATGGCTTAAGTTGTAAGAATACGCGTTTTGTGTTGCCGTCCGAGTAGTGATGTATTAAGAGGAAGAAGTATCACTTCAAACACGATTTAGAAAATACAGGAAGCAATTAATGGCACATTTGTAAAGATACCCAAACTCAACATCAAACCCTATGGCCACTAATCCTGGGCAGAGTCGTATACTAGGCTGAATTGTGGAATTCACTCACAATGCTATTTAAACTCAAAATAAGATAGGTAGATTAGTAGGATACACTATATCCAGTATCGTATCAATGATGATTTGAAGTGATGTTTGAAGTCTTGCAGCTGTGATTTTTATGAATTCATTCTCACGTTAGTCAGAATTCTGAATGTTTGTGTTGTTATTTCCATTTCACAAGCACCAACACCTTGCAAGAGGCTGGCTAGCTTATTAAGAACTAGT
The DNA here is from genome assembly GCA_944739405.2 of Euclidia mi. Taxonomy (NCBI): domain Eukaryota; kingdom Metazoa; phylum Arthropoda; class Insecta; order Lepidoptera; family Erebidae; genus Euclidia; species Euclidia mi. The sequence continues at coordinate 59,100,909 of OX123193.2, read as the reverse complement.
TGGTATTTGCTTTGCTACGAAACAAATCTGTCTTTTTTTCTTGCTATATCCTGGTATTTAAATCAGGCAACGCAGAAGCACCTCTATTAAGTCACAACATCAACAGTATAAAAGAAATAAAACACATAACATTAACCGCTACTTCTTTATACTTTGGCCACACCGAAGCATAGAAAGAGTTTGTAGGATAATAGTGGAATGAAAGTTTTTGAGAATGTCGGCCAACGATAATAAAACACGACGCATGTTAAAACTGCTCTGACCTTAAAGCGGGCATTCAAAGCATTCAGCCATATTGGAAAATATGGCACCGACGATATTTTTCCATCTCGTTTCATTCAAATTGAATATTGATTTTGTTTGGTGGTGAAAACGATTGTTGCTTGTGTTCGGAGTACTTCGATATCAGGGTCAGGTACTCTTATATTGTGTTCGTATTTTAGAGTATACAGGAAGAAATTACTGTAAAGAATAACTTTTCAAAAGCAGTTATGAGTCAGTGGAGAGACTAACGGATTGCTACGCGGAGGGCTTTGGGTTAAATGCGTGCCCCAATGACTTTTAAGTTATGTGCGGATTAATTGTTAATTATCGCTTGATAAACGATGGAGAGAAGTATCGTAAGTAAATCCTGCATATCTGAGAGTTATCTATAATATTATTCTCAAAAGACATAATGTGTGAAAGCTTCACATCCCATCCGCACTTGGTCAGCGTGGTGTAGTATGGCCTTTTTCTTGAGATAATTAGAAGAATAAAGCAGTGAGAGCATGTGCCATGCAATGGGACAGATTATAAATAAGGTGATGATGAGAATAAAAAAATGTTTACATACAAATATTGCCTTATGTAAGACACCTTCACTCTTTAGTTAAGTCGAGGCCAAAAGGAAGGGTAATGTTTTTGGCACTCTATGTATGTATGTATGTATGTAAATATGAATGTATGTATGTTTATATGTTCCATCGTAGCGCCAAAACTACCGAACCGATTTTAATAAATGAGGTGGCAAAAAATTCGTTATAATGGCGCGGGTGACATAGGCTATATAAATTTTATCAACCTTTTCTATTACGGAATTAATACCTCAGACTCCAACCACAAAACAAAATTCACTATAATGTTTGGTATCAAAAGAAAGGTATTGGTCAGCATATTACAAATATTTACATATATTATACTGTTTGGGTCAAAATATAAGTTTTAAACGCGGTTTTACTTACAATTCGCGCTGTTCAGATGCTTTGAGTTATCTATTTTTCTTTTTTTCTTCCTTTAAATCATCATCAGCCTTTAACAGTCCACTGCTGGACTAGGCCTCTCCTTAAAAAGGAGGAATTGGCCTACTGGCCAAACGGGTTGGTATAGGGTTTGTATCAAGTTTTCCTTCTCCTACAGTGCTGTTTTCTGTATAATATGCTCCCACTGTCGGCTCTTACGACACCCATGGGATGATATGGGGTGGTGACATTCCGTATTCTTAACCCGTGAGAAGGCGCGCTATGAGCATTTTGCTCACGCATAAATTTATTGCTGAAAATTTCAACTTTCGCCATACTGTGGAACTACAAGCTTCACACTACCTTCTCAAAATTTCATCCCCTTTCCCTTGACGCAACACTCGTGCCAGTCATTGCCACCGTGACTGAGTGGTGATGGGTTTGAGTGCGGTGCCTCGTGAAGCGCGGCATTTTGCTCATCGCGCGCCCGTTCGTGTAAGTATTTTTTTCTTAGTTACAAAATTTATTTAATTGTTTTTTCGTACTTATTGTGCATATTTATTGATTAACTTAGTGGATATATTATTTAAATATTATATTTGTTTCTTATAGTAAACAAGGCTACAATGGGTGATCGCCAAGCCCCTCAAAGGAGAAAGGGTGGTTTCGTCCCAAGTGTTGTAAAATCTTAAGACTTATTTCAAAATAAAGGGTGTCTGCAGCTACGCCCGTACATTTACTGTTCCTGTCGAATCCTGAGGGAGTGTTGGGAAATCCCTTCTTAGTGCACCCCACGGTCTCCAAGGAACAATATGCTAAAGGAGAAATATCAAATACGGCCTGTAGCGGCCAGAAAGATGTGAATCATTGAAATTAAACATATCATTTTTAAATTTTTTACATCGTTTTCGTTTCTTGATAGAGTATCGGTGAAAGAATTTAGTTTTTAAATATTAATTATTTTGAATAGGCTATGGTAAGTGTGGTAAGTGAGTGGTGACGGATTAAGAATACGCAATGTCACCACCCCATATCTTCCCATGGGTGTCGTAAGAGCCGACAGAGGGAGCAAATTGTGCAGAGAACAGCACTGTAAAAGAAGGAAAACTTGATACAAACCCTATACCAACCCGTTTGGCCAGCGTGGTATAGTAGGCCAAGTCCTCCTTTCAAAGGAGAGGCCTAGTCCAGCAGTGGACTGTTAAAGGCTGATGATGATGATGATGATGATGGTAATAGCGGATGAATGTCTTATGTTGCTAGTATTAAAAATAAAATGAATTATGGTAGGCAGAAATTGTTTTATGGAAATAATATTTTTATTATTATATTAGAAAACAATATATTTATTTACTTTATAAGTATATTTGTAAAAAGAATCAAGAAATATATAATTTATTATATATTCCATAATTATTAATCGGTAAAAATCGTTTTGATTTTTAATCTATAGTAGAAACATTTTTTCAAACCATTTGCAACACTTTTTTTATCTGTTATGTTATTCGTGTTGCTACTGTGTATCGTAAATATTTTGCTCTGATTTATTGGTGTTTTCGTACGGTTTTGATGTAATGTAATTGAATATAAATTCAATAATAATGATCAGTACCTTCTACCCATGCTAAGAATATGCAGCGGTGTTTGTGATTGTGGTTAGCTTTTTTGGACGAGTATACATAGTACGAGGTTCCCTAGTACACAGGTGATTATTCATTATTATTGGCCACTTTTTATGTACTTTTTGTTCTTTAAGACGCAAAGACATACTTTTATTTCCACCTAGGTATTATATTTATGTTAAATTCAATTTTGAGGTATATTTAGGTGCGGAATAATTTCCATTTCAAATATCTCGTATCTTATTTCCACTAAAAGTTATTTAAAAATAAATTATACAGGTTAATAGAGTAATCATTTATCTTCAAAACACACATGGTGTCCTGTTTGGCCGTGCCAGGCCCATAATGTATGGCCAAATAGTACATCTCCTTTCAGCTTCTTGCGCCCAGTAGTTTTGGCTGTCAGTCACTAGCGAAAGGATTTTATATATACAGATGAAAGATCCCAATGAGTGTATTTTTATGGGCATAATTCTATAATTGAAAATGTTATAGAAGTAAAAAAATTAAACTTACGCGGTCTTATTTGAGCCAACACCTAAGAAATGACATGTAGTGAATCAAAATATGCATAGGAGCTACGCAAATCAATTGTTGTATCACTAGTAGATAGCAGTAGGCTTAGGCGCACCATCTTACATTCGCAAAATGAAACATTGACGCAAAATGCCACACTTTATTGGAAGTGTGGCATGCCACATTAGCAAAATGCGTTTATAAAAAACAAGCAAAAAGTATGCATTTTGAGCAGTATATCAGTGTTCACTGAGCATGTTAATTTTATGTGCCATATTTGTTATAAAGGACACATAACTCAAGATCTCATGGCAAATTAAATCATTCCATTTTATTGCGATTTTGTATTTTTTTAGTTTTTTGATATAAAGTTAGTCAAATATTGAGGCCTAAGTGCAAAATTTTTTTTTAGTTTGCACATAGGACTGCATGTTTTGTTACTCGCTATAAATAAAACACTTTATTTAATTAAACGAAGGCTTCTTAATTATTATAACGTGTAAATTTATACTAAAAATTTAATTAATCTCAAAGAAAACGTCATTTGAAGTAGCGTGAGAGTTTTGCTCACGCGCGCCTGCTCGTGTAACTTTTTAGGGCGCGCCTTCTCATGGGTTAATCCACACGGCCTTCACCACACTTCCTTTAAATGTGACAATGTAAATATTGCACGGTTAGTTTACATATCGGGATTCGAAAAAAGATTAAATAAAATAAATAAGTTTAAAAACTATAAATCCCGAAAAGTATAAGTACATAAATGCTCAAGCTAGAGCCGTGGTCGCACTTATTGTTTACTAGTATCGATGTAGTTACTTATATACTTTTCTGGATTTATATCTGAATGACCTATTTTCTTGTTTCGTCCTTTTATACCCCTTTTTTACGTAGTCGGGTTATAGTTTTAGTTTTTTTAATTTGACTCCTGTCTTTTTTTGCAAAGTACATAAATTTATCATCGTCCTAGAGTTGCGTTACTTTTACAATACAAAGTTATAGTTGAATTTTCGCAATGAACGGTACTGACTCCCCCGTAGCAAGTGTCATAGTACTTCATTGCAGCCGTCACCGATGGCTTTATATACTCTAAGAGGCATGACATTACCTGATTGGTCACTCGTTTACAAACCAAGGTTCGACAAATACCAACGCGTACGCCAATTCGCCATGGACGCTCAAGACAGCATAAAGTAGAGTAGATTATAGTCATTTTAGTATGTATGTATGTATCAAATCAATTATTTTTTCGTTTGAAGATTGTGGTAAAAGATAATCTCTACGACGAAAATTGTCATAAAATGTAAGCTTAGAGTATTTAATAATAATAATAATAATATATTTATTTATTCAGACAGAGTCCATGATGTTAGTAACAATTTGCTTAACCTATGTTAGTAATTATATTTAGCTAAGTAGCTTTTAATATATTGAAGAGGTTCACCAGAGTCCCGGTCAAGTGACCAAGACTCGAATGAACCTCCTCAATATGTCCGAGTCATACTTCTCAGAAATTACCTTTAGGATGCTATTAGAGCTACTCCTCACTCTGGTTAGTAACGAAGCTACCCGTTTGCGAACGATAGCGTGGAAGCCATCGACTCTCGCTTCTGCAAACATTTGCGAGGCACTACAGAAGCGTGGCAGCCCCAACAGCATCCTAAATCCGTTATTATATTGGACGCGGAAGGCATTGAGAGACCTCTGAGTATAGTTGACCCACAGAGCACTCGTGTAGAAGGTTTGACAGTATGCTTTGAAAAGCGTAATTTTGACTTCCTTACTACAGCGAGCGAATCTGCGAGCCAACATGTTACTCCTGATCGCCAATGCCCTCCGCTCCCCTTCAATATCATCATGGTCATCAAGACCGTCAGTAACATAATGCCCAAGATACTTGAACTGGTGAACCCTGTTCAGCTCAACACCGTTTAATTTTATTGGGGGCACCCTTGATGGACATTTACCTGCGGCCTTGAAAACCAAATATACACTTTTGACATTGTTATATATTAGGCCGTGATTATGGCCATACGTTTCACAAATGGCCAATAGTCGCCTTAAACAATTGATAGTTGGGCCCAGCAACACCATATCGTCCGCGTAACTGAAATTATTCATGCTGACATTATCAATAGAACATCCGATGTTGGTGCTGCTGAGTTCAACCACAAGCTCGTTCACGTACAGGTTGAATAGCTTGGGAGAACTCAAACCACCTTGTCTCACGCCGCACTCCAGCCTGAACGTGTCAGAGAAGGCATTGGCCCACCTTACGCTATTTGTCTGATTAGCATACCAGAAATGAAACAAATTTTGCACCTGTGCATGCACACCCGTTTTCTTTAGCTTTTGCCATAATACGTCATACGAAACCAGGTCGAAAGCTTTTGACAGATCGAGAAAGCACGCATACACAGGCGTACTTCTCGCTGTATAGTATTGCACAGTGTGCTTGAGGCTCAGTATGGCGCTTTCAGTAGAAAGTCCGGCTCGGAAACCGAACTGCGCATCGTGTATATCTAAGTGCTTTTCAAGTTCTGAGTCAAGCACACTGTCCAAAACTTTAGCCACCACAGTAGCCAAAGATATAGGCCGGTAATTACTTTTTTGTGATAAATCACCTGTTTTATTTTTTACAATTGGCACAATAATAGTTCGCATAAGATCTGCGGGTAGGTATGAATGACCAAAGCACAATGTGAAAAACATAGCGAGTACACGCGGTAGGTGAACGCCGGCATACTTCAAATGCTCAATGCTGAGCCCATCGTGACCAGGTGACTTGCCTCTTGACATGCCACATACAATGCGATGAATTTGGTCGGCTGACACAGTAAATATGTCACCTGTCACGATAGTACCAGCACTCTTACACATCTTTGAGGGGCCTAACGGCGATCTTACAGTGAAATGGTCTCTAAATAGCTCTGCTATACACCTGCTGTCACTTAGACCCTCCACACTCACAGGGAGGCCAGGCTTTGGATTTAATTTATTTGTCGCCTTCCAAAAGTCCCCAAAGTTTTTGGAGGCTTGATGCTTTGCGATGATGTCCATTTTAGCTTGTTCTTGGTTATTCTGACACCATTTAAGTTTTCTTTTAAATATTTTTCGGCTCTCACACATATCAGTATATATTGCACCCGAGCGCGGCCTATTGTGAGACACCCAGTTTATAAATTTTTGCCTGGCGTCCCTGTGGGCCTCCCGTACATAACTATTCCAACCAATGACATGACGTTTTCTTTTACCGGATGAGTTATTTACACATTGACCACTAAGTATGGCCGATTCTGTTAATACCTTTATGATGTCACTGTAAAGTATATCAATCTTATATTTATGTTCCAAACAATTGCAAGCATTAGAGCTACACTTCGTAAAATCTACAGGAAAATCTATCAATTTAAGTTTTTTGTTGCATAATTCAGTATATTTGTTAATCTGTTCATTTGTTCTTTGACCCCAAATTGCCTGGTTTCTGTTATGACTACCCAAATTCGAATTAGTTTTGCATACAATTACATTTAACTCGCATTCAATTACAAGCGGCATATGGTCTGACCAACACGTATCATATTTTACAGATATATTTGTTATTGCCTGCCTTGCAGAGTGACTGACCACGCAATGGTCGAGCCAACGTGTGCATCCATGTACATCACTTATAAACGTGTAGTTATCAGACTCACTACCTAACATATCAATGTCAGCACATATCCATTGTCTATCCGCACACAAACTGTATAGTTCTTGGCCGAATAGTTCACCCGGGTGAGCGTTGTAGTCACCTAACACAAAAATGGCTTCTACTGAATAGTTTTCAGCAATTGCACATACCTCGCTAAAACATGCTGAAAAATCCGGCAGATTTTCGAACGCGTCAGTCGGCATATAAACACTAAACACAAGAATATCACGACCGTCTATTGCCACCTTTATTGCACTGATACGCGGGTTATTACACTCAATCACAGACACCTCCGTAAACACTTCTTTTCGCCACAGTAGTGCTACACCTCCGTATGGCCGTCCTCTAAGTATACCTTCATAGGTGTCGACCGCTGATGTACCGGTGTACCCAAAATCTTGGTTAATAGTGCCAAGGAAAGATATGTCATGTGGGAGGAGCCACGTCTCTTGCAATGCCACACTATCCGATATCTTACATAAGTTTCGAATACAGTCGAGCGATCTCTTGACAGATTTGCAATTGAAACTTATCAAAGTTGACTTAATTTTTTTTTGTATTTGTACATCCATTAACCGCTATTTTGATCTATTCTTCCACCATTCACGCTATTCATTCTTATGTCTGGTCGTTTTTCCCTGTTAAAATATATAAAACGCCGAAAAGATACCCCTTCTGGCCATAAACAGTCATTTAAAAACATTGCGAGTTTGTGTTGTGGTACAAGAATTTTATAGGCATTATAGTTCCGCTCTTTCCTCATTTCAATTTTCTTAAGCGATACATCTATCTGTGTTTTTGACAGTATATACCCAATGATATCACTTTCTGTTGTCTGCTTATCAACATTTGTGATGAAAAGTGGAACTTTTGTATCAGCGGCTCGAAACTTATCATTATCATCCAATGCGGCTTTTCCTTTACTGCCAACAAAGCGGTTTTTCTTTCTTTTTCCGCCAACTACTTGCCATTCATTCTCCTCTCGTGCCTTATCAGTATGACTATATTGAATATTTTTTATTCCGCTTGACGCTTGTGTTCTAGGCCAACCCGGCGATTTACAGTCAATGTATTGCGCATGCGACGAGTCCGAGGTGGGGGAATCCTCGCGCATTATCGGTGCGCGTGTAAGCGAGACAGTCACGCTTTTATCACACGCGGGCGACAAAGACGGCACGTTCCCTGATGTCACGTTCGATACCGACGGCACAGGTGGCGATTGTTCTAATCGGTGAGGTAGGTCGGGTTCTATTTCGTCCGCCGCACAAGATGATTTTTGCCGGTCACCCCCTCTTATCAAATTAACATTTTGCAAACTGTCTACAGATTTAAAATTACATGACGCCAATTCGTTTTTGAGCTCATCGAGTTGCTGATTCGTCACATAGCTGTCTTTTATGACGCCAAGTTCATTTTGCAGAACTATGAGATCTTTTAAAAGTCTAGTTACATCAATGTGGTCAAAGGTGACCGGCGGTAATTTTTGCAGTTCGCGAGCAACGAATATGGGAGCTTCATTCGGGTCAGTTTCCTTAAGCAACGATATCACATCATAAAGATCTCTCTTTGATTTGCCGTCTCGTTTGCGCAAGATTTTGCGCCTGGTAGTGCTAATTGAATCAAATAGCAAGCTTTTAGCTGATTCAATATCCTCAACGGAGAAAGCTGTGGTACACAACCTCACCAAACTTTCCTCGTCCATTACGTCCATTTTATTTTGGACGAACGCTAACACTTCACAGATCACAATATTACAGTTTTTACACTTCAATATTTTTGACGTCATTTTCCTGACGTAGGACAACGACAACGCAACCGCACGGCGTACGCACACGCGCGAGACTGACTCATTTAGCTTGACTTAAATTTGATCACAATCTTATCAGACGCCAGGCATGTCGTTTGACATTGCATGGTTTGTGAGTGGATAGCGCATGCAAGCTAACCCTTCGGACTAAAACCTAAGCCAAAAAATTTACATATTCTATCAAAAATTGTTAATCTAAAGAGACCATATTTAACAGCATATTGGCGTTTTGGCTTAGGTTTATAGGCCAAATTATTATGTAACAACAGGCCATAGGTTAACTAATCTTCCAATGTATATCCAACGATCCACTAACTACCCATCAAAGGTAATCAGGCAAACCCCACACTAGCTATCTGCTAGCAACCCATCAAACCCACCTCATCAAATAAATACCATCGTGCATTACATTACGGTTGTACAATGCCGGCTGCAGCTCTCATATTTCAGCGGTGCTTATCAGCCACGTAAGCGCAACCTTACTGCTGATACCATCTAGGAAGTGGGCGCTAAATCTAGAAACTAGAACACGAGGGCTGTCTTATTTGCTGCGCTACTTTGTAATGGTGGGAAATATTGTTGTAATACGCTTAATGTGTATAAAAGTCAGAGTGCTTTTTTATACATTCAGATTTTTATACATAACCTTCTAATATGTCTTTATGCGTACTGATTTCAACCTCATTCACAGCTTAACATATTTTGTTTCCTTTTTTTATTTATGACATCATTTGTACAATTTCAACAATACTGGTTAACCAGGAAGGCAAATTTTAAACGTATATATTTTTTAATTTTGATTCGGTATACCCCAAACTTCATGACCACATCAAATAAGAATCGATTGTACCTATACCCCGATAGTTTAACCCTCACTTTTAAAGTAAAATTCAGATTCTGATGCTCCTTGCTTGATCAAAGATCATCTTGTTCTGTTAACAAAGACTCCCAATTCGTGGCAGCCATTGTTATTGCTTTATTTAATCTTTGGTTAAACACTACTTTTAAGTTGTATTAGGTAGATATTATATTTGCGTAATTTAAATAAATAAAGTCACATCTATGCACACTTTAGACATTCGAAACCTCGAAAAGAAATACAACAAATATATAAGCGCTGTTTGTTATAAAGCTTCAGGAACCTTGGAGATTAACATTAAATAACGGTGAAATTTCGATATCTGTGTAATCGATAGTTATTGCCTTTAACCCTTATTCTATTCCAACTAAATGTATGTATAATTGTGTGTTTATTGATGTGATTAAGAGCTTAATAGTTTGTTAATAAAGACTAAATCTAATATTCAATGATATTTATTCGTCAATTTATGTACCTGCTGAGTACATACTGTGTTTGGTTCGAATTTTACTTAATATTTTGTATGTGCTTAACGTACAGAATGGCAGTATTTATTTACTTTAAATCAGGCAAAATAAGTTTTAGGGCAAAGTAAAAATTCTAGTTGAGTACTGTTGAATACTTGCGTCATATCAATAATTTTCTCCATAACTATTTCTATAACACATCGGGCAGTATTGGGTTTGCTTCCTAGTTCAATCTAATTTTACTTGACCCTTGTATTCAAGAGTTGGTAACAGTATATGAAGCAGATTAACACTTTATTGTACACAATTAAAAACATTATTAGAAAATTTATCTACTTAATACTAGAGTACAAAGGCCGGCCTTATCGCTGAAAGCGATTTCGACCAGGCAACCTTTGGATTGGTAGGATAAAAACGGTAGTTACATGTGTACCAGTAAACAAAACTATATAAATTATACATACCTAAAACATTTTAATTCATGTAATATTGTAATAATAAACATATACACACACGTACATACATACATACAAATTTTTAAGTAGGTACATAATATTTAATATATGTATTTTGTATAAAGAGAAAAAGTTATAGTAATAGATAGTGAACCCTTACTAAACCTTTAAATATTGTTATCGTCTGAGCCTGTCTTATATTTTTCATCAGTGCTAACTGTGTTACCGCATTTTTACGCATTGCGTGCGGTCCTCTAAGTAACTTTTAATTAATTCTAACTGTTTACCTCTTATACCAATGTTCTCGAGTTTACGCAACAAAATAGGGACGCAGACGGTGTCAAAAGCCTTAGAAAGATCCAGAAATATTCCTATTGTGTGGTTACCCTTCAAGTTCTTGCACCAAAAGGTCAGTCAGGTGATGTACGGCGTCAGCTGTCGATAGTTTAGGTCGAAATCCGAACTGTGTCTTGGATAATATCGATTTGTCCTCTAGGTACTTTATCAGTCTATTATTAATAATTCTTTCCAGTATTTTTGACATACAGGGCAGTAGAGAAATCGGTCTATAGTTATTTACTTGCTCTTTATTACCGGATTTATACACCGGCACTACCACAGATTTTTTAAGGCACTTGGGAAATATACCTCTGGACAAACATTTTTGGAAAATGTTGGTCAGCGGGGGAACTAAGACGTGCTTGAATTGCTTTATGATTTTGTTTGGGATATTATCCCATCCAGCGGTACAGCTGTCTTTTAGGGACGTAATTATATTGTTAACTTCAGTTTCGTCAGTGTCAAGTAATACAAACGATGTTAAAGATGTGCTATGAGGAGTGCTAAGGTATTGTGATTGACCCGGAAACTTTTCTGCGAGGCATTTGCCAACATTGACAAAAAAATTATTTGCAATATTAGCAGATTCTAGGTGTGATGAGTGCGCGCGTAATAAACTTGACGATGACTCATGTTGTTTATTAGTGTATGTCGTCTTTTTATTACATTGCCAAATCTTTTTGCTATTTTTACCGGCTTTTTCTAATAGACTTTTGTCATAGCTTACCTTTACTTTTTTAGGCAAATCATTACAAAAATTGCGATATCGTTTATAGGATAATTGTATAGTTGAATTGTCTGGATTTAATTTAGCCTTCATATGCAGTTTATCTCTATGTCTCATACATCGTAAAAGGCCTGTAGTGATCCACGGCTTAGTGTTATAATTTTTGTTTTTTAAACATATTTTTGTTGTGTTTTTCTGAATTGCAAGTTGCAGATGGTTTATAACATATAACATACCAAACTGCGGATCACTAGAATTATAAACTGGGCCAAAGTCAATGTTGCTTATGTCATCTTCAAGTTTATTTATATTTAATTTAGAAATAGTGCGAACGTGGACTTGTTTGGGTAATTTACAATTTAAGGTAAGTAGGACAGCATTGTGATCAGTTATTGTAGAGTTCATGACTAATGTAAGTGATGGAAACCTTGATTTTAGTATGATATGATCCAAACAAGACCCGCTTTCGTGTGTAGGAAACGTGTTTACTGGAAGTAAGCCATGAAAGGAGCAAAGGTTGAGGTAGTAATGGGCATTTGTGTCACAGCTAGATGGAACAATATTGATGTTGATGTCTCCGAGTAACATTATATTTTTAAAAGAAGATAAAGATTGTAAGGTCCAGTTGAGAGAGTCAAAGAAATTGTTAACATTTTTGAAATATGGTGGTCTGTACATGGCTAGTATGGCAAACTCTAAGCCGATTTTAATTAGCAGTCGGTTACATTCTTGCATGTTAGGCTCCTCTAGTGACAGTAAGGTGATTTTTTACGTACACTATTACTCCATCATTTTGATTAAAATTTACATTACTATTGTACATATTGTATCCTGGCATGGTCGGCACGTCGTATTTCTTAGAGAGCCAACATTCGGTTAGTATTATAACGTCACAAGTTACTTTTAATCCTTGTTGAAAAGTGACAAAATTATCAATATTCTTATAAACGCTGCGTATGTTTTGTGTTAGTACGGTCAAGGAGTTAGAATGGGATGGAAGATATTGTCTACAACTCTCAACTTCGCATATCATCGACTCCGATACAGATAAATTATCTAAGTCATTCATTAAGTTGTTTATCATAATGTATAACAACACTAAAAGTAAATAAATTAAAGAAAAGAGAGATAGAAATAAAAAAGGTCTGAGATACCACAGATGTCGGAGCTCTTAGGCGCCTCCATAGTCGATAGAATTCATGAACCTCTTCTCTGCCATCAGTTTTGCGGGACAGTCAGCAGCACCTGTGTTATGACTGCTGGGTTTTTTGTAACGTAGACAGGTAGCACATTTGGGTTCCTCGGCTTTCTTCATGCAGTCCTTTAAGCTGTGTCCAAGATCGCCGCAGTGCCCGCATGTGTCGACAGGTTCCCGACAGAATTTCGCCGCGTGGCCATATTGTTGACACTTATAGCAACGTGTGATCAGGGTGAAGTCTTTCACTGGGCAAGAAGCCCAATACTCTGTCTTTCGTTATCAGAGCTTTTCGTATGGCTGTGGAAACTTCAATTATGTAATTACAGGTCTCAGCGTCCTTTTTCCCTGATTTATGGCTAAGTTTAATATTTGCTAAAAAGGTCTCTAGATTGACGTCGAGGACTTTGTCTGCTAAGTTTTGGTGGTAAAGGCAGTTAAAGACGTCTTTCTCTTGCATGCTTGTTGGTACTCCTATAATTACGCCTCGGGGTTTTCGTTTACGAGGCTCGTCGATAGTAAGGTCTGAGTGTTTCAATTGTGCGGATTGCCTTAGCTTTTCAATGTCATCTTTGCTGTCAGTGCTTATGATGACACCACCATTTCGGGTCTTTCGCATCCCTCTGAATGTAGTTTTAGCTCCTCGGGGCGGATAATTTTCTGGACCAAGGATTTTGTTTCGTCGCTTGATTTCAGTTTATCTTTGGGATAAATGGCCACTGTGCTGAAATTTGACGTCTGAACAAAATTGTTTGTACCTTTTTTGACCATATCGGCAAAGGAAGTTACTTGGGCAGGTTTTGATGAGTCCTCAATACTTTGCTTGATCTCCTTTAGCTTGCTTGCTAGATCAGCCTGGTCTTGGAGTGCTCTGTTTTCATAGTAGGCTTGCAATGTTTTGCATTTTAGCGCTTGGTATTGGACCATCACCTTAGATATGCCATGGCTTACTGTACGACATAAAGTGCTCACATGTAACTTTTGCTCTGAATTTAGTTTGCCCTCAGTTGTGATGGTGCACACTTCCTTCAAACATTGCTCCACGGATGACATCCAGTTTTGTATTTCTGGGGTGGATAATATATTAACGTTCTCCTCATCCTGGGATATGACTGGTCTGGGATTGGGCGTGGGGGTTGATTCACGTGAGGGCGAAGCGGTAGGAGAGCGAGGAGTCTTACTACTCCGGCTGAAGGGGCTCTCCATGTTTCGTTTGCTTTACTGTTACACACTTATTTTTATCATAGTAACTGCACTTTTGTAGGCACGTGTTTTGTTAAACATATGACCCAGAATACGCTGCTGGAAATCGAGGTCACAATTTACGGAGTGATTATTTATTTATCGTAATATGTGATTGACACGACTATGAATCGTATACAGAGATTATTAAGGCGCTCAAGTTTATCTAGCTTGTTTTCAAGGAGATCTGAATAGCTGATATCTGCATAATCGATAATGGACAAAAGGAGAGAGTTTTCTAGTGCAATTTTCCGATTGAGAAGCATTGTTATTTAAGTTACTATATAGTACTACAGGATGCTTGCGGTTACGCCCGTGTCAGAATCAAGGAAGCTCCCTATAGTCTAGAGACAGTTTAGATAAATAAAAGAGACAACTATCAAATCATACTTTCATTTATTCAGTTTGGCACAAGGATATATCTTTAGATTACGTCGTGATTCTACATTTACATTTAGAGCCCAGTTCACAAAGCAAAGACATAGAACCAAGAGAAAGAATGGGCAATAAAACTCTTGGTCATTATTTTTAATAATGAACAAACAGTGGTACAGCCAATCTATATCAAATATCAATGTTGTGGGTAGTTTTATATTACTAGAAAGGTCTGTCTTACAACAGAACATAATAAGCATTATTTAGTATCAATACAATTTACTAAATGTATACCACAGGTATGTAATGAATCTCATTGATACAACTTGATCCACAGCATATTATTCTATCCTGAATACAATCTTTAGTATCTGACAAACGATCAAACTACCCACAATCAATATCAATAAGATAATGATTTTACCATCTTACATTATTTCCTAGACGATTAAACAAAAGAACAAGCAACACAATATTGAAACACAGTGGCAGTTAAATAGTCAGAACCATATCGTACCTGAGCAGTCGTCGAAGGAGAATAGGACGAGCTAGCCGAGCCTGTCGACTTATATAGGTACACCTTATTTACACGTTTGACAGTTTAACTGTCAAACGTCATGTCAGTGTCATTTAGTTGCCACTATCCTCTTACATATTATGTATAAATACTTGGATATCAGTAATTTCAGCCCAAAGCCTAGATATTATTACATATCTCTCACGGCCAGACTGACAATTACTTCGTCCTCGAAGCACAATAAATTAAATAACACTTTACTAAACAATCGCCCGACGGGCGCCCTGTATGATGTAACAATGAATTCTTACCATATTGATTAAAGCCATCTAAAAACTATAGTATCGTTACGTCCGCTACGGCTATACTGACTTACGTCGTCACCTATGTAAGTTCAATTATAAGAGTAGTATCACAACAACAATTCATTTGTACGAAACAATTACACAAATATAAACTGGACTCATATTTACAGTAATTACGGTTTCATTTTGCGAGTCTAGAAATAAGTTCTGTGTCAGCTGCTTTGATACCATTGTTACAAATTGTATTTATTATTCTATGAAGGGATCATTAACATTCACAATACACATGTTACATAGAAGTACAGTTTAATTTTACATTATTACACCACTGCATTATCCATCCACAAATTGACAAAAATAATATAGTACAAAAGGAGCCACTACGAAGCATCATAAAAATTTAAGTAACGGTTTTAAGAATAAAAAATTAAAAAAGGTAATTCTGCTTATGGCTGATAAATAAATGTAATAAAATAAACAATTTAAATTCACAACCGAGTTAAATAATTAAATTCGATTTCACTAATTTACAAGTATACAGGTACCACCTTGTATGATAACAGTTGTGTAATACTAGTATTACACTATACTGAAAGTATTGTCCTAGGACAATACTTTCATTATAATACACTCATTGCCATTGCCTTTCCTTTCACATTAAATAGACAAGTAACAACGGTCAATCTCCTTGATACTATCTAGCCACACACCTGCTGCACATGAGTCCAGCCTAGAACAGGGCGAAAGACTTCAGCAGTTCGTAGGCAATATGATCAATATCATCAACATCAAATTGATTATCAATATCATCAACATCAAAATGATTATCAATATCATCAACATCAAAATGATTATCAATATCATCAACATCAAAATGATTATCAAAATCATTATCAAAATCATTATCAAAATCATTATCAAAATCATTATCAAAAGCATTATCAAAATCATTATCAAAATCATTATCATCAACTTGGTCATCATTTCCAGCATTATCATCAACTTCTTAACCATCGGTAAGTTAATCATCAATAATAATTGTCCGTGTGATGACGGATTAAGAATACGGATTGTCACCACCCCATATCATCCCATGGGTGTCGTAAGAGCCGACAGAGGGAGCATAGTATGCAGAGAACATCACTGTAAGAGAAGGAAAACTTGATACAAACCCTATACCAACCCGTTTGGCCAGCGTGGTATAGTAGGCCAATTCCTCCTTTCAAAGGAGAGGCCTAGTCCAGCAGTGGACTGTTAAAGGCTGATGATGAAATAATTCAATCATCGTCAACTATTTAATCATCAATGAATAAATCGATGTTATCACATTATTATAGATATTTACAGATACCTTTATATCATCACTGCTACCTACATTATCGATCCTTGTTTAGAAGAAGTTTATATGTAATGCTGTGTATGGTTATCAGAACCTCTAACCTATACATAGTAAGACCGTCCTTTTATTTTCTTTGTCTTTGTATAAAATTTAACTTAAATATTTTAGTAAGAAAACAAAAAAATGTTATCTGTAAAAGCTACTATGTCATCAAAGAATATCTAAACGTTATTAATCTATAAATCGTAGCTATCTAAAAGTACAAAGTTCTTTATTATATTCCACAAAAATTAACTGTAGGAAAAACTATAAATGTAACTTATAAATCAAAATTGATATGTATATTAATAATGAACTAAAATGTTATCAATTTAGAATAATAAATGCAGCAGACCCTATTAAATCATGTTACTATAATACATCTTTTAAATATAATATATCAAATGCACCTAGGTATAATATATAGACTATTATAGTATATTACTAAACTGCTCCTCTCTCCTAAAAGTGTTCCATAATAATTGTTTCCTAATTGTAAGTCTACCACCCGAAATGTACAGTATGGAATGCTATAAACTGAATTGACCTGAATGTATTGCAGGTACAAACAGTACAAAAGTATAAATAAATAACTAGTAATCAAGAATGAACCAATTTAGTTAATAGTTTATGTTACCAATAGTCAGTGAACTGCCTAAAGTTAAACTAGACGCCAATGCCAGTAAAAGTACTCTTGGTAAGAAACGGTATAATAAATAGTCGTGTAGAAAGACAAACCAGACACTAGCTAAAATAAGTTAAAATTCGGACCAGTCGGTTAATATTTCAATATCTATAAGTCAAATATACATACCTAGATTTATTAATTTAGGTCGCAACACTTAAAAACATCAATATACTTATACAAATACTTATTATATTAAGCAGAATATCTTATTTAATTTCATCAATTTCAGTTTAATTTATCAATTGTATCATTCCATTTACACAATCAGAACACTGACATCGTTTTTAATTCGTTTTTTTTACGTATTTTACGTTAGGTATCTGGTTCATGCAGTTTCATTATAATTAAGATTTGACGATTCGTAAGAGGTTTGGTATAAAAATAGTAAGCTTACATGTAAGTATTGTTTAAAATAAATAAACAAAACCCTTCATGCACCTAGAATGATTAAATACCATTTTAATCATTATTGCCATGGTCTCCTACAATTGAACCACACAAAGTACATGTACACATATATCTTTGCATAAAAAATATCTCTAAATAGCTTATCTATCGCAGTGTTTATACCAGAGATACTAAATTGATAAGATAGTTCATTACTGAGAGCTAATCCTAAGATTGATTATTACTATATGGTCTAAATAGGTTTACAGTTTAACACATGGCACTTCATAATAAAAATACATAATTTCAATGAATAAAAGCAGATAAAAATAAATACCGTCTCATATTTTATTAACTTATTGAATTTATTTGTCAAATAAACTGCGAATGTCTTCGAAAAAAAAATCAGTGATGCAATTTGGAACTATATTCAAATTGAATCAATTTAGTTGAATATCATATTTCAGATCCATTTAATTAGACAGATGTCTGCATTCATTACACATTTCATTTTAACTATTTTATCTGCTATTATCGTTATAAATAACAGGAAATTATCAACCAAAATAACACTACTTGAAAATATTGGATACACTGCCATCTAATAGTGCCAGATATAAGCAAAATGATGTCACTTTCTTTAACAAGTCAATTTAATCCTATGTAATATAAAAACATTCTTCAATAACTACTTTTTAATAAAAAATACCTTGAGCTATATATTTAGACGTAGCATATATGACCCCTCAGGCCTCAGGAGGATGTGGTATGTTTAAAAAATAAAAGGAAATACATAGTTACTAAACGAAACAATCATTTTATCGATATGATCTAGCTAGACACAGACCCGCTTGATATAATATAGAATATTTCTGTACCTACACACAAAAGTTCGCTTGAAGTAATAGTTATACAAAACTCATAGGTTATCTTTACAACATGTCATTCAAATGTGGTGCCTCTGAGACAAATGGAAGCTATTTGGTTTTATTCTTCCAATAGAAATCAAAGTGACAAAATCATAAGTATGTCTATTGCAAGTAAACTGGTGGAAATTATCTGGGTACATGCACGGTAATATAATCTAACAGTATTGTAACTCGGCCGTCTTCGTGAGTTATATACCTACCAGACGCGCCGCATGCGAGCTGCGGCACGATAGCGGCTGCGGGTACTGTAGGTACAGTCCGCCCAGTCTAATGGGTACTCTGCTCGCGGCGCGTAGGTATAACTCGAGTTTCGTGCGTTTGTATGGAGTTACAATACTGTTAGATATTATTACCGTGGTACATGACAATTACTTACTACACAATTATAGAAAGTGCATTATTAATTGTAATTCTATACACAAATTTTTGTGCCATAAACAATTATTAACCAGTTAAAAATACGAGTATATTTCAAAGATATGTTGAAGATAAATATACAGTTTCGTATTCTTATCTCCAGGGTAGCACATTCAAGAGCTTAACATTAAAATATTCTTACTTTTTTTTTCTTTCGTTATAGTTTGGATCCGATTTAATAAAACTATATACCATGAACTGATTAATTTGATAATTGTGGCGAAAATTTAACAACAGCTTATGGAACAGAGCTAAGGCACATTCCTACACCGCAATATTGGTCTGTATGTAATGAATACACAGCCAACAAAATTAATGAAGAAATCTCTGAAATGTATTCTACCTACCATAATTTCATATTCGACTTGTAATGAAAAGAATCGTCAGAGCACTTCATTCTTGGAATTAAAATATGCAGGACGATTACGCTAATCAGTACTTACACTAGAAAGAGTTATCAACAAAGCATAACACAGCCAATGCTCATACCGAGTCTCTGTCAATCACTACAAATGTTGCCTATTTAAATTCCAACAGAGTCGAACAATATCGGCTACTTTAAAAATCTATTATACATTTTCTGTAACTTTTTCGCTATTACCTACATAGTTTTATACTCAGATACATTTTTGATGAACATATTAAAATAACCTGGTACCACATAAATACAACAGTCATATTTTTCGACCATTCATGGCTATAATCTTGGTGGAAGTACATTACCAGCGTTTGCAGTTGGTTGTTGCTGTTGGCTTCAGCATACTGTTGCAGATCGTTAAGATATGTAGTCGGTACTCATCCACCGGCTTGCTCTCGGCAACGTTGCTACTGGATCGTAGGGCAATCGTTCTCCGTCGTCAGCTGAACGGTGCAGTGACGGGCTTAGGCAGAATCATGGTATCACGATGAGGAGACTCTGGAACTTGAAATTGGATGTATTAGTATTGTGGGCGCAAATTTATTCCACTTCTAATGTCAGAATCAAGGAAGCTCCCTATAGTCTAGAGACAGTTTAGATAAATAAAAGAGACAACTATCAAATCATACTTTCATTTATTCAGTTTGGCACAAGGATATATCTTTAGATTACGTCGTGATTCTACATTTACATTTAGAGCCCAGTTCGCAAAGCAAAGACATAGAACCAAGAGAAAGAACGGGCAATAAAACTCTTGGTCATTCTTTTTAATAATGAACAAACAGTGGTACAGCCAATCTATATCAAATATCAATGTTGTGGGTAGTTTTATATTACTAGAAAGGTCTGTCTTACAACAGAACATAATAAGCATTATTTAATATCAATACAATTTACTAAATGTATACCACAGGTATGTAATGAATCTCATTGATACAACTTGAACCACAGCATATTATTCTATCCTGAATTACAATCTTTAGTATCTGACAAACGATCAAACTATCCACAATCAATATCAATAAGATAATGATTTTACCATCTTACATTATTTCCTAGATGATTAAACAAAACAACAAGCAACACAATATTGAAACACAGTGGCAGTTAAATAGTCAGAACCATAACGTACCTGAGCAGTCGTCGAAGGAGAATAGGACGAGCTAGCCGAGCCTGTCGACTTATATAGGTACACCTTATTTACACGTTTGACAGTTTAACTGTCAAACGTCATGTCAGTGTCATTTAGTTGCCACTATCCTCTTACATATTATGTATAAATACTTGGATATCAGTAATTTCAGCCCAAAGCCTAGATATTATTACATATCTCTCACCCGCATATTTTTTTTAATTTAAACGTTTCTGTCTTATTTTATGGGAATTTCTGGCAAATCCTTGTTAATGTACCCCTGTTCCCCAAGGAACACTATATCTGGGGCCCAATTCTCCTAAATAAATAGAGTTTCTACATAATGTCAGTGTCATACTTACGTCACAAAAATCGTATTCTTCTGTAATTGAATGAAATCGTAACGAGATCGTAAATTGAAACAAGTGTCAAAATATGTGTCAAAAACGAACAGTTTATTTCAAATTATAAGATAATGACATTAGGTTATCCGAATTCCGCTTTTGAGTCCATTCAAAATATAATATCAATTTCATATAAAAATACGAGAATTCCACTGCCACTGATGCCGTTTGCAAAAAAATCCCCCTCCCTCTCTTAACTAGGGGTCCATAATTAACGGATTCTGAGATATCGAAATCCAAAGATATTTTTGAAATTTGCCACCTTGTCATCAATATAAACGAAATTTAAAAGCTCTATTCCCTTCTTGGCTTTTAATTGTTATTTTTGGCAATCTTGTCAGCAATTGATCGAAATAAAAAATTCCAAAGATTTTATAAATAAAAGGTCCTAAGAGACGCAACTTTTTATGTTTGGATGATATTCTGAAAGTTAAATTTTATTTATTAAAAATTAAAAGTGGACGGATGGGAGCCAGTATCTTAACAAAAGCAAAGAATTTCTTACAATAAAATGCGCTCATCCTTAATTTTTCAGCATCAATTCATCATCAATTTGTTGCAAATGACCTCCAATATAAACTTCAAAGAATAGGTCGAATTACCTGTCACCCTGTATAGTTATTTATAGAACATATTATATAATACTACGCTAATGTTAGCTACCAATCGCTTGCCCGTGCCAAAGAGCTCAGATATTTACATAGAGGCGCATTTCTTATGGGCGCTCTGAAGACAAACTTTCTGTGACCCAAATTGCCGCTTGGCGGCGTGGCAGTCGCGCTGTGACAGCTGTCTCTACGAGAGCAAGAGAGACGAATGTTCCTCCTGTGTATCTTAACTACGAGAGCAAGAGAGACGGAAAACGACGCCAGCGCCGCCAACGGCGCAAACTACGAACTAAACTGGAGACAGTCTCCACTTGGAATCGGCACACGAGATCCTTAAGAACTGCGCTTCTATGTAAATCTGTATTCATTGCCCGTGCCTTATAGAGTTCGCTAAGTCATTGGTAAAGACTAATATGAAGATCTTTGACAGTCATTATGGAGAATCCTCTGAATATATCTGATGATACTCGATGAAATATCGCTATTTGTGTAGGTTGCGGCAGTTGAATGGTTAAGACTCTGAAAAGGCACCAAGGAAAAGGCTTAGATGCAACCGTGATAGCAGTGGGTCGATGATAATGAATATCCGTGAGACCAAATTTCTTAAGCTAGTATCTGGTTAAGCTAGGACGATAATGATCCTCCAAACCAAAGTTAGTCATAGCAGAGACAGTTCGGGTCATATCATAGTGTACAAGTAAGGGTGCAAACACAAGAGCACTCTCTGTTACTCACTCTTATAGTGGCATAAGAATATGAGAGAGAGGGTGCAGCAATATGTTAGCCATCGTTTAACAAATAACATAGCGCCTTGTCCAAATATCGAACACATAACTCATGTAAAGATCGCCAAGGTAATCAAATTATATATTCCCATCCCTATGTTACAATGATTAATGTTTTATATCGTATGTCCTGCCAACTTATACTTTTAATTTAATACCTGCATATTGGAAAATATTGAAAACTCCAATATGCAGGCTCTTCAAGATTGATAGCTCTAATCTACAAGCAAACAAACACGTCAGCTGCATAAAATCACTCTTAAGCCACCATTTCTTAACACATGGAAGGCACTAACCACCCTCATACCCATATTTCGCAAGACCTCGCAACGCTCAAACTGCTTCCATAAAAAACCCACACAAAGGGCATTCCATTTGCCACAGACATAGCTATACCTCAAAAAGCTTTCTCCATTTGAATGCAACATGAACAAAGCGAACCCCTAAAGATAGAATCTACTCACACCAAGGTACGAGAAGGGTACTGGCGATATGCCAAGGATAGCGATAAGACCACTTAATTTGATCACCATCGATTTTGGATTACATTTGATTAACGCTTATCCGATACTAAATTTAACTCCAGGTGAACAAACATGTTTGTCCAGTTTTAGCTTTGGATGAAAATGTTTGATAGTCATTCATAGCGAGTTATTTTGTCACTAGCATAGACAAATTATTGGTCTCGCTCTGGTATAGCGAAGCGATACCAATCATTTGTATGGGTCACTAGGTAATAGGAGAGTCTAGTTGATTTCAGAATGAGTTACCTCTTCTTAACAGTAGCCCCGTTCTGAACTAAGGGTAAAGAAATTGACGCTTCGTAAGCACTTAGGAAAAGTTTGCACGCAATAAAGATTAAGTTAACTTTATTCAAATAAGTGCTACATTTTTACAAAGTATCATAGAATAATGCATTATTACATATTTTAAGGGTGACAGCAAGTGGCAATTCAGGTTACAAAATATGACCCTCACATTATTAAAAAAAATTGTCGACGTATCTATGACTTTCAGTGGTTGAGCACTGCATCTAGCACATATATACATCTAAACTGAGTCTAAGTGCAATAACTTGTCGAAACTAGCACCAAGCACAAACAAGCGATTTGATCGGCAAGAAGCTGATTGATCCTGTCATGTGCACGCTTTATGAAACTGAGACGTACTGAAAACCAACTAAATCGATAGTGGACTAAATGCACTATGTGAGCCTTGTCTTATTTTGTTGGACTTCAATTTGTAGTTGTATGTTCGTCATATGACACATTCGGACGTTTCATCGACTTGCCGAAAAACTGCTTGTTCCGATTCAACCTATTTATAAACTTTCAATCTCAAATAAAGCAGACATACTCACCAAATGAAGCCTTGCCATTACCCTGAACCAATAAGACTTACAGCTGAAAGGCTCTTGACCGTCACAATGGCAAGAAAATAAAATGTCAACACAATCAATCGGGAGACGTTCAATCGTTGTACAATGGCGTCGCTATACGGGACTGCGTGGATGGATGTCTGCCGCCCCACGGGACAAGGTTTATTGATTGCACTGTGTAGCCTACATGGCCTTTCTGGACTAGTGATTTTAATGCTCTTTGTTTGATACAATATTTTGTGTTTCTGATTGGTTTGAGCCGTGAATTGTTGAGGCTGTTACGTTGTGTTTTTACGAGTAATAAAGAGTCCTTCTGAATTTTTTTATCGTATTAAGCAGAAATAAAGTGTTTGTAAGTTAAAGCACCGTTGGCTCAAATAATCCTTTTTCCTCCTGTTTGTCTCTTTCCATAATCCATATGGCCATGACACATGCTTTCACGTCATTTTGCTCTATTTGGATTTGTGATTCCCAACGTTCAATTCAAATTATTGGTTTAAGTTATAAGGTTCATATTTGGACTCTTGGTATGAGTTCACTCATATGTGATCTTCAGTTCAAATTATATTTCCGATAGAATAATACTGAATGCTTTCAATTATATGCAGAGCCAGTTAGTTAACACGTTTTGGCTGGAAGATCATGCACATCCAAAACTCTTACCTGAAAATCGATGCTTTCCATCAATGTATACACGTTTTTGGTACTAAATTATTATTATACATTCAAACATAGCAGTACTAGTACTAATTATTGCTCCAATGACTTACTAATAGCCGCTAATTTAGTTGATAGCTGTCCAATTATCACGGACTGTTATCTCGCGTGTATTCAGCGCTAAATAATGTATCGACGGTAAACATTGGTGAATTGTAATAATCATATGTTTTCCCAAGGGATTAAAGGATTGATAAATAATAAAATATTTGATTTATAAATTCATGATAGAGTATAACTCTATGACTATTCCAAATACAATTATAGTTTAAGGGCAAAAGTTACCATGTGATTTATGAGTACGAGCATACGCGGTCTTCAATATGTTATAATTAAAATGACACTGGTTTTCATACAACTACAGAAAGCAATTAGCCTAGTAACTTACATACATAAAAAGCTAATTAATACTAGAATGAAGAATAAATTATAAAATTATCAAACTAAAAAATCAAAATGACTTCTGAAGATTGATTAGACCCTGAACATAGACACTCGAATTTTCAATAACAGCAACTAAAAAACCCAGCTATTAACCCACATCAATATCCTCAACAGGTCTCTATCAGGACAAATAAAAAAACGCTAAAGAAAAGAAAGAATCGGTTTGTTTGAGATCCACAGTCGATCTGAGAAATGATCGCGAGGCGTGTCAGAGATTGATGAGTGAAGTCGACACTTGACGCCTGCTGTGGAATTGTCGCTTTTGCATTATAAATGTTTGAGGTCTGTGGGACTAGCACGGGCTTAAATGCATCATGACTTCCCTCGACATGATTGGAGTTTTAGGCTCTGACTAGTGAATAAATCGAGATAAGCTAATCAGTATGTAAAGTTGACACTTAACAGTCTGTTGTGCAATTATCAGTTGTTTATTATTGTTTGAATACTCTATATCTAGGGCGGGATTTGAAACCACGAGACTTACCTCAAGTCGATAGTCGCCCGAGACGTCTCGAGACGTAGACGATCCACGGCACGCACCACAGAAATAAATAGTAATAGAACGGTGACATGGGCGTGGTGCGCGTGTCAAACTATTGCACTATAGCGCATATGTTTACACATGTTGTACAATATTATTCTGCCTGACAATCGGCAATGGTCAGTTTTTATATAAACAATAACATAATTTCATTTTCCACAGCTACATCACACACATACATCGATAATAATTCCTTAGTGTCCCCTCATTATATATACGTCACTGTGGGCGGGGCTTGCTGAAATGTGGCACGCGCGAAATGTACGCGATGACGTGACATTCACCGTTCTATTACTATTTATTTCCGTGGCACGCACCAATGACGTTAATTATTGCTTGCTAACCGGTGAAGGAAAACATCTTGAGGAAAACTGCATGTCTGAGAGTTATGTTAGTCCCCATAATGTTCTGGAAAGACATGTGAAGTCTGCCAAACCGCACTAGGCCAGCGTGGTGGACTATGGCTTTACCCTTCTCATAGTGAGAAGAGGCACGTGCCCAGCAGTGGGATTGTATAAAGGGCTGATGATGAAATGATGAATGAATAATTACAGGAATTGGCCATCTGATTGGCTAAATCAATGTTTAAAGTCACATGACAGCGTATTGTGAAATTCTCTTCTTTATATTAAATGTTCAAGCTACAGTTCTCAAACATTATGAGTCTAGCAATGTTTTGACACCTTAAGCCTCGACCCCTAATGGATTTCGACACTATGATTGGTCGCAAACTCGGGAGGAGGCAATTACTGTAGCCCTAGCCGATTGAATCTTGGTAAGACGTGAGCAAGCTTAACCTGTAGTAGGCCCTTGATTTATAGGCTCAACTTCAGTTTGTGGTTTTAATAATAAAGTTGTTATTAATAGGTTTGTATTCGTGAATGGTTTGAGGCACGTGTAATCCATTACACGTTTAAGTTTAAGGAAAATTTGCTTAGATATCTATTTGTTTGTATAGGATTGTAGTATTTGGGTGATAAATGGATGTGGGAGGCATTGTACAGTTGCGGTATTTCATCAGTCTGATTACTTCAAGTATGAGTACATATTCAATAAGCTTAGCACACTTCATCAAGTGATGTTGAATCACGGAGTGTCTTTTCATATATTGCTATTTGCGTCGGCGATCATGATTGCCATGGGTGGTTTTGCTCTTCTGACGGTTTAAATAGAAACGTCTATCTCTTCTAATAAAATTATTTCTACGTCCTTGTTTCTCCAAAAATAATTCTGCTCTCGCTCATAATGATGGCTATCTCAGACAGAACGCTGTCACTAAGGAAGGAAGATTTCTTTTTCGAAAAGTTGCTTTCAACTGACAGGTGATTTTGCGGGTGACTCTATACACATTTAATTTTATTCAATAGAAATATTTGACGACTTTTTGGGGTCGCAACCCACGTGGTGTGACCACCATCTTGAAAAGAGTGGTACAAATGGTATTCATCTGAAGTTTTGGACTTGCAAATTGGATACTGCAAAGCGATTGAATCGCCGGTCGCCGCTGTTAAAAGAAGCTAGTCTAGTAGGTGGTTGACTAAATTTAGCTCACAGAAGGTTAGAATTAAAACAATAAGTTATTTTTATCAACATACCAAGCCAACAAAACCGCGGCTGGAAGCTAGTTCAAAACATATAACACGTATCTCAAATAAAAGTTAAGATCTGTTACTCGTTTATAGGTTTCTCCAAATCCAATTAGATTTCCTAGAATACTGACTATGGTCTTAAGAATGAACCGAAATAAAAGTCTCTTCTTACATTATTACTGTGATGAACAGCACCAGAAATCTTCCCATTACCTAATCTAAAGGTCACACAGTGATTTATCCAACAAAATTTACTCCCATACATTTGATTCGAGTAACAAAATAATAAAAAACTGACCACACAAATTTAATCTTTATAGTCTTATTAATAGAGCTGAAATTAGATCGTGCTGCCCAAAGCGTTGATACGAAACGAAATATATATAAACAAAACGGACAGAGATTAATAAAAGAAGAGGACAATGCGATATAAAGCCTCCTTTGTTATTTTTATGAAACACAATAAAAAAATTAAGGACTGTTTTGGCGCTCTGAGGTTCTGAAGATTTTGCTGAAAAACGTTTGTAGTTTAGTAAATTTGATTTAACGAATTAATGATGTGGATCTCCACATCATGAAAGATATTTAGTTGAATATTAGGGGGTAATATATTTTATTTGCCAAATCTATCAATGAGACATTATGGACAGCAATATATTTAAATACATGAAGAAAATCACTCTTAGGAACTCACTTTTAGGAACACTGCGCGGCGACGAAGCATAAAATATGGCAAAGTAATAAGCATAAGTTTATATGGCGAAGTAGATGTACAAAGATTTAATAATATTATAGATTAAGTTTCAATGCATCTGTAGTTCACCGCGCATGTTTTAATTTGTTTAAATAAAACATGCGCGGTGGATATTATTACAGAAGAAAATAGAAAATGATAGTTATATGCTATGGCATATAATAAACAAATCAAATTAATACGCACATAACATAGTAAAGTCAATGGTGCGCGCCATGGGTTGGAACCTGATGCTCTTGGCTAAGCAGTATGTTGGTATCTCCACTAAACTATCACCCCCGTCCTGTCAATTCCCTACATATACACAGTAGAAACATTCATACTGCCTCGTTGGTCTCGCGGCATAAAATATGCGCGTGGAATTGGGAGGTCTCGGGTTCTATTCCCGGTTCGGGCAAAGTGTTATTGGGTTTTTCCGTAAGGAAATTCTCAGTAGTAGCACGGAGTCTGGTAATGTGCCCGGTACGGCAATAGGCTCGCCCCCTATTACGTGGGACCTATAATTCCTGGCGAAATGTGGGTGTAATATTACACCTCTGCCTACCTCTTCGGGGATACAGGCGTGAATCTGTAAAAAAAAACATTCTTAGCACTATCTGGAAACATAAATAAACAACAAGGACGTTCTTAGTTTTATTTTGCACTACACTTTAGCGCCGCAGTCAATTCAATCATTCGCTCGTGGCGCTCGACAAATAGCGAGTGTTTGCTTTGCAATTGAATTGATTTCTACTATGAAAGCGTTCAAAATAAAAGAAACAATGGTTAGAATAAAATTTGATGTGTTTTGCAACATGTTTAATTTGCGTCTAAAGTTCGTTTTAACCCATTAACGGTAAAAGGGTAAGAATGTAAGCAAGGTTCAGACTGCTACATAAGTCCATAAACACTGACGTGATTTTGAATGGTTATATCGACCCAACGTA
This sequence comes from Euclidia mi, assembly GCA_944739405.2. Lineage (NCBI taxonomy): Eukaryota > Metazoa > Arthropoda > Insecta > Lepidoptera > Erebidae > Euclidia > Euclidia mi. The sequence goes on along the minus strand of OX123193.2, from coordinate 59,072,077 downwards.
TTATTATTACCAATATCTTGTAAGATTTTTAGACAGTGGAATCTACTTAAATCATAATTTATTAATTAAAAATTATAATTAAGGAGTTTCAATCCATAAGGGTGCTTGTACACGGCGCATGTAGCTTGAGCATGTTGAGGCACTTGCGCGGGTTACATGCACCGTAAACATATCGTTTAAAACAATGTGCGGGTCCAGCGACTCGAGCATGTACCAAAGCGAGCCACCCGCGCAAGTTCGCGTGCTCTGCGACGCGCGCGGGTCACTCGCGCATGTTATCTGTTAAAATTACATTTTTAACATATGATTTTAAAATAATTTTCGTTCGTCGAGACATTTGACGCGATTCAAGTCATAAAGCTACCCCGCGAATAGCATGCACATGTAGCTCTTGACCACGAACAAATAACTTGTACAGTCGCGGTCTGAAAGTGTTTACCACCTTAAGGCTTATAATTGCATGAACACATCAATGATACAAGGACGACGATGTTGTACTAGGCAACCAATCTATGATAACATGCGTTGCGTAGCAACTGGTGTCAATAACGATTTATTATTCCACATTTATAATATACGTTCATTTAATTACAAGCGTGATATTTACACTGAAACTTAAATATTTGTAGTCTTCAAATAATGTAATTTTAAACTTGCTATTTACGATGTTGGTATTTGTAATTAATAAGTTTATCAAATGACTTTTACATTGACAGATTATAATGAAAGGGATGGCGAAAATACGACATCCTGAATATAAAACCTTTTTGAAAAAAATACAATATTTATATCGTCTAGCGTAAGACTGCCTCGTTGGTCTAGCGGTAGTGCATACTATAGCTGATCATGAGGTCTCGGGTTCGATTCGCGGGTCGGGCTCGGAAAATGTTGCTAAGGTTTTCTGTTAAGAATTTCTTAGTGATAAATTATTAGAAATTTCTGTCAAGAAATTCTTAATTAGCTCGAAGTTGGCGGTGTTTCACCCCCGTGCATCAGAAAGCACGTCAAGCAGTCTAGGCTGTCATGATCTATGGCAGTCATTAGTGGGAAGTCAGTGCCCTCAAATATACCTACTGACTACTGGTCTAACCTTAGAATGATGTTAGATGGCAGTCGCTCCGTGTAAAAACTGATATCCAGTCAAATCTCGGTAGACCAGTAATAGCAGGCCCTGGGCTCCGAAGCGCAAGCTTGGTATGCAACTAAGAAAATGCTAGGGTGATGATGATGATGATATCGTCTAGCGAAAATCAGACTGTGAGCTATAATGATAATATTATTTCAGCTCTTTGTTGCACCGTTAAACTTGCCATTTTATTACAATAAGTGTTTTTATAATAATATTAAAATACAGAACATTTACAGCAAAATAAATGCAAATCTGTCTTTATGTCAAATTATTTCATCAACCTAAAAATATTCATACTCTTTTTGTTTGACTCGATGCCTTACCAATTATTGAAACGTAATAAGTACTCAGATATAGCATTTTAGACCTTGCTGAACCCAGCGTGACAAAGAATGTAATTTGAAAAGTGGTAAACATTTTTAGACCGCGATCGTACATAGGTACAGCTTGCGCAAGTAGCCCGCGTCTTTACTTGCTCCAGTTATTTGCATCATGTACAAGTACAAGCGAGTAACTTGATCAAGTAGCTTGCGCATATTACCCACGCGTGTAACCCGCACCCGCACCCGCTACATGCACCGTGTAGAAGCACCCTTAAAAACTCGGAAAACATTTTGAGGTGTGAAGCTATTTATGTAGTTGACTGTACCTCCTTGTTACAGTGACTAATGCACTTCACTGTACGTCCTCGGGATTCGTAACCGAGATGATTTTTATTTTACTAATGGAATTATTAAAGTCGATTCAGATTAGGCCTTTGCCAATATGTTGATAGTAGGTATATACCATAAATAGCAATTTACTATAATCTAACAGTTTCAAATTTTCTTCCAATTGCCAATTCACATTAATTATTCCACACAAAGAGCGTATTCCAGACGTAACTCATACCAATACAGTTCGAACATTTGAAGTTTTACCATAACAAAGGCATGTTTATCCGGCAGTCTGTCGAAACTTGCACATTGATATGCAAAGTCTTCGAATATTGCTACTTATCCCTTATGCACTAACCGCCTTCAAGTTGCCATACAGCAATGACGAATGGGACAGTCCTAAAGAAACCATAAACTATATCTTAAATAGGAATCCTGTGCAATAAAATCTAAAGAAAATGTCATAGAAAGGAAACACTTTTTCAAAACATACTTAATAGATGTTACGTGATATTCAGACAAGTTGACAGATACGTACATTGTGATAGTGAGGTTACCGATGAGAAAATATTGGTCGTTCCAAACATATCAAATAGTTTTATTATTTATAATGTCGTCTTTGTCACAAATATTCTTAACTTGGGTTTGCTTCTTTCATCAATAATTATTAGAAATAAGTATATCTGATTAACTTTTCTATATCATTCACCGTTCATCTGTATCATTCAGTGACAAAAACCAATTTGTTTAATCAGAAAAAAGTCTGCTAATATAAACATGCATTAATAATAGATGAACATACACTTCAATTAATCCAATATTTCCGTTCAAGGAGAAACGGAGCAAGCCATAATCCTATTAAAAGATCCTGTATCTTCTCAATACCCATAGAATAACGCCAGGTACCCTGCGGATATATAAATATTACATAATATCACTAGACTTCTAGAATTCCTACATAATTAGGCGGGTCCACACAGACCGAGCAGCCTCGCGAGGAAAATGCTTCGCGAGGCTGCTCGGTCTGTGTGGACGTGGCTCGGTCGAGGAAAACGCATTTGCTGCCGCGGCCGAGCTTACCGTGCGCCCGAGCTACCGAATTAGACACGTCCACACAAAGCGCGCAGCCTCGCGAGGAATTGGCGCGCGAGGCAGCACGCTCTGTGTGGACGTGCCCCGGCCGAGGTAAGCGCGTGTGCCGCCGCGGGCGAGCGACCGAGTGGCCGAGCCATCGAGTTTGGTTTTTTGTTTTGCCGCGGTCTGGACGCTGTTTCGTGCCTCGCTCTGTTTAATCAGAAAAAAGTCTGCTAATATAAACATGCATTAATAATAGATGAACATACACTTCAATGAATCCAATATTTCCGTTCAAGGAGAAACGGAGCAAGCCATAATCCTATTAAAAGATCCTGTATCTTCTCAATACCCATAGAATAACGCCAGTTACCCTGCGGATATATAAATATTACATAATATCACTAGACTTCTAGAATTCCTACATATCCATCTGGCCGGTTTGATCTATCATAAAGATTTTCACAACCATATATTCCATTTTATTTCATTAATACTCCAAACAGATTTTATCGCACGCTTTTTAAGCAAATCGCTTAAAACGTACGCAATTAATTCTCTGTTCATACAGAAACAAAAGCAAAGCCCAAAAACTTAACACAAAAACAAACATTAGCGACAATACAAAACGACTTTTGGAACACGCGTAAAATAATAATTACAATACGATATGAAGGCCCAACAATTTTGGTGTTCTAAACAATCTGAAGTTTTAAGATGTGGAGCGGTTATGTCCCATTAGGCGAGGCAGCGGTGTCACCCCACCGTAGACATAAAGTTTATCCACAATAGAAAATGTGCCTGGAGGCGGACTCGCATGTCAGCCAGTTGTACATTCTGGAGCGTTCCACAACTTTTTGAAGTCATCCGTTTGATATTATAAACGTTTTAGTTTTGAAAGGACAACATTTTGTTTTAATCTGGTCTGTGAATTGGTCAGTTTTGAGTAGTGAACAAAGTTACGAACTACTGTGTCCTTAATAAAGGTTAATGTTTTGTCGATTAGTGGTTTAACAGGCTGTCAGTCGTGAAGTAAAGAGACTTTAAACTTTCGCAATTTGTAAAGGTACAATAAACAAGTTTATTTAAGGGATCTTAATGGCGTTAATTATGATACACAATGAATAAATATGTATTTATTGACGTACCTAATGAACTATTCTAATGGTCTATCATTATCATCTCAATCGAAAAACGACCACTGCTGAACAAAGGCTTCGGTCTAAAGCTTTCCACGCTAACCGATCTTATTTATTTATTTATTTATAGACTCACGTCTGTATCCCCGAAGAGGTAGGCAAAGGTGTAATATTACACCCACATTTCGCCATGAATTTTTAGGTCTAACCGATCTATCTAACTTTTATAGAATAAGGTTTTCTTGACTTCTTGGAGTCCGCAGTGGTCGGTTTAAGCAGTCGCCGTGTCGCTTAGGAATGCAAGAGCAAGAGCAAGCAAACACTTTAGGTGCATAAAATAATTTTCAGGCCACCATTACTTAAGACATGGAAGACACTAACCACCCTAATACCCATATTTTGCAAGACCTCGTAACGCTCAAACTGCTTCCATAAAAAACATACACAAAGGGCATTCCATTTGCCACAGACATAGCTATATCTCAAAAAGCTTTCCCCATTTGAATGCAACATGAACAAAGCGCAACCCTAAAGATAAAATCTACTCGCACCAAATTACGAGAAGGGTACTGGCGATATGCCAAGGATGGCGATAACACCACTTAATTTGATAACCATCGATTTTGAATCGCATTTGATTAACGCTTATCCGATAATAAATTCAACACCAGGTGAACAAACATGTTGTTTGTCCAGTTTTAGCTTTGGATGAAATGTCTGATAGTAATTCCCAGCGAGTTATTTTTGTTATAAGGTAATTGAAAAGTGTAGTTGATTTCAGAATTAGTTTCCTCTTCTCAACAGTAGCCCCATTCTGAACTAAGTGTAAAGAAATTGACGCTTCGTAAGCACTTAGAAAAAGTATGCACGCAATAAAGATTAAGTTAACTTTATTCAAATAAGTGCTACATTTTTACAAAGTATCATAGAATAATGCATTATTACATATTTTAAGGGTGACAGCAAGTGGCAATTCAGGTTACAAAATATGACCCACACATTATTAAAAAAAATTGTCGACGTATCTATGACTTTCAGTGGTTGAGCACTGCATCTAGCACATATATACATCTAAGCTGAGTCTGAGTGCAATAACTTGTCGAAACTAGCACCAAGCACAAACAAGCGATTTGATCGGCAAGAAGCCGATTGATCCTGTCATGTGCACGCTTTATGAAACTGAGACGTACTGAAAACCAACTAAATCGATAGTGCACTAAATGCACTATGTGTGCCTTGTCTTATTTTGTTGGACTTCAATTAGTAGTTGTATGTTCGTCATATGACACATTCGGACGTTTCATCGACTTGCCGAAAAACTGCTTGTTCCGATTCAACCTATTTATAAACTTGCAATCTCAAATAAAGCAGACATACTCACCAAATGCAGCCTTGCCATTAACCTGAACCAATAAGACTTACAGCTGAAAGGCTCTTGACCGTCACAATGGCAAGAAAATAAAGTGTCAACAAAATCAATCGGGAGGACGTTCAATCGTTGTACAATGGCGTCGCGATACGGGACTGCGTGGATGGATGTCTGCCGCCCCACGGGACAAGGTTTATTGATTGCACTGTGTAGTCTACATGGCCTTTCTGGACTAGTGATTTTAATGCTCTTTGTTTGATACGCTATTTTGTGTTTCTGATTGGCTTAAGCCGTGAATTGTTGGGGCTGTTACGTTGTATTTTTACGAGTAATAAAGAGTCCTTCTGAATTTTTTTATCGTATTAAGCAGAAATAAAGTGTTTGTAAGTTAAAGCACCGTTGGCTCAAATAATCATTTTTCCTCCTGTTTGTCTCTTTCCATCCATATGGTCATGACACGTGCTTTTACCTCCTTTTCCTCTATTTGGATTTGCAATTTAAATCATTGGTTTAAGTTTTAAGGTTCATATTTGGACTCGTGGTATGAGTACGCTCATATGTGATCTTCAGTTCAAATTATATTTCCGATAGAATAATACTGCATGCTTTCATTTATATGCAGAGCCAGTTAGTTATCCAAAAATCTTACCTGAAAATCGATGGTTTCCATCAATGTATACACGTTTTTGGTACATAAATTATTATACATTCAAACATAGCAGTACTGGTACTAATTATTGCTCCAATGAGTTACTAATAGGCGCTAATTTAGTTGATAGCTTTCCAATTATCACGGACTGTTGTCTCGCGTGTTTTCAGCGCTAAATAATGTATGGACGGTAAACATTGGTAATAATATGTTTTTCCAAGGGAATAAAGGATTTATAAATAATAAAATATTTTATTTATTAATTCATAATACAGTATAACTCAATGACTGTTCCAAATACAACTATAGTTTAAGTGCAAAAGTTACCATGCCATTTATGAGTACGAGCATACGCGGTCATAAATATGTTTTTAATTTAAATGACACTGTTTTTCATAAAACTACAGAAAGCAACAAGCCTAGGAACTTACATACATAATAAATAATAAAAGCGAATTAATACTAGAATGAATAATAAATTATAAAACTATCAAACTAAAAATACAAAATGACTTCTGAGGATTGATTAGATCCTGAACATAGACACTCGAATTTTCAATAACAGCAACCAAAAAACCTAGCTATTAACCCACATCAATATCCTCAACAGGTTTCTAGCAGGACAAATAAAAAAACGCTAAAGAAAAGAAAGAATCGGTTTGTTTGAGATCCACAGTCGATCTGAGAAATGATCGCAAGGCGTGTCAGAGATTGATGAGTGAAGTCGACACTTGACGCCTGCTGTGGAATTGTCGCGTTTGTATTATAAATGTTTGAGGTCTGTGGGACTAGCACGGGTTTAAGCGCATCATGACTTTTCTCGACACGATTGGAGTTCTAGGCTCTGATTGGTGAATAAATCGAGATGAGCTAATCAGAGTGTAAAGTTGACACTTAACAGCCTGTTGTGGAATTATCAGTTGTTTATTAATGTTTGAAGACTGTAGATCTAGGGCGGGATTTGACACCTCAAGACATACCTCAAGTCGATAGTCGCCCGACGTCCTGAAGGCCGTCCCGTGTTTTTTCAGTCGTCGACACTGTATTTTGGACGAAGTGTGATTAGATTTTAGATTAACTCACAATTGATATTCTGTTACATTTAATTACATTATCGTCTAATTTGAGACATATAGTTTGACGTTGACATTTATTTTGACACTTTGTTCGATTTACGATCTCGCAATATTATTTCATGGAGCAGTTAATTTAAGAGAATACCATTTAAAACACAAGTAAAAGACCGATACTAGATCATGCATACACTGCATTTAGAAGAAATATAATTACGGGAATTTGCCATCTGATTGGCTAAATCAGTGTATAAAGTCACATGACAGCGTATTGTGAAATTGTCTTCTTTATACTGAAAGTTCAGTATGTACAGTTCTCAAATATTATTAGTCTAGCAATATTTTGACACCTTAAGCCTCGACACCTAATGAATTTCGACACTATGATTGGTCGCAAACTCGGGAGGAGCCAATTACTGTGGCCGTAGCCGATTGAATCTTGGTAAGACGTGAGCAAGCTTAACCTGTAGTAGGCCCTTGATTTATAGGCTAGACTTCAGTTTGCGGTTTAATAATAAAGTTTTTATTAATAGGTTTGTATTCGTGAATGGTTTGAGGCACATGTAATCCGTTACACGTTTAAGTTTAAGGAAAATTTGCTTAGATATCTATTTGTTTGTACAGGATTGTAGGGTTTGTATGATAAGTGGATGTGGGAGGCATTGTACGGTTGCGGTATTTCTTCAGTCTGATTGCTTCAAGTCTGAGTACATGTTCAGTCAGCTTTTCAGACTTCGTCCAGTGATGTTTAATCGCGTAGTATTTTTGCTGCTGAGTCAGCGATCATGATTGCCATGGTTGCTGAATGAGGATTGCACAGCATTTGCTTCTTTTCTCACCTAACAGTTGAAGACTAGTAACCGCTGCCTTTCCAAATGAATTTCTGTCTACGTTTCTGTATATGGCCATCTTTTTCGGCAAGTCTCTTTCAACTGACAGGCTATGTTACAAACGTTTAATTTGAATCCATTGAAATGTTAATTTTTTTAGGCTTAAGATTGGTACAGATAGGCGCCAATTTTAGACGCTGCATTTGGATGTATCTACTAAGTCGTCGGTCGCTGGTGCTAAATGAGGCTATTCTGCGGTGGCCCTAAATAACGCAAAGGCGGTTGAGGTGATTTAGCTTACAGAAGGTTTACAACATGTTTTTTTTTAATTATCCCTTATTGTCCCACTGCTGAGCAAAGGCCTCTCCCTTGGATTGCCACAAATCTCTGTGCTTTGCGATCTCTGGCCAGTCGCCCTCAAAAGCGTCTAGGTCATCCCGCCATCTCTTTTAGGACGTCCTCGTCGCCGCCGACCGCCTGGTACCCAATTGGTAGCTACATGAGACCACCTTTCTGTGTGCATGCGGCAGACGTGTCCGGCCCAGTCCTACTTTAGTCGGGTGATTTTGCTCCTACGTCCATTAAACCCGTTTTTTAGCGCAGCGTAGAGTTACGGACGTGATCAGTCTTCTTGACCCCCAGTATGCTACGCTCGATGGCTTTTTGGCAAATCTTCAACTTGGACTTCTGAAACTCGGTCAGGGACCATGTTTGAGTACCGTAGGCTAGGATGGGTACACATGTCAACGAGTTTCCGCTTCAGTGATAAAGGAAGGTTTCCCTTCAACATCTGCTTCATGGACCAGAAGCTCTTCCAGGCATTTTGGATTCTTTGTGTAATCTCCTTGTCTTGCCTGTTATCGAAGGATACTATCTGGCCCAAGTAAGTATACTCGTCAACATAGTGTATTATCTGCCCAACTACCATGACCCTATGTTTTGGGCTGTTGGTCATCAGCTGAGTTTTTGATCGATTCATTTGAAGTCCAACTTAAAGACTTGCAGAGCTGAGATCATTGAGCATTAGCTTGAACTCCAGTGCCGAAGATGAGAAGAGGACAATGTCGTCGGCGAATCGAAGATTAAATTTGTTAATCTTTTGCCGCCGACATGAATTAATGCAATAAGTATTTTTATCAACATACTACGCAGTTGAAACCGGGGGGTGGAAGCTAGTTTAAAACATATCACACACGTATCTCAAATAAAAGTTACGATCCGTTACTCATTTATAGGTATCTCCAAATCCAATTAGATTTCCTAGAATACTGACAAAGGTATTTAGAAAGATCCCAAATAAAAGTCTCTTCTTACATTATTACTGTGATGAACAGCACCGGAAATCTTTCCATTACCTAATCTAAAGGTCACAGAGTGATTTATCCAACAAAATTTCAAATCAAATGTATGGGACATTTGATTCGAGTAACAAAATAAAAAATATCAACGCATCAGACAAATTTAATCTTTAAAGTCTTAGATATAGGGTTGACATTAGATTGTGCTACCCAAAGCGTTGATACGAAAGAAAATATATAAACAAAAGGGACAGAGATTAATAAAAGAAGAGGGCAATGCGATATAAAGCCTCGTTTGTTATTTTTAAGCAACAATAAAAAAATTAAGGACTGTTTTGGCGCTCTGAGGTCCTGAAGATTTTGCTGAAAATCGTTTGTAGTTTAGTAAATTTGATTTAACGAATTAATGTGTGGAGATTTGAAAGATATTGAGTACTAATATTAGGGGGTTCCTGACAGTTTATTTTGAAGGTACTGATTCCTTAAAATGACTGCCCATTACTTTAAGGAAACTTTACACACAAAACGATAACCTTAAGATCAGTTAGATGACTTATGAAAGCGGCTTTAGTTACAAATTTTATTACACTTTCAAACACAACATCTTCTTGTGGACATTGCTGTGAATGTTGCTAAATTCCAGTGGAATGCAAAATTTCTCAAGTAAGATGGGTACCTAGGCGAAGAGTGCGGGAATCAGAGTCTGGGAAATTCAGAAACATTAACATTTAAATGTTGTTTTCAGAATAAAAATTGCTTTTTACAGATATTTTTATGGAGAAAATTTTGAAATAAATATTATAAGAAAAATTAAACGTGAGAATAAGTGATTATGTAAAAAAGTGAGTTCTACTGCCATCTAGCGCTCATTTTATCTAAATAAATGAGGTTCTATTCAACTTTGTTCTAAGTTTTAAAACCATGAAATGTACTATTTCACTGTAATTCACAAGTCGACAATTTGATACATGCATTCTGAATTCAAACTTTATGACAACTACAATTTTGTTTTTTCCTACGGTGCCGAGGCTGCCGCGCTCTAGGCCGCGTTCACATTTATCTGATGTAATCTGTCGTGACGGCGTCTGTCGTGTCGCGACAGACAATATCCCGGTCTGCGACGGAAAAGGGGAGGGGGGGGGTCTACAGCGCGAATTAAGAGATTGGACTCAGATTAATTGTAAAAAAAAATATACTTTATTTAATGATAACAGCTAAACAGTATATTTAAAATATAAAATAGTAATCGCTAATGTTAGATCTACAAAGGTATTTTTAATACGTATTTGTGTTTTATTTACCGGAACAACGTACAAAATATAGTACAAAGTTGTATTCAAAGCTCAGTAGTAAACGGTGACTTACTAAAATCTCAAATGCACCTTCAGTACCACGAGATTTGAATAAATCGTCTTCCGCCATACGACTATTTTCCTCTTCTGATGATATTTCACCCTCCAAGTAAATTACTAAAGCTAAATCAAGGTCATCGATTTCCTATCTTGGATACTTTTCGTTTGACATTTGTTTAAAAAAATGACTGACGGTGTGTTAAAACGGCCGTGGAACTTTCCACACGTCGTTATCGTAAAGACGGCCGCCTTTTTGCGTCCGTAATATTACGGCCGCTATATGACGGCACCGCTTTCCTAGCAAACCAAAGCTTAAGGAGGGTTGGCGTCAGCCAGGCAGCCGGGTAGTGAAAACACATGCCACAACCCTATTGCAGTATGACCATTTCCAAATACTATATGTATTTATGAACAAAATTAAAAAATAAGAGAGAGAGAGAGAGAGAGACCAAGGATCTCACATTGATACGTAAAACCAATAGATAGTAAATGTACTTCTTCTTTAATTTAAGAGCCTAGCTCTTGTCGGTGCAGCTCCTTCCATTTCTTCCTATCGAGTGCCAATTCCTGAACTTCCTTATACGTCACAACCTTCACCTTCTCTTTAATTTGACTGAAATAACTATACCTCGGACGACCCCTCCTCCTCTTTCCTTCAACCTTCCCTTCCACGATGTTTTTAATGTACTCGTCGTGACGTATAAGGTGTCCCATCATTTTCCCTCTCCTGTTCTCATGGATAGAGTTTTCACAGAATACCAATTAAAAATCAACGTCAACAAAACTAAAACGTTAATAACATCAAAAGTAGCACCAATTTATAAGACCATCAAAATGAATAACACAGTAATAGAGCAAGTCCAAAGTTTCAAATATTTAGGAAGTAATATAACATATGATTCTAGGTGTTCCGCTGATATCAGATGCCGAATTGCAATGGCCAAACAAGCCTTTTACAGCAAAAAATATCTATTTAAATTGAATATTAACAGAAACATCCGCAGGAATTTCATAAAAACATACATCTGGAGCATTGCGTTGTACGTTGCGAAACCTGGACTTTAATTAAGCAGGATATAAAGAGACCAGAAGCTTTTGAGATATGGTGCTGGAGGAGGATGGAGAGAATTAGCTGGAAGGATAAAATTACCAACGAAGAGGTACTAAACAGAGTAAATGTACTATGTCACTCTAATCCACAAGTGGCAAAATACATGTGCAATAATATCACATGAGTAAATAAACCGAATAGTATCAGATTTTCAACTATATTTTCATGTTCTGAATTCAAACTTTATGACAACTACAATTTCGTTTTTATTACGGATATTTATAAATAGATGTTCCCGAGGCTGCTGCGCTTTAGGCCGCGTTCACATTTATCTGACGTGATCTGTAGTGACGGCGTCTGTCTTGTCGCGGCAGACGATATCCCGGTCTGTGACAGGGAGGGTGGGGTGTGGGGCCGGTACAGCGCGCGACACGACACGTCAGACATATGTGTACTGTCTGTCGTAAAGCGTCAGACGCGCGTATACAATTGCGCTATGGACGACGAACTAATTGACTTCTTTTTATAATATTATTCTTATACAGTACCTATAGACGAGCTAATTGAATACAAAATAATATAATCCTATGTAAATAATTTATGGATATAATTGGATATCTACTTAATCTGAATCGGATAATTCATCAAAAACATTGCGAAAGCGTGAACTCCACGAGAGTCAAGACAGGACTGATTCAAAACTGCGTCAGATCGCGACAGACGGCGACAGACAAATGTGAACGGTAAGTAATTATGACAGAGACCGTCACGAGAGATCTCGTCAGATAAATGTGAACGCAGCTTTATTCTATGGCCGCGCTCGTTCGAGGACCATTTCCTCGCGCGGCAAATGCCTCGCGAGGCTGCTCGGTCTGTGTGGACCCGCCTATTATCCATCTGGCTGGTTTGACCTATCATAAAGATTTTCACAACCATATATTCCATTTTATAATTAATACTCCAAACAGATTTTATTGCACGTTTATTTAACCAAATCGCTTAAAACTTACCCAATTAATTCTCTGTTCATACAGAAACAAAAGCAAATCCCAAAAACATAACACAAAAACAAACATAAGCGAAAATACAAAACGACTTTTGAAACACGCGTAAAATAATAATTACAATACAATATGAAGGCCCAACAATTTTGGTGTGCAAAACAATCTGAAGTTTTAAGACGTGGAGTTGTAATGTCCCATTAGGCGAAGCAGCGGTGTCACCCCACTGTAGACATAAAGTTTATCCACAATAGAAAATGTGCCTGGAGGCAGACTCGCATGACAGCCAGTTGGACTTTCTGGAGCGTTCCACAACTCGTTGTAGTCATCCGTTTGATATTATAAACGTTTTAGTTTTGAAAGGACAACATTTTGTTTTAATCTGGTCTGGAAATTGGTCGGCTTTGAGTAGTGAACAAAGTTACGAACTATTGTGTCTTTAATAAAGGTCAATGTTTTGTCGATTAGTGGTTTAACAGGCTGTCAGTCGTGAAGTAAAGAGACTTTAAACTTTCGCAATTTGTAAAGGTACAATAAACAAGTTTATTTAAGGGATCTTATGGGCGTTAATTATGATACACAATTAATAAATATGTATTTATTGACGTACCTAATGAACTATTCTAACGGTCTATCATTATCATCTCAATCGAAAAACAACCACTGCTGAACAAAGGCTTCGGTCTAATGCTTTCCACGCTAACCGATCTATCTAACTTTTATAGAATAAGGTGTTCTTGACTTCTTGGAGTCCGCAGTGGTCGGTTTAAGCAGTCGCCTTGTCGCTTAGGAATGCGGTAACAGCAAACACTTTCGCTGCATAAAATAATTTTTAGGTCACCATTACTTAAGACATGAAAGACACTAACCACCCTCATACCCATATTTCGCAAGACCTCGCAACGTTCAAACTGCTTCCATAAAAAACCCACACAAAGGGCATTCCATTTGCCGCAGACATAGCTATACCTTAAAAAGCTTTCTCCATTTGAATGCAACATGAACAAAGCGAACCCCTAAAGATAGAATCTACTCACACCAAGTTACGATAAGGGTACTGGCGATATGCCAAGGATGGCGATAAGACCACTTAATTTGATAACCATCGATTTTGGATTACATTTGATTAACGCTTATCCGATAATAAATTCAACTCCAGGTGAACAAACATGTTTGTCCAGTTTTAGCTTTGGATGAAAATGTTTGATAGTCATTCATAGCGAGTTATTTTGTCACTAGCATAGACATATTATTGGTCTCGCTCTGGTATAGCGAAGCGATACCAATCATTTGTATGGGGTCACTAGGTAATAGGAGAGTCTAGTTGATTTCAGAATGAGATACCTCTTCTCAACAGTAGCCCCGTTCTGAACTAAGGGTAAAGAAATTGACGCTTTGTAAGCACTTAGAAAAAGTTTGCACGCAATAAAGATTAAGTTAACTTTATTCAAATAAGTGCTACATTTTTACAAAGTATCATAGAATAATGCAAAATTACATATGTTAAGGGTGACTGCAAGTGGCAATTCAGGTTACAAAATATGACCCATACATTATAAAAAAAATTATCCACGTATCTATGACTTTCAGTGGTTGAGCACTGCATCTAGCACATATATACATCTAAACTGAGTCTGAGTGCAATAACTTGTCGAATCTAGCACCAAGCACAAACAAGCGATTTGATCGGCAAGAAGCCGATTGATCCTGTCATGTGCTCGCTTTATGAAACTGAGACGTACTGAAAACCAACTAAATCGATAGTGCTAGCACTAAATGCACTATGTGTGCCTTGTCTTATTTTGTTGGACTTCAACTAGTAGTTGTATATAGAAATTAAACTACAGTTTACGGATTTTATCGCGATGTATTGGTTTCACTAAGTTATTACATTTGAAACGAATGATCTAGAAACTATATTTTCAATTTATTACTAGCCGACGTTTCGAATCCTTTACAGAATTCATGTTCACGGCAGACTGAGGTGATATTTGTCTTTTCAAAAACACACGTACATACATACATACATACATAGTCTCACGCCTATAACCCCGAAGAGGTAGGCAGAGGTGTATTTCTACACCCACTTTTCGCCAGATATACTTTAGACCCACGTAATAAGGGGCGAGCCTATTGGCGTACCGGGCACATTTCCAGACTCCGTGCTGCTACTGAGAATTTCATGACAGAAAAACCCAATAATAATGTTATTGGGTTTAAAACACACGTTAGATCTAAATACCGAGAAAGTACTTAGCAGAGGTTTAAATTACGCGATAACTCCATCCAGAATACCGTATGAAACCATTATTTGCAACGTTGAGGATTGCCTAGTCAAGAACAATGTGAGTAAGGAAGATTTCGAGGCCATACGACAAGACGTTTCTGCTGTATTGCGTCAATCGAAAGTGCCGGCAAGGAATCTACCAAAGACCGAATATCTCGCACTGAAGAAGTTACAAGCTAGGCCTGAACTTACAGTACTCCGAGCAGATAAAGGAAATGCAACGGTAGTGATGGACACTTCCGAGTATAAACAAAAAATGGAACATCTTTTGTGTGATGAAAGTACCTACAAGTTGGTTAAGTCAGACCCTACGAACAAAATGCTCAAGCAAACTTGTGATATTGTTAAGAAATACTCCGAAAAACTAAATTTGGACGTGAAATATTTAATACCATCGTGTGCAAAACCTCCTCAAATGTATGGTCTACCAAAAATACACAAGGAAAACACTCCTCTGCGCCTGATAGTTAGTCAGATAGGCGCACCAACTTACAGACTGGCTCAACACATGGCAAAGATTCTCTCACCGCTCAGAGGCAATACGAGAGCACATGTGAAAGATTCCTACCATTTTGTCAGTGAAATCAAACACCTTCATCTCTCTGACAAGGAAACTATGGTAAGTTTTGATATACAGTCATTATTCACATGCATACCAGTACATGACTGTGTAGAAATTACTAGAAGGAAGCTGACAGAAAACAACATGCCTGAGGAATATGCAGAAATACTCAAACACTGCCTGACAATGGCCTATCTGTTATGGGCCAAGAAATACTACATACAAGTAGGCGGTGGGCTCTCCTCTGTATCGCCTGTTGTCGCTGACATCTTCATGGAGGACTTCGAGACGCGAGCCCTGCAGACTGCCTCCATCACACCGAGGTTCTACAAGCGGTATTTCACAATTTTACCAACAATTAGTGTTAATGCTTTCCTAAACCATCTTAATTCTATTATTAACCAAATTCTATTCACAATGGAATTAGAGGCAAACAATTCTTTAGCTTTCTTAGATGTACTTGTCATCAGGAATAAAAACAACTCCTTAAGCCATACTGTGTATAGGAAAAAGACCCATACAAATAGGTAGTTAAACGGTAAAACTCACCGCCATCCTAAACAGTTAGCTACTGTAGGAATGTCTCTGTTTCAGAGAGCCCGCGGGATCTGTGACAAGAAACACCTGGACGCTGAGCTTCAACATGTCAGGCAAGTTCTGCAAGACAACAAGCTCCGACCGCCGCGCCACTGTCACAGATCCCAGAAGAAAGAAAAACCAGCCACAGCAGAAAGACAACCTCCTCCCATACATCGAGGGCGTGACCGACAAAATTGGCTACATCTTGAAGCGAGCTTCTATTTTCTTCCAGGGATGATACGAGAGAGAGGCTATTGAAATTAAAAAACACCCTAATTTCAATAGGGAAGATGGTTGGAATGTTCCTCCAGCTTGGGACCCTGTCATAAGGCTAATGAAAGACGAGAAGGACAAAGACATCAGAAGACCTGAGGACACTGTGAGCTCATTCTGCGTAAATAGTAACACCAGTAGTTGAAAATGTTCGGGTACTTTGAGATAACTTATACATTCAAGAAAAAGACAAATATCACCTCAGTCTGCCGTGAATATGAATTCTGTAAAGGATTCGAAACGTCGGCTAGTAATAAATTAAAATTATAGTTTCTAGATCATTCGTTTCAAATGTAATAACTTAGTGAAACCAATACATCGCGATAAAATCCGTAAACTGTAGTTTAATTTCAATGTGTAACATTCGCGTATACCCAAGAAGATAGTAGTTGTATGTTCGTCATATGACACATTCGGACGTTTCATCGACTTGCCGAAAAACTGCTTGTTCCGATTTAACCTATTTATAAACTTTTAATCTCAAATAAAGAAGACATACTCACCAAATGAAGCCTTGCCATTACCCTGAACCTATAAGACTTACAGCTGAAAGGTTCTTGACCGTCACAATGGCAAGAAAATAAAATGTCAACATAATCAATCGGGAGGACGTTCAATCGTTGTACAATGGCGTCGCGATACGGGACTGCGTGGATGGATGTCTGCCGCCCCACGGGACAAGGTTTATTGATTGCACTGTGTAGCCTACATGGCCTTTCTGGACTAGTGATTTTAATGCTCTTTGTTTGATACACTATTTTGTGTTTCTGATTGGTTTGAGCCGTGAATTGTTGGGGCTGTTACGTTGTGTTTTTACGAGTAATAAAGTCCTTCTGGATTTTTTTATCATATTAAGCAGAAATAAAGCGTCTGTGTATTTCTAAATGTAGTATAATTAAAGTATGAATTATTTCGCGTATGATTGGTGAGCTAAGTAAAAGCACCGTTGGCTCAAATAATCCTTTTTCCTCCTGTTTGTCTCACATGCTTTCACGTCCTTTTCCTCTATTTGGATTTGCAATTCAAATCATTGGTTTAAGTTTTAAGGTTCATATTTGGACTCGTGGTATGAGTTCGCTCATATGTGATCTTCAGTTCAAATTATATTTCCGATAGAATAATACTTGATGCTTTCAATTATATGCAGAGCCAGTTAGTTAACACGTTTTGGCTGGAAGATCATCCAAAAATCTTACCTGAAAACCGATGTTTTACATCAATGTATGCACGTTTGAGGTACATAAATTACTATACATTCAAACATAGCAGTGCTAGTACTAATTATTGCTCCAATGAGTTACTAATAGCCGCTAATTGAGTTGATAGCTGTCCAATTATCACGGAATGTTGTCTCGCGTGTTTTCAGCGCTAAATAATGTATCGACGGTAAACATTGGTGAATTCCAGTCATATGTTTTCCCAAATGAATAAAGGATTTATAAATAATAAAATATTTGATTTATAAATTCATTAGAGTATAACTCAATGACTGTTCCAAATACAACTATAGTTTAAGTGCAAAAGTTACAATGTCATGTATGAGTATAGGTCGGTTAACGAAAGATGACCACTGCGCAGAAATCATTTTTTAGGTCCCCATGGAGGTGCGGGGTGAGGCGCGTGTGGAGTGCCAATGGCGTGGCTCCGTTCTTGACGCATTCCCTAAATGCGTCAAGAATGGAGCAACGCCATTGGTGCACGAATGTACATATGCGCGACGGCCGCCATTTGTGGTCAACTTTCGTGAATTTACCTATACGAGCATACGCGGTCTTCAATATGTTTTTAATTAAAATTGTCGCACGAGTGATTGATTTCCACGTGGTAGCCGGGATCGATCACTCGCCGAGCAATTAAAGAGAGATAATTAGGTTGACTTACGGGAAATAAATAAAAAAATATCACCAGGAAAGTTTAAACTCGCGTTATAATTCTAGTTATTCGATTCGATACAAAAAGAGCTGAAACTTAAAATTAGCAGATGAGACAATTATCCAGGGCGTGGGGGACGTTGGCACTTCACAGGTCTTCGGATGATGTACTCAACTCGGTGGTGTTGGCCGGAGCAAAAGGGCCAAGCATCGTGTGTCCCCGGTATTTATAAGGCCGGCGAGGAGGAGGGGGGCGAGGGAGCGGCCCACTGCTGTGCGTCACTCGTAGCGAGGCTCTCGGCGCAGGGGCGCGACGTGACGTCACACCGCCCCCCCCTGTTAGGCCGGGATTTTCCCTAAGGAAAATTCCCTAGCCCAACGGGCGTAGCAGCCCTGAAGATACTCCCTGAAATTAGAGGAAACAAGAGCATGAGTACCTTGAACAAGTGACAACCCTCTACGCTAATTAGGATACCTAAATAATAATGACCCACGCTTGCATTCTTCACGCGTACAACGGCAGTCTGAATTTGAACATAAACATTTATCATTCATAATTCATCACACATACCTACATGTAAATGCCGAGGCCAGTGTAATAGCCTAATATTAAAGATAACAATCTATGGAGAAGCGCTTAGGGTAATGATTTGTAGATATTAGAAACTTGATCTAGCCCTACGACTTATAAATCTTGGGTTCGGCCTATGCCACTAGATAAGTAAACTTTTTGAATATAGTTAGGTATAACAACAGATTTTTCGTAAAGATGAACAAAAATAATAAAAGCCGCAGACACGACCGGACCGCTCAATGTCAAAGGAAAGAAATTAATAAATATTTTGCTCTAATTAATAACTACAACACGACCAGTAAACACCTTTTGAATGTAAACAATGGTGAATCATTAGTTTGGCATTTATTTATCGGCGCGTCGCTGAGTGAACGCGCGTGCGTCATAACGACAACTAGGTAGGTACGATCTAAATGGTAGGAACTATTCGACTGTTCCGAGCTCGCAACGCACGGTTAATCACCATGATCGTTTATAAAGTACCTATAATAACAATTTGATTAGGGAATTTATACAGAATTAAGAATAACAACAGAACTTCAGAACAAGGCACGGCGAAAAACAATACGCCAATCAAGATGCATTTCAACAAATAGATTTGCGGAAAGAAAATACACATGCGAGAATCGAACCACAGACCGATCCGACAACAACTTTTTAACCACTGAGCCATAACTGATAGTTAGATAAACAACAGATTCTTTGTAACAATATTACATGTAATAAACTTTATTACAATTTATAACTGAAACATTTATTCATTTTATGTTAGCATGTTTACATAAATCATTAACACAACACAATGCATTATCTTGAGAGCTTCGACTCGAAAACAAAAGAACCATTGTTGGCCTTCACAAATAATTATGTAGGTAATTATAACTTTGTATAGATATGCGTCTTACATTGTTGTTTTTATACTTTTATTATTCTTTGTAATTAATCAACTTTAAATCCTTGATGTGCCATTCGCCTAAAGGTTTTCCGGCCATGTCGTTAAGTTTGTATACTAGAGGTGATTTTTTTGAGGCAATCTTACATTTAATAAATTTAGGCGCCAATTTCTTGCTAAAGTATTTATCCTTGTCACTAAGTAGAAACGTTCTGCGCCAAACTATATCACCGACATTGAATTCTGCCTGTTTACGGCGAAGATTATAACAACAACAAAGCTGAATGTACCTTCTCGAAAATAGAAGATAAGTAGCCTAAAGTTTCGGCATAGCCGTCCCGTGGTTCAAGCACCATATCGGAATTAAATTCCTTGTCAATATACTGAGAACCACATGTTATGACCTCCCTACCAAAAACAAGGAAATTAGGAGAATAACCAGTAACCTTACTAACTGCGCAGTTAAGGGCGAATTGAACTTTAGTGATTAGAGTGTCCCAGATTCGATGATCAGATTCTATGAAAGTTGAAATAGCTGTCATAATGGTTTTGTTGTAACGTTCAACTGAGTTAACGTGGGGAGTTTACAACGGTGTAAAATGCAAATTTGGAATTTTATATTTTGACAACATACTTTTAAAGGTTGCGCTAATAAATTGTTTACCGTTATCCAAAACAATAGTAGATGGAATTCCATGCACCAAAAATACATTTTCCTCAAGAATTTTTGTTATCACTTCTGCAGTTGCCCGTTTAATGGGGAAAAGTAAACAATATTTAGAGAAACAACAACTGACCACAAATATAAAAGTGTTCCTGCTGGGAGGCAATGGACCAATCAAATCAATACTAATCGTCTGAAAGGGCTTTTGACATGATTTGGGTTTTCCCATTAGACCTTAATTTGGGTGATTTTGGTGTTTATGGGTGATACAAGGTTCACATGAACTGACGAACTTGACAACATCGGTGTACATACCAGGCCAAAAGTAATTAAGTGCGAGACGTGTGTATGTCTTAAAAATACCCAGATATCCAGCAGTGGGCGAAGAATGATTCTCCCTTAGAATGTCATTTCTTTGGTCAGACGGAATAACCTCTTTCCATTGAAATTCTCTAGTGAGAGGGTTTAATGTTTTTTTAAAACAATACAATTTATTGTTTATTACTTGATAGTTAACAAAGGAAGTCGGAGAACTTAAACAGCCTTTATAGATATTTAAATACCAAGGATCATTAGTAGAAACTGGTAAATTCTGATTAGAATTAATATCTATATTTATATCATTAACAATAGCAGAAACGGGTAAAGAGCGAGACAGAAAATCAGGTAAAACGTTATCGGAACCCCGACGATGACGTATTTCGATATTATAGGAAGATAAGCGAACTCTCCATCTGGCTAACCGGCCAGTAGGGTTATTTAAGGTCAAGAACCATTTCAAAGCAGCGTGATCTGTGTAAACAATAAACTTTTTACCATTTTCAACATAACAACGCCAGTGTTCTATAGCAGATAGAACAGCCAGGGCTTCGCGCTCTGTGGCACTGTAATTTTTTTCTTGCTTAGTGAGTGATTTGCTATAGTACGCTATGACTCTTTCCTCACCATTTAACCTTTGACAGAGGATCGCGCCAAGTCCAAAATCGCTAGCATCTGAGTGTATTTCAAAAGGTTGCGAGTAGTCAGGACAAGCCAAAACCGAGGAGGAAATCAAACAATTCTTTAGGTTATTAAACGCCTCATTAGCCTCTGTCGTCTAACAGAATGGAGGTGCGTTTTTACTTTGAGATGTTAACTTATTTAAGGGTGCAGCAATAGAGCTAAAATTCGGTATAAAACGCCTGTACCACGAGGCTGCGCCTAAAACACGACGTACTTCTTTTCTATTAGAAGGAGTGGGATAATTTTTCATTGAATTTACTTTATCCGGATCGGGATGCAATCCACTAGAGTCGACAACATAGCCTAAATATTTTAGTTTATCTCTAAAAAATTGACATTTTTCGAGATTAATTGTTAAATTAGCGCTTTTTAGTTTATCAAGAATGCGTAATAAAAGAGTAATATGCTCGTTGAAGCTGGACGTGATACAGATTATGTCATCGATAAAACAGAAAACCTTATTTTCAAATTCTGGACCATAAAATAAAATATCAACTAATCGTTGTTGAGTAGCTGGCGTATTCGTAAGACCGAAGGGCATTCTTTTGAATTGAAATGTGCCACGCGTAGGAATATAAAAGGCTGTTTTGCAACGGTCCTCTTCATCAATTAATGTTTGCCAAAAAGATTTAGACAAATCTAAACTAGACAAGTATTTAGCATCTCTCAGATTATCTAAAATTTCCGAAATATAAGGCAAGCTATAAGCATCTTTTTTTGTAACGGAATTTAATTTACGACTGTCCAAACAGAAACGCAGTTCACCATTCTTCTTAGGGGTCAAAATGACCGGGTTTGACCACGGGCTTTCAGATCGTTCAACAACATCCTCTGAGAGCATGTCGTCAAGATGCTTTATTAAAATTCTTTGTTTATCGGGAGACATGCGATAAAATCTTTGCCGAATAGGGGGGCAATCACCTGTATCAATTGAATGAGAAATAATATTTGTGCAACCGAGACCCCGCTTCTCGTATGAAATATCGGTAAATTTAGAAATATTGTTGTCTGCGGTAGCTCTCTGGTCGACTGTGAGATGATCATAAGAAACAAGATGTGTAGGGGGAACTGCCTGCAACTCCATTACTTGAGCGTCAGACTTGTTCACAATCAAAACAGACTCTAATTTGTTAGCAAATAGGCCAAAGCTTCGCCAAAAATCCATGCCAAGGATAAGGGAATTTTGAATCCCAGTTACAACATGAACTTCTAAGTTAATCAATTTATCCTGAAACTCAAAGGGTAGAAACACCGATCCCAAAGACTCAAATCGTTCGCCGCCAGCTGTTATTAACCTTAAAGGTTTCGATTTATCCAAAACATCGTCTTTCAAAAATAAGTTATGCAAATTATTACCTAAAATTGTAACGCAAGATCCAGAATCTAAAAGACCAGTGGTAGGTATTCCGTTTAATTTTAGAGTAACGTAAGGTAAATATTCTACTTTAGAATTACGGATTGAGGATATATGATAGCTACTAAAGATTTTTTTTAAAAAGTCCAACCAATTATTCCACTCTGTTTTATTACAATTAGTTGTATAATTTGATTTTCCACAATCCTTGTTAACTAGTTTTTTGCAACTGTAGGGGTCGACTTAGATTTACAATTGGGGCAGTCTGACTCCTTGAAACCCTTTGTACCGCACTTAAAACAGATTAGGTAGTGTGGCTGACGGCAATTACGTAATGAGTGCGAATTGCATCTACAACGCACGCAAAATTTTTTATTTATATTAGAAGTACTCGATACGGCGTTAACTTGTGGTACAGACTTGTATCTCGATGTATCAGCGACAGAGTTATATTTATTGAAGTGGTTATGATTGTAAACATTTTTGTTTGAAGAAAAATTAGAAAACGGATAATTATACGCTAGATCGGGTGCTACAGTATTCTTTGAAACTTTAGGGGGTTCAGAAAATTGCTTACTGCGACTTTGGTAATTTTCGAAAAGACGACAAACTTCGACCAGACTATCAACATCAGCAACCTTTGCAGTGAGCAGACAATTAGTGTAACAAGGTCTAATATTATTTAGTAAAATTTCTAGCTTCTCCGAATCAGCGATAGGAGAACTAAGTCGCGAAAACAGACCGTGCATTTTTGCCACGTAAATAGTTATTGATTCGTTTTCGCCCTGGGAGCGCTGACGAATCTCCGTCATAAGCCGATAATCGTAGTTATGCGGACTAAAATCTCGTTTCAAAAGTTCGCAAAGTTCTAACCAAGTCTTTACATTATTTTTAACAGAACGATACCAAACTAATGCGTCACCCGAAAATATTTCAAAAGCGAAAGACAACATCTTGTCGAGTGGAATAGATCTACAGGACATAAATTCATCATTTTTTTCAATAAAGGATCTTACACATGATTTACCGTTAAATTTGAATTTACCTAATTCCGAAAAAAGCTTACGGTCGTAATTATAGGAAGTGTTTCCCTCTGCCACTGAGCAATCCGACCGCGAATTACGGCTCGTGATTAATTGTAATTTCGCATATAAGTCATTAAATTTATTCCACACAGACTCAATTTTTTTAATATCAAGACTGCCGGTATCCACCCTATTCAGTCGATGAAAACAATGGTGTAGCACGGTTTCGACCTTCTGTTGAAGCTCGGAAGTATAGTTTGCTTCCAACATAGATAAGTGTTTATTTGATCTTAATAACGACTTTTCCACTTCTGCTACATCCTCCTCTGGTGGGAAGGGTGAAGATAATATATCCTCTGAGGGAGTTTTAACTGAAAGTTTAGCGATTTGTTTGCGGGGATCGTCAGGCTTTGAAACGCCGCGTATTGTGGTCTCATATTCTAATTCCGCTTTAGTTAATAATGAGAAATTTATAATGTAAGCCATTTTTACAAAACAATAATAGAAAATTTAAGTATTTACGCCGGCACTAGAAAAAAAATTAAATATCGCCAGAAAATCGAATACCGTGCTAAAAAAAGCTGAAGTACACTAAATTATACAATGGTGTGATGATTGGTAAAGGATTAAAAAAATTCTTAAAGGTCACTCAAAGGTTGAATCACAATATTTTTTCGCGAACACGAGACTCGTTAGTTCAACGGCTAAGCGGTTAGAACCGGTTGGCCACTTGACACGCTGCCCGCGGTGGAACGTGATTTTAGACCGACGTTAATTAAATCACCGTTATGTTATTTACACAGTTAAATTGCTTATGGCCAACCAAAATAGATAGAAACTGTACCTGTACGCAATTCACCACACCAGAATATATGCACACACAGGAGAAAAATATACAAGAGAAAAAGAAATAATTTCACTCACCTGTAAAGTGCCAACTTACGTTTTAAAAATATAATTAAAAATTCTATTGGGCGCCAATGTCGCACGAGTGATTGATTTCCACGTGGTAGCCGGGATCGATCACTCGTCGAGCAATTAAAGAGAGATAATTAGGTTGACTTACGGGAAATAAATAAAAAAATATCACCAGGAAAGTTTAAACTCGCGTTATAATTCTAGTTATTTGATTCGATACAAAAAGAGCTGACACTTAAAATTAGCAGATGAGACAATTATCCAGGGCGCGGGAGACTTTGGCACTTCACAGGTCTTCGGATGATGTACTCAACTCGGTGGTGTTGGCCGGAGCAAAAGGGCCAAGCCTCGTGTGTCCCCGGTATTTATAAGGCCGGCGAGGAGGAGGGGGGCGAGGGAGCGGCCCACTGCTGTGCGTCACTCGTAGCGAGGCTCGCGGCGCAGGGGCGCGACGTGACGTCACAAAATGATATTGTTTTTCATAAAACTAGAGAAAGCAACTAGCCTAGTCACTAAGGTACAGTGGCGGTCTGAAAGTGTTTACCACCTTAAGGCTTATAATTGCATGAACACATCAATTACACAAGGACGACGATATTGTACTAGGCAACCAATCTATGATAACATGCGTTGCGTAGCAACTGGTGTCAATAACGATTTATTATTCCACATTTATAATATACGTTCATTTTATTACAAGCGTGATATTTACAATAAAACTAAAATATTTGTAGTCTTCAAATAATGTTATTTTAAACTTGCTATTTACGATTTTGGTATTTGTTATTAATAAGTTTATCAAATGACTTTTACATTGACAGATTATAATGAAAGGGATGGCGAAAATACGACATCCTGAATATAAAACCTTTTCGAAAAAAAAATACAATATTATTTATATCGTCTAGCGTAAGACTGCCTCGTTGGTGTAGCGGTAGTGCATACGACAGCTGATCATGAGGTCTCGGGTTCATTTCGCGGATCAGGCTCGGAAAATGTTGCTAAGGTTTTCTTTTAAGAATTTCTTAGTGACAATTTATTAGGAATTTCTGTCAAGAAATTCTTAATAATTTGCCCGAAGTTGGCGGTGTTTTACCCCCGTGCATCAGAAAGCACGTTAAACAGTCCCAGCTGTCATGATCTATGGCAGTCATTAGTGGGAAGTCAATGCCCTCAAATATATCTACTGACTACTGGTCTAACCTTAGAATTATGTTAGATGGCAGTCGCTCCGTGTAAAAACTGATATCCAGTCAAATCTCGGTAGACCAGAAATAGCAGGCCCTGGGCTCCGAAGTGCAAGCTTGGGATGCAACTAAGAAAATGCTAGGGTGATGATGATGATGATATCGTCTAGCGAAAATCAGGGCGCGGTCAGACTGTGAGCCATAATGATAGTGGATGGTATGCTAGTCACGTTAAAGCGCATGCTGATCACATAAGTGAGCTTTTGTTTAGATAGTGTGTGCCCATAACCAGGCGAATCGTGCTTTATAAAAAAATAGGCAGAAATAATCAAAAATAAATTCAACACATATTTTTTTGTTACTAAAAGTTTTAATAACGAATATAGCCTCCCTCAGCAGCCACAGCATAAATGCAATTCTGTCATTATGTCAAATTATTTCATCGACCTGAATATATTCATACTCTTTTTGTTTGAATCGATGCCTTACCAATGATTGAAAAGTAATAAGTACTGAGATATAGCATTGTAGACCTTGCTGAAACCAGCGTGACAAAGAATGTAATTTGAAAAGTGGTAAACATATTTAGACCGCGACCGTACATACATAAAAAGCTAGTCAATACTAGAATTAAGTAAAAATTATAAAATTATCAAACTAAAAAAAAAAACAAAATGATTTCTGAAGATTGATTAGACCCTGAACATAGACACTCGAATTTTCAATAACAGCAACCAAAAGCCCAGCTATTAACCCACATCAATATCCTCAACAGGTCTCTAGCAGGACAAATAAAAAACGCTAAAGAAAAGAACGAACCGGTTTGTTTGAGATCCACAGTCGATCTGAGAAATGATCGCGAGGCGTGTCAGAGATTGATGAGTGAAGTCGACACTTGACGCCTACTGTGGAATTGTCGCTTTTGTATTATAAATGTTTGAGGTCAGTGGGACTAGCACGGGCTTAAATGCATCATGACTTCCCTCGACATGATTGGAGTTCTAGGCTCTGATTGGAGAATAAATCGAGATGAGCTAATCAGTGTGTAAAATTGACACTTAACAGTCTGTTGTGGAATTATCAGTTGTTTATTAATGTTTGAAGACTGTAGATCTAGGACGGGATTTGTCACCACAAGACTTAGGTACCACAAGTCGATAGTCGCCCGACGTCCTGAAGTCCGATAGCCGTATTTTACCTGACATCGACACTGTATTTTGAATGAAATGCGATTAAATTTTGAATTCATTCACAATTGATATTCTGCTACACTTCATTACATTATCATCTACTTTGACTCAACATATAATTCGACGTTGACATTTATTTTGAAACTTTGTTAAATGTACAATCTAGTTGCAATACTATTCAAGCTGGTCCTTAATTTAGGAAAATACCATTTATGACATAAGTATTACACCGGGTCTAGATCGAAACAGCATTACTTATGATCAAATATAATTACGGGAATTGGCCATCTGATTGGCTAAATCAGTGTTTGTACCTAGTCACATGACAGCGTATTGTGATATTGTCTTTTTTATATTAAATTTTCAAGCTACAGTTCTCAAATATTATGAGTCTAGCAATGTTTTGACACCTTAAGCCTTGATTCCTATTGGATTTCGACACTATGATTGGTCGCAAACTCGGGAGGAGCCAATTACTGTGGCCCTAGCCGATTGAATCTTGGTAAGACGTGAGCAAGCTTAACCTGTAGTAGGCCCTTGATTTATAGGCTCAACTTCAGATTGCGGTTTTGATAATAAAGTTGTTATTGATAGGTTTGTATTCGTGAATGGTTTGAGGCACGTGTAATCCATTACACGTTTAAGTTTAAGGAAAATTAGCTTGGATATCTATTTGTTTGTATAGGATTGTAGTGTTTGGGTGATAAGTGGATGTGGGAGGCATTGAACAGTTGCGGTATTTCATCAGTCTGATAACTTCAAGTATGAGTACATATTCAATAAGCTTAGCACACTTCATGAAGTGATGTTGAATCACGGAGTGTTTTTTCATATATTGCTGTTTGCGTCGGCGATCATGATTGCCATGGCTGGTTTTGCTCTTCTAACGGTTTAAATAGTAACGTCTATCTCTTCTAATAAATTTATTTCTACGTCCTTGTTTCTCCAACAATAATTCTGCTGGCGCTCATAATGATGGCTATCACAGACAGAACGCTGTCACTAAAGCCAGGAGCTGAAGATTTTGCTGAAAAACGTTTGTAGTTTAGTAAATTTGATTTAACGAATTAATGATGTAGAGATTTGAAAGATATTGAGTCTGAATATTAGGGGGGTAATATATTTTATTTGCCAAATCGATCAATGGGCATCATGGGACAGCAATATATTTATACATGAAGAAAATCACTCTTAGGAACTCACTTTTAGGAACATTGCGCGGCGACGAAGCATAAAATTTGGCAAACTAATAAGCATAAGTTTATATGGCGAAGTAGATGTACAAAGATTTAATAATAATATAGATTATGATTCAATGCATCTGTAGTTCACCGCGCATGTTTTAATTTGTTTAAACAAAACATGCGCGGTGGATATTATTACAGAAGAAAATAAAAAATGAATTTATATGCTATGGCATATAATAAACAAATCAAATTAATACGCACATAACATAGTAAAGTCAGTGGTACGCGCCATGGGTTGGAACCTGATGCTCTTGGCTAAGCAGTATGTTGGTATCTCCACTAAACTATCACCCCCGTCCTGTCAATTCAATACATATACACAGTAGAAACATTCATACTGCCTTGTTGGTCTCGCGGTATAAATGTGCGCGTGGGATTGGGAGGTGTCGGGTTCGATTTCCAGGTCGAGCAAAGTGTTATTGGGTTTTTCCGTTAGGAAATTCTCAGTAGTAGCACGGAGTCTAGTAATGTGCCCGGTACGGCAATAGGCTCTCCCCCTATTACGTGGGACCTATAATTCATGGCGAAATGTGGGTGTAATATAACCCCTCTGCCTACCTCTTCGGGGATACAGGCGTGAATCTACAAATAAACAACAAGGACGTTCTTAGTTTTATTTTGCACTACACTTTAGCGCCGCAGTCAATTCAATCATTCGCTCGTGGCGCTCGACAAGTAGCAAGTGTTTGCGTTGCAATTGAATTGATTACTACTATTAAAGCGTTCAAAATAAAATAAACAATGGTTAGAATAAAAGTTGATGTGTTTTGCAACATGTTTAATTTGCGTCTAAAGTTCGTTTTAACCCATTAACGGTAAAAAGGTAAGAATGTAAGCAAGGTACAGACTGCTACATAAGTCCATAAACACTGACGTGATTTTGAATGGTTATATCGACCCAACGTATTATTATTCCCAATATTTTGTAAGATTTTTTTAGACAGTGGAAGCTACTTAAATCATAATTTATTAATTGAAAATTATAATTAAGGAGTTCAATCCATAAAAAACTCGGAAAACATTTTGAGGTGTGTAGCTTTTTATGTAGTTTGAAAGAAGAAAGAAAGAAAACATATTTATTCTGCTTCAAAAACCCATTTACAAAATAAACAAAACATAAAACAAAAAATAAAAGAAATATCAATGAATGCAGAATTGGATCCTAACTCAGCATTGAGCCATCCTGCTGGTTAGCGAGATGGCACTGATATTCTGTTAGGTCCAGAAATTAAACAAAATAGATACAAATAAATAAATAAAATACAACATTTCTTCTTAAAAACATTTTTGTGTCTACGGTCGGGCAACACATCTCTACAGCAACACCATTAAGATGACGGAAACAATATATTTTAAATATAAACAAACAATTAATGTCCTTCTTCTATAAACAAGAAACAAAAATAAAAACAAATAAAAACAAAAATAAAAAAGAATAACAAGCATTCTAAAATTTTACTGCCAAATCATTTTTTTTTTAATTTTTCATACATGGCAACACTCAATTCCAAATCAATGATGTAAGCCATCGAGTGTAGAAAATATTATGGTAAATAACAATAAAAAATATTATTAATAATAATTATTATAATCCACTTCAAGTAAAAATTTTACTTGGAGTAAATTATAATAACCATTAACACACGAACCAAAAATTACAATCTTCTCACTAACAGAACCTGACACACACCAAAAACCGTAAACTTGCTACCGGCTGTCATTACAACACTTTTTTGTCTATGCTGCAGGCGTATAGCGCGCGTAGTTTGAAACTTTGAAATAGACGCGACGCTAAGGACGCCATAGTGAAAACATATAATTTGGTTTCTTCAATTGCAAATATTATTCTAGTGATTTGTGTGTTGTACCAAGTCAATATGCATAGATTATGTGCGATATATGCCATTTATGTTTCATGTGGGTGAATAGTTGTGTGTAAAGTGAAGGCAATTCCGAATATAACAAATTATGTACGAGCACAGCAACCAAAACAAACAATCATGGAATTCGAAAGGCTGTCAATTAGACCATTGCACAATTATTACTGGTCACACGGGATGGTAAAAGGTGAAAATTGTCTTTATGCTATCTTTACACTCATTCTATCTTCAAGGTTTTACTTGTTCATTTAACAGGAAATGCTTATATTTCTTATTAAAAGAATACACTGATTTTAGGTCTCTCAGAGGAGGTGGCAAGTCATTCCAGACCTTGCTAGCTAAAAACCTGAATGAGGCACGAAAAGAAACGCTGCGGTGTTTTGGCGTAACCAGTAAGTAAGCAGATGCTCTTGTTTTATGCTTATTGAGGTCAC
Source organism: Euclidia mi (assembly GCA_944739405.2). Taxonomy (NCBI): domain Eukaryota; kingdom Metazoa; phylum Arthropoda; class Insecta; order Lepidoptera; family Erebidae; genus Euclidia; species Euclidia mi. The sequence continues at coordinate 59,041,517 of OX123193.2, read as the reverse complement.
TGGACCAAGTAAGTTTATTATACAGATACGCAGGCCTTCCTGTGGATATCACGCCAAAGAGGAGTGAGGCTAGGTGAAGCTTCCTACGTGATGACATTCTCAGCATCTGACTGTTGTTGAGGTATGGAGTAATATATGAACGTGGTGGAACATTAAAACAAAACCGTGCACAGGCATTTTGTACCCGTTGAATGAGTATTTCTGTTTTGTTGAGTAGACAGGTCCCAAAAGCTGTATCTGCATAGTTTAGCTTAGAAAGAATTAATGTTTCACATAATAAAATGCGCATTTCTTCAGATATATAAGGTCGAATTCGATACAAGAGCTTCAACCTATAGAAACAGTTTTGCACTGTTTCAGCAATATGCTTCTCGAAGTGCAGCAACTGGTCAAAGACTACCCCTAAATTGCGTGCCTCCACCACTTGTTCTATCAGAGTACCATTGATACTGACCTCCAGCCTAACATTCCGTGCTCTCCGCACCATATCACTGGTTCCAATGAACAAGAATTTAGACTTACTCGGGTTAAGTTCTAGGCAGTTATTCTTTGCCCAATCGGATATTCTGTCTAAATCTGCATTTATTTCTTTTACAGACTCAGCACAGTTTCCCAGATGACAGGAGGTGTACAGCTGGATGTCATCAGCATATAAATGAAATTTCGAGTGAAATATGGTTCTGGTTATGTCTGATGTATATATAATGAACAAAAGTGGACCCAGAATGGATCCCTGCGGCACCCCACGAACCACAGGACTGAGCGAAGAAGATACCTGGGATCCATCATTCCCACTCACCTGTACAAACTGATTTCGCCCACTCAGGTAACTGTCAAACCAACGGACAGAATTATGGTCACACCCATAAAATGCAAGCTTGGACAGAAGGAGCGGAACACAAATGGAGTCAAATGCGCGTGAGCAGTCCAATAGAGCAAGCAAAGTCCCCTTACCCTGATCCCTATCCTCCAAGATATTGTCCACCACATCAATCAAGGCAGTGGTTGTGCTGTGACCCATCCGGAAGCCAGATTGCCTTTCAGGCAATACACCAAAGTCTTCCACATATTTCCTTAATTGAATGCAGACTACTTTCTCTAAGATCTTAGATATACAAGGTAGAAGGCTAATTGGTCGTAGATCCTTGATACTGCTGGGATTTGCGTTTTTCGGGATAGGCTTCACTATTGCAGTTACCTCCTCGTTACAGTGACTAATGTTTTTCACTGTACGTCCTCGGGATTCGTAACCGAGATGATTTTTATTTTACTTACGGAATTATTAAAGTCGATTCAGATTAGGCCTTTGCCAATATGTTGATAGTATATACCATAAATAGCAATTTACTATAATCTAACAGTTTCAAATTTTTTTCCAATTGCCAATTCACATTAATTATTCCACACAAAGATCGTATTCCAGACGTAACTCATACCAATACAGTTCGAACATTTGAAGTTTTACCATAACAAAGGCATGTTTATCCGGCAGTCTGTCGAAACTTGCACATTGATATGCAAAGCCTTCGAATATTGCTACTTACCCCTTATGCACTAACCGCCGTCAAGTGGCCATACAGCAATGACGAATGGGACAGTCCTAAAAAACCACAAACTATATTTTGAATAGGAATCCTGTGCAATTAAATCTAAAGAAAATGTCATAGAAAATAAACACTTTTTCAAAACATACTTAATAGATATTACGTGATATTCTGACAAGTTGGCAGAGACGTACATTGTGATAGTGAGGTTACCGATGAGAAAATATTGGTCGTTCCAAAAATATCAAATAGTTTTATTATTTATAATGTCTTCTTTGTCACAGATATTCTTAACTTGGGTTCGTTTCTTTCATCAATAATTATTAGAAATAATTATAATATCTGATTAACTTTTCTATATCATTCACCGTTCATCTGTATCATACAGTGACAAAAACCAATTTGTTTAATCAGAAAAAAAGTCTGCTTATATAAACATACATTAATAATAATAGACGAACATACACTTCAATCAATCCAATACTTTTGTTCAAGGAGAAACGGAGCAAGCCATTATCCTTTTAATAGATCCTGTATCTTCTCAATGACCATAGAATAACGCCAGTTACCCTCTGGATATATAAATATTACATAATATCACTAGACTTCTAGAATTCCTACATAATTATCCATCTGGCTGGTTTGACCTATCATAAAGATTTTCACAACCATAGATTCCATTTTATTTAATTAATACTCCAAACAGATTTTATTGCACGTTTTTTTAACCAAATCGCTTAAAACTTACCCAATTAATTCTCTGTTCATACAGAAACAAAAGCAAATCCCAAAAACATAACACAAAAACAAACATTAGCGAAAATACAAAACGACTTTTGAAACACGCGTAAAATAATAATTACAATACCATATGAAGGCCCAACAATTTTGGTGTTCAAAACAATCTGAAGTTTTAAGACGTGGAGTTGTAATGTCCCATTAGGCGAAGCAGCGGTGTCACCCCACTGTAGACATAAAGTTATCGTAGATAAGATAGTTAAGATAGTTATCCACAATAGAAAATGTGCCTGGAGGCAGACTCGCATGACAGCCAGTTGTACTTTCTGGAGCGTTCCACAACTCTTTGTAGTCATCCGTTTGATATTATAAACGTTTTAGTTTTGAAAGGACAACATTTTGTTTTAATCTGGTCTGTGAATTGGTCGGCTTTGAGTAGTGAACAAAGTTACGAACTATTGTGTCTTTAATAAAGGTCAATGTTTTGTCGATTAGTGGTTTAACAGGGTGTCAGTCGTGAAGTAAAGAGACTTTAAACTTTCGCAATTTGTAAAGGTACAATAAACAAGTTTATTGAAGGGATCTTATGGGCGTTAATTATGATACACAATTAATAAATATGTATTTATTGACTTACCTAATGAACTATTCTAACGGTCTATCATTATCATCTCAATCGAAAAACAACCACTGCTGAACAAAGGCTTCGGTCTAAAGCTTTCCACGCTAACCGACCTATCTAACTTTTATAGAATAAGGTGTTCTTGACTTCTTGGAGTCCGCAGTGGTCGGTTTAAGCAGTCGCCTTGTCGCTTAGGAATGCGGTAACAGCAAACACTTTAGCTGCATAAAATAATTTTTAGGTCACCATTACTTAAGACATGAAAGACACTAACCACCCTCATACCCATATTTCGCAAGACCTCGCAACGTTCAAACTGCTTCCATAAAAAATTCACACAAAGGGCATTCCATTTGCCGCAGACATAGCAATACCTCAAAAAGCTTTCTCCATTTGAATGCAACATGAACAAAGCGAACCCCTAAAGACAGAATCTACTCACACCAAGTTACGAGAAGGGTACTGGCGATATGCCAAGGATGGCGATAAGACCACTTAATTTGATAACCATCGATTTTGGATTACATTTGATTAACGCTTATCCGATAATAAATTCAACTCCAAGTGAACAAACATGTTTGTCCAGTTTTAGCTTTGGATAAAAATGTTTGATAGTCATTCCTAGCGAGTTATTTTGTCACTAGCATAGACAAATTATTGGTCTCGCTCTGGTATAGCGAAGCGATACCAATCATTTGTATGGAGTCACTAGGTAATAGGAGAGTCTAGTTGATTTCAGAATGAGATACCTCTTCTCAACAGTAGCCCCGTTCTGAACTAAGGGTAAAGAAATTGACGCTTTGTAAGCACTTAGAAAAAGTTTGCACGCAATAAAGATTAAGTTAACTTTATTCAAATAAGTGCTACATTTTGACAAAGTATCATAGAATAATGCAACAATCAGATGGGAATAATAATGCTTAGGAGAGAGAGAGAGATATCATAGAATAATGCATAATTACATATGTTAAGGGTGACAGCAAGTGGCAATTCAGGTTACAAAATATGACCCATACATTATAAAAAAAATTATCCACGTATCTATGACTTTCAGTGGTTGAGCACTGCATCTAGCACATATATACATCGAAACTGAGTCTGAGTGCAATAACTTGTCGAAACTAGCACGAAGCACAAACAAGCGATTTGATCGGCAAGAAGCCGATTGATCCTGTCATGTGCTCGCTTTATGAAACTGAGACGTACTGAAAACCAACTAAATCGATAGTGCTAGCACTAAATGCACTATGTATGCCTTGTCTTATTTTGTTGGACTTCAACTAGTAGTTGTATATTGAAATTAAACTACAGTTTACGGATTTTATCGCGATGTATTGGTTTCACTAAGTTACTATATTTGAAACGAATGATCTAGAAACTATTCTGTTTTTTTGGTCTCTGGCAACACTGGTATTAAGACGTAAAACTGTGCTTCTCCCAATATTTATTTAATTTTATTTGATTTAATTAACTTTATTAGGTATTATTTGTGTTTTAAGCTCTTATTAGTGTGTTATATTAATAATTAACTATATAATTTCATAATTAGAAGTGAATGTTGGTGAATAACATATAGTAAAAGTTTTGCGAAGTCATCTGTCAAACAAACGAACTATATAATTTAAAATACTTTGCATAACTTTTCTAATATTCGAGCAGTTGAGGTAAGTTTACGTAATATCGAACATTTAAACTATTTACATAAGTAGTAAACACCTAGTGAACATAATTATCTCGTTTAGCCGGCTCATCTTGGTTGGTGCCTTACACAAACCTAAGTGTCATACTTACAATAGTAACAAGTACTTATTATTTATGTCTTTTGTTAATAAGTTTCTTGCGATCTTTATAATTTATTAACAAGATGATGACCAGGAGGGCGCGTCAAGAGGAGGAAAAATTTTAATTAACGCTTATAGAACTTAAGAAATACAAGGCTTTGTGTGAGACACTACAAAGGGAGCATGATGATAATGAGAGGGAGATGTTACAGGTTTTAGAGAAAAATTCTCAACTAAGAACTGAGATGGCAGAAATTCATTCTCATTAGATTACATCTTTAGATGAACGCGATAGGTTACAATCAATAGTAAACAATTTTGACAGTTGTAGTAATGAGTTTGAGACCGCTCTCGAGCGCATCACCCAGTTAGAGGGCCTCCTAAGTGAGGCTAATAATCATATTAATAGATTGGAGTGTGCAGACCGGTCCATCAAAGCAGCCACTTCACAATCACTGTTTGATGAGCTGGTTGGTAACGCTCCATCTATGGTTTCTGCCAACTCAAACAATGAAGGTAACAAAGTTATTACAATTGACTTAACTAATGACAATTCAATTATTCAATCAAGTAAAACCATTAACTCATCCAATAAACTCAAAAAGTATGTAAAGTTGAATAAACAAATTAAGAAAAAGGAAAAATTATTAAGAAAATTTAAAAATTTAAAAGCAAATGTCAATTATTGCCGCAAGTATATAGCTCTAAAGGAAGATATGTCTATTTGTATTACTCAACTAGATAATAATCTTTTAAAATATGATACTGATATTCATTGCCTGCAGACAGAGATTGATCGCTTACAGGATTCTTTACTTAATATGTTCTTTAATAATATGACAAAGAAAGATCAATTATCACAAAGTCAAATTAATGAACATATCTTGGCGATGCATGACTTAGTGGATTTGTGTAGATACAATGAGCAAAGACTCCTATCGCTTACTACTAATAATCAGATCAGTGAACCTAGCTTGAAACCACAAAGTTGTTCTCAGCCTACCATTTTGAATGATAGTTCTGCAATGTTATCTCAGTCAGCGGTGATGAGTAACAGCTTCATTAATGATAGCACCTCCTTCTCACATCACAATACAAAGACAAACACCAACAATTTAGTAATGTTTAGTGATGAGATAGGTAGGAACATGAGCCAATTGTTGAGACAAAGGACAGGTCAAACCGTTACCAACTTTTGTATGCCTGGAGCAAGTTTTTCATATATTTTACAAAACATCTTGAGTAAAACATACTGTCCTAATTCAACAATAATCATATTTATTGGGAGAAGGGGTAATACAAATCTTAATACTATTAAAAGGTATTTTGACCAATTATTACACCTAAAAGTTAGAAAAATTATTTTACTTGCATTTCCCTACAGTAAGTTGTTGCCACAGGCCGAAAATGACTATAGATATAAATTAAATTGTAAATTACATACATTGACATTATACAATGATATTATTGACTTTATTGACTCTAATGCTTTCATTAGAAGTTTTTATTTGACATGTGATAGTTGCTATCTATCACAATATATTCAAAGACAAATAGCATCATCGCTAGCATATTATATTAATAACACAGCCAAAAATTTGGCTAATAACACTGCTTTTATTGAGCAGTCTAACTTGACATTGAATATAAGCTTGGAATCTGTTCCAAATCCTTTAAATTAAGTTATGAGACAATAGAGTCAATCTCTGGCAATAACATAGACAAGACTTGATAAATTTAAATATAAGTAATAAAAACACACTTTCATCAACCACACATTGTACAAAAAATAATTTAAGAAATTGTATTAACCTGGTGCATCAAAATATACAAGGGTTGATGGGTAAGGAGTTAGAGTTGGAATTGTTCATGAACTGTAACAATATTGATATTTTATGTATTACAGAACATTGGCTAAAAAGCCACCAGTTCATTTTCAATTTCAACAACCACCAGGTTGCAAGCTCATTCAGCAGAGAAAAAATTATTCGAGGAGGCTCGTTAATTATAATAAATAAACTTTTAAAATTTAAAGAAAGGTCTGATATTGTGAGCCTCTCTGTTGAGCGAGTTATAGAGATATCTTGTGTCGAATTTGAACAGTTCATTGTTATGAGTGTATACAAGCCTACATGTGCACATTTTGAAAGTTTTCTAGTAATTATGGAGGATGCCCTAAGCAAAGTTAATAATTGCCATAAAACGGTTGCTATTCGTGGTGACTTCATCATTAACATTTTAGAGAAATGTTCTTTATCAATTGATTTCTTAAATCTATTTAAATCTTACAATTTAAGTCATACTTTTTTAGAACCAACTAGAGTGACTGCCACAAGTGCTACCTGTATTGATAATATATTTATTAAAATCCTTAATTAATATGTTACAGTCTGATCACTGTGGACAGTTAGTCTGTTGTCCAAGAAAAAGCCCTAAGATTCAGAGTAAAATTATTAATTTTATACCTATAAATGAAAACCGATTAGAACTTTTTAAAAATAATCTATCAAATAAAATGCGTTGGTTGCCTATTCATGACCATCCGGATCAGTTATATAATTCATTATTTAAATTTATTAGTGATGAATTTTCTACTGTATTTAAACCTAAAAAATTAAATGTAACTGACCGTCTGATGTTTAGTGATTGGGCAACTGAAGGCATTCATAAAAGTCGAATTAGGTCGAATGAACTTTATAATGAAAAAGCTTTTAATAATAGTCCAGCCTTTATTAATTGTGTAAAAAAATACTCAAAAACATTTAGACAAGCTTGTTATGCTGCAAAATCAATTTTTTTGAAAAATAAAATAAAAAGCGCTGAAAATACCATAAAAGCAACTTGGAATGTGATCAATAGCGAAACTGGTAGAGCCAAAACACGCAGTCGCGACTACCTACTAAATATCAATAATGTGAGTATTGCAGAGGACTTGGAAGTAGCGACGGAATTTGAAAAGTTTTTTGCTAATATACCCATTGTAACTACAGCGTCACTCAAATCGTCTTCCATGTCTGCTGAAATGCTGCTTAAAGACTGCGTGCCGGAATGTGTTACGGCCTTTGAATTTGTTGCTGTTACTACAGATGATGTTCTTAAACAATTTAAAACTATTAATATGAAAAAGACAAAGGATCTGTGGGGATTGTCAGTAAAGACTGTTTCGTCTATTATTTCATTAATTGCTCCACATCTTGCAACAGTGTTCAATGGTTGTGTCACTTCTGGAACATTTCCTGATTTAATGAAGTATAGCAAAATAACACCTTTATTTAAATCTGGTGACACATCAGACCCCTCAAATTTTCGACCTATTTCTGTATTGCCAACACTTAGCAAAATTTTTGAGAAACTAATTCTTAGTCAGCTACTTAGTCATTTCAATAGACATAATGTTCTTCACAAGAAACAGTTCGGATTTACGAGGGGTTGTTCAACTACTGACGCAGCAGTTGAGTTACTGAAAAGTATTTTTGCAGCTTGGGAGAAGTCGCAAGATGCGTTAGGTATATTTTGCGACTTGTCTAAAGCCTTTGATTGTGTTCATCATGATATTCTTATCAGGAAACTATATCATTACGGCATTAAAAATAAAGCTCTCGATCTCCTGACTTCTTATTTGGGCAACAGAATCCAGAAGGTCGAGGTTAATGGTAAGACATCTCCAGGTTCTGCTTTGAAAATGGGTGTCCCGCAGGGTTCAATTCTCGGACCATTTCTATTCTTGATATATATTAACGATTTACCTTATTACGTTAAGAATAATCATGAGATTGTATTGTTCGCTGATGATACCTCTTCGATTTTTAATACTAAACGACGACAGAGTAACTTTGACGAAGTAAACAATGCACTCTCTAAAGTTGTCAATTGGTTTAATGTTAATAATCTATTACTTAATAATAAGAAAACTAAACTTTTAAAATTTTCAATGCCCAATGTTAAACATATGCCAACCAATGTACAACTTAATGAATCTAGGATTAAGCCCGTCGAGACAACCATGTTTTTAGGTATTATGCTGGACACCAAACTACAATGGGGCCCACATAGAGAAAGGCTTTCGGGCAAACTCAGTTCTGCAGCTTATGCAGTTAAGACAATTAGACGCCTCACAGATTTAGAAACAGCTAGAATGGTTTATTTCAGTTACTTTCATAGCTTAATGTCGTATGGGATTCTTCTCTGGGGGAATGCTGCAGAAAAGAGCTGTAAGGGGAATTTATAACCTCAGTCCAAGAGTTTCTCTAAGAGAAAAGTTCAAAGAAATAAACATTCTAACTGTTGTATCACAATATATTTATAAAAATCTGCTATATGTACATAAAAATAATGACAAATTTTGTAAAAAATGTGATATACATTCTGTAAATACAAGACACAGAAATAATCTCGTAGTTCATAGCACTCGTCTCCACAAAATAAGCAGCTGTTTTATGGGGCAGTGTATACGCTTTTATAACAAGCTCCCTTATAATATAAGAGACCTATCTATAAATAAGTTCAAAATTATTGTAAAAGCGAAATTGTGTTCAAAAGCCTATTATAAAATATCTGACTATAAAGACGACCAAAACGCTTGGGACTGAGCTGTTCTAATTCGACACACAAAAATAATTGTTTTAAATATTTCTTTTTAATGACGTTTCGTAAGTATTTTCTAAGTTTACACGAAATAAAGAAGTATTTCATTATTTCATTTCATTTCATTTCTTTTCATTTCATTTCATTTCATTTAATTTCATTTCACTATATTTTTAATTTATTACTAGCCGACGTTTCAAATCCTTTACAGAATTCATATTCATGGCAGACTGAGGTGATATTTGTCTTTTCAAACACACACGTACATACATACATAGTCTCACGCCTATAACCCCGAAGAGGTAGGCAGAGGTGTATTTCTACACCCACTTTTTGCCAGATATACTTTAGTCCCACGTAATAAGGGGCGAGCCTATTGCCGTACCGGGCACATTTCCAGACTCCGTTCTACTACTGAGAATTTCGTAACAGAAAAACCCAATAATAATGTTATTGGGTTAAAAACACACGTTAGATCAAAATACCGAGAAAGTACGTAGCAGAGGTTTGCATTACGCGATAACTCCATCGAGAATACCGTATGAAACCATTATTTGCAACGTTGAGGATTGCCTAGTCAAGAACAATGTGAGTAAGGAAGATTTTGAGGCCATACGACAAGACGTTTCTGCTGTATTGCGTCAATCGAAAGTGCCGGCAAGGAATCTACCAAAGACCGAATATCTCGCACTGAAGAAGTTACAAGCTAGGCCTGAACTTACAGTACTCCGACCAGATAAAGGAAATGCAACGGTAGTGATGGACACGTCCGAGTATAAACAAAAAATGGTACATCTTTTGTCGGATGAAAGTACCTACAAGATGATTAAGTCAGACCTTACGAAAAAAATACTCAAGCAAACTTGTGATATTGTTAAGAAATACTCCGAAAAACTAAATTTGGATGTGAAATATTTAATACCATCGTGTGCAAAACCTCCTCAAATGTATTGTCTACCAAAAATACACAAGGAAAACACTCCTCTGCGCCCGATAGTTAGTCAGATAGGCACACCAACTTACAGACTGGCTCAACACATGGCAAAGATTCTCTCACCGCTCAGAGGCAATACGAGAGCACACGTGAAAGATTCCTACCATTTTGTCAGTGAAATCAACCACCTACTCTGACAAGGAAACTATGGTAAGTTTTGATATACAGTCATTATTCACATGCATACCAGTACATGACTGTATAGAAATTACTAGAAGGAAGCTGACAGAAAACAACATGCCTGAGGAATATGCAGAAATACTCAAACACTGCCTGACAATGGCCTATCTGTTATGGGACAATAAATACTACATACAAGTAGACGGTGTAGCAATGGGCTCTCCAGTATCGCCTGTTGTCGCTGACATCTTCATGGAGGACTTCGGAGCGCGAGCCCTGCAGACTGCCACCATCATACCGAGGATCTACAATCGGTATTTCACAATTTTACCAACAGATAGTGTTAATGCTTTCCTAAACCATCTTAATTCTATTAATAAACAAATACTATTCACAATGGAATTAGAGGCAAACAATTCTTTAGCTTTCTTAGATGTACTTGTCATCAGGAATAAAAACAACTCCTTAAGCCATACTGTGTATAGGAAAAAGACCCGTACAAATAGGTACTTAAACGGTGAATCTCACCGCCATCCTAAACAGTTAGCTACTGTAGGAATGTCTCTGTTTCAGAGAGCCCGCGGGATCTGTGACAAGAAACACCTGGACGCTGAGCTTCAACATGTCAGGCAAGTTCTGCAAGACAACAAGCTCCGACCGCCGCGCCACTGTCACAGATCCCAGAAGAAAGAAAAACCAGCCAAAGTAGAAAGAGAACCTGCTGTCCTCCCATACATCAAGGGCGTGACCGACAAAATTGGCTACATCTTGAAGCGAGCTTCTATCAAAACTTACTACAAGCCGCCAACGAAGATCAGTCAATTATTACCAACTGTCAAGTGTCAGTTACCCTTGCAAGAGGCCGGTGTCTACAAAATTGACTGTGAATGTGGGCTCTCATATATTGGACAAACCAAGAGAAGCATAGGCATTCGACTTAAAAAACATATAGCTGACATAAAACATAAACGCTCAACAAAGTCTGCTGTGTGTGAACATTTGGAACAAGGACCCACCCACTACCTGCGATTTGATGAACCACAGATACTCGCAAAAGAACACCGTTTTCTTCTAAGGATGATACGAGAGGCTATTGAAATTAAAAAACACCCTAATTTCAATAGGGAAGATGGTTGGAATGTTCCTCTAGCTTGGGACCCTGTCATAAGGCTAATGAAACCCAAGAAGGACAAAGTCACCAGAAGACCTGAGGACACTGTGAGCTCATACTGCGTAAATAGTAACACCGGTAGTTGAAAAATGTTCGGGTACTTTGAGATAACTTATATATTCAATAAAAAGACAAATATCACCTCTGTCTGCCGTGAACATGAATTCTGTAAAGGATTCGAAACGTCAGCTAGTAATGAATTCAAAATATAGTTTCTAGATCATTCGTTTCAAATGTAATAGCTTAGTGAAACCAATACATCGCGATAAAATCCGTAAACTGTAGTTTAATTTCAATGTGTAACATTCGCGTTAACCCAAGAAGATAGTAGTTGTATGTTCGTCATATGACACATTCAGACGTTTCATCGACTTGCCGAAAAACTGCTTGTTCCGATTCAACCTATCTATAAACTTTCAATCTCAATAAAGCAGACATACTCACCAAATGCAGCCTTGCCATTACCCTGAACCAATAAGACTTACAGCTGAAAGGCTCTTGACCGTCACAATGGCAAGAAAATAAAGTGTCAACATAATCAATCGGGAGGACGTTCAATCGTTGTACAATGGCGTCGCGATACGGGACTGCGTGGATGGATGTCTGCCGCCCCACGGGACAAGGTTTATTGATTGCACTGTGTAGCCTACATGGCCTGTCTGGACTAGTGATTTTAATGCTCTTTGTTTGATACACTATTTTGTGTTTCTGATTGGTTTGAGCCGTGAATTGTTGGGGCTGTTACGTTGTGTTTTTTCAAGTAATAAAGAGTCCTTCTGGATTTTTTTTTCGTATTAAGCAGAAATAAAGCCTTTGTGTATTTCTAAATGTAGTATAATTAAAGTATAAATTATTTCACGTATGATTGGTGAGCTCAGTTAAAGCACAGTTGGCTCAAATAATCCTTTTTCCTCCTGTTTGTCTCTTTCCATCCATATGGCCATGACACGTGCTTTCACGTCCTTTTCCTCCATTTGGAATGGCAATTCAAATCATTGGTTTAAGTTTTAAGGTTCTGAAATGAAATGAAATGAAATGATTCTTTATTTCGTGTAAACTTTGTATAAAGTGCTTACGAAACGTCAATTTTAAATTTATCAGTTGTACAAGTTTATATTTTTAAACATGTTGAATTAGAGCAGCTTAATCCCAAGCATTTTTGTCGTGTATATAATTGCAAATTTTTTAATATGCTTTTAAACACAATTTAGTTTTTACAATTATCTTAAATTTATTTATTGTTAAATTTCTTATACTAAGAGGGAGCTTGTTATAAAAGCGTATACACTGCCACATAAAACAGCTGCTTATTTTGTGGAGGCGGGTGCTATGAACTACAAGATTATACTTATGTCTAGTATTTACAGTGGGAAGATCACTTTTTTTACTAAATTTGTCAATAGTCTTGTGGACATATAACAGATTATCGTATATATATTGCGATACGACAGTTAGAAGGCCTATCTCACTGAACTTCCCTCTTAGAGAAATACGAGGACCGAGGTTGTAAATTCCCCTTATTGCTCTTTTCTGCAGAATGAATATCGTGTTAAGGTCTGCAGCATTCCCCCAGAGAAGAATCCCATAAGACATGATACTATGAAAGTAACTGAAATAAACCATTCTAGCTGTATCTACGAGTATATCTGTAAGGCGTCTAATTGTCCTAACTGCATAAGCTGCAGAACTAAGTTTGCCCGAAATTCTTTCTATATGCGGGCCCCATTGGAGTTTGGTATCAAGCATAATACCTAGAAACATAGTTGTCCCGACGGGCTCAATTCTGGATTCCTTAAGTTGTACATTGGTTTCCATCTGTTTAACATTGTGCATTGAGAATTTTTATAGTTTGGTTTTCTTATCATTAAGTAATAAATTATTTACATTAAACCAATTAACAACTTTAGAGAGTGCATTGTTTACTTCGTCAAAATTTATCATCTAATATTAAAAATTAAGGAGGTATCATCCGCGAACATCACAATCTGTTGATTCTTTTTTACATAATAAGGTAGATCGTTAATATAAATCAAAAAAAGAAATGGTCCGAGGATTGACCCCTGCGGGATTCCAATTTTCACGGCAGAACCTGGAGATGTCTTGTCATTGATCTGGACCTCCTGGATTCTTTTCATATTTGGACTCGTGGTATGAGTTCGCTCATATGTGATCTTCAGTTCAGATTAAATTTCCGATAGAATAATACTGAATGCTTTCAATTATATGCAGAGCCTGTTAGTTCACACGTTTTGGTTGGAAGATCATGGACACCTAAAAATCTTTCCTGAAAATCAATGTTTTCCATCTAAAAACGTGTATACATTGATATGTATACACGTTTTTGGTACATAAATTATTATGCATTCAAACATAGCAGTACTAGTACTAACTATTGCTCCAATGAGCTACTAATAGCCGCTAATTTAGTTGATAGCTGTCCAATTATCACGGACTGTTATCTCGCGTGTTTTCAGCGCTAAATAATGTATGGACGGTAAACATTGGTAACCATATGTTTTCCCAAGGGAATAAAGGATTTATAAATAATAAAATATTTGATTTATAAATTCATAATAGAGTATAACTCAATGACTGTTCCTAATACAACTTAAGTTTAAGTGCAAAAGTTATCATGCCATTTAAGAGTACGAGCATAAATATGTTTTTAATTTAAATGACACTGTTTTTTATAAAAGTACAGAAAGCAACTAGCCTAGTACCTTACATACATAAAAAGCTAATTAATACTAGAATGAATAATAAATTATTAAACTATTAAACTAAAATACAAAATTACTTCTTAACATTGATTAGATCCTGAACATAGACACTTGAATTTTCAATAACAGCAACCAAAAGACCCAGCTATTAACCCACATCAATATCCTCAACAGGTCTCTAGCAGGACAAATAAAAAACGCTAAAGAAAAGAAAGAATCGGTTTGTTTGAGATCCACAGTCGATCTGAGAAATGGTCGCGAGGCGTGTCAGAGTTTGATGAGTGAAGTCGACACTTGACGCCTGCTGTGGAATTGTCGCTTTTGTATTATAAATGTTTGAGGTCTGTGGGACTAGCACGGGCTTAAATGCATCATGACTTCCCTCGAGATGATTCGAGTTCTAGGCTCTGATTGGTGAATAAATCGAGATGAGCTAATCAGTGTGTAAAGTTGACACTTAACAGTCTGTTGTGGAATTATCAGTTGTTTATTAATTAATTATTTGAAGACTGTAGATCTGGGGCGGGCTTTGACACCTCAAGACTTAGGTACCTCAAGTCGATAGTCGCCCGACGTCTTGAAGTCCGATACCCGTATTTTACCTGACATCGACACTGTATTTTGAATGAAATGCGATAAAATTTTGAATTCATTCACAATTGATATTCTGCTACACTTCATTACATTATCATCTAATTTGACACAACATATAATTTGACGTTGACATTTATTTTTTAATAATAATAATAATTCCTCCTTTCAAAGGAGAGGTCTAGTCCAGCAGTGGACTATTAAAGGCTGATGATGATGAATAATAATAATACTTACTTACTTACTATATATTAAAAAATGTACTGTATTGTTATGTGATTATATTAAAGATGAATATGAATAATAATAATATATTTATTTGCTCAAAAACACGGTGTATAAGGTGTTACAATATAAAATTTTCGTACAATACATGTTTTGCTTAAACTAAGCATGCAAATTTATAGTTATAGTTTGTGAATATGTGTACTCTGCATATATTCATTGAGACTATAAAATGAATTTTCTTTAACCCATTCACTCATTTTGATTTTAAAATTTTGAAACTTTGTTAAATTTCCAATCAAGTTGCATTACTATTCAAGCTGGTCCTTAACTTAGAAAGATACCATTTATGACACAAGTAATATACCGATACTAGATCATGCATAAACTGCATTATGAAAAAATATAATCACGGGAATTGGCCATCTGATTGTCTAAATCAGTGTTTAAAGTCACATGACAACGTATTGTGAAATTTTCTCCTTTATATTAGAGGTTCAAGTTACAGTTCTCAAAGATTATGAGTCTAGCAATGTTTTGATACCTTAAGCCTCGACCCCGTTCGGATTTCGACACTATGATTTAGCCAATTACTGTGGCCCTAGCCGATTGAATCTTGGTAAGACGTGAGCAAGCTTAACCTGTAGTAGGCCCTTGATTTATAGGCTCGACTTCAGTTTGCGGTTTAATAATAAAGTTGTTATTAATAGATTTGTATTCCTGAATGGTTTGAGGCACGTGTATTTTTTATTTTATTTATTTATTAGGTTTGCTAACAGTCCCTACATTTCATACAGTTTTGTCTTAAAATTAACTTAGATACTAGACTTAAATGTACGACTAATTATAAGCAAACACCTCATGCACTAATATTAGTGGAAAATTCATGAGTAGGTGTCTTATACATTCATAATTATTCTGTAAACAATAACTAAATACCAACTTTTTAAGTGTGGTAACGTTACTGAATAATTTACATTGATTGATGCTTACCTAACAAGAACATTTTTACATCTTTACGGAATCTAGACATAGTATTTGAAAATACATCGGTACTGCTACTACATTCATTAGCTAGCCTACACATACGTGGGATAGGAGAGTTGGCACCATTCACGGTTCTACGTAGAGGTGGGTAAAAAGGAGTTTTTTGGGAGCGCGGATATCTAGCTGGCACTCTGATGTTCAAACGCATGAGTATATCAGGACAATCTATGAAGTTGTTTATGGCCTTATACGTAAAGTTAAGATCAATAAAGTCCATACGTGATACAAGTGTAACCATTTGGAAGTGACTAAGTCTTTTACGGTAAGACAAAACGTCTTTTGCAATTCCTGCAGAGTATGCTAAATGCCATAAAAAGCGCTTCTGGATGCGTTCAATTCTTAGGCAGTGAACTGCGTAGTGTGGACGCCAGACAGTGCTTCCATATTCCAGTACGCTCCTAACTAAGCTATTGTAAAGTAGAATTTTAGTTTTATGTTTACTAAAGACTTTTCCATTTCTGATTAAAAATCCCAACAACCCAGAAGCTCTTTTCATGACATGTTCGAGATGTAGAGTAAACGTAAGCTTTGAATCCACGATAACTCCCAGGTCTTTAATATTGTCGACCTCATCAGGTACCACTCCCTCAATATTGTATCTCGAGTTTACTATTTTGTCTTTGCGGGTAAATTTAATATGCATACACTTTGTCGGATTAAGTTCCATGTTATTAATTTTGCACCATTCGGCAAGTGAATCTACATCCTTCTGCAGTAGGAATGCGTCGTTGATGTTTTCAATTTGTTTTATAATTTTCAGATCGTCTGCATACAGATATGGTGTCGAATATTGTAAGCAATTGGGTAAATCATTTATGAAAATGTTAAACAAAACAGGTCCCAAATGCGAGCCTTGTGGAACTCCAGATAACACTTGACGTGTGGCCGAACTATGTCCTTTTAGTACAACTTGAAAGACTCCGTCACTGAGGTAGGACTTAAACCAGTTCAGCATAGCACCAGATGCCGTACTCATAAAGCTTATCCAACAAAATTCTGTGTGAAACTTTGTCAAAAGCCTTGCGAAAGTCCATGTATATTACGTCTACTTGTTTCTGAGAATCCAAGGCTTCTGACAAAGTTTCGACGAATAGTGTCATATTGATTACTGCTGAGCGAGTCTTGCAAAAGCCGTGTTGATGTTTGGTCATAAGGTGCTTAAAGTGGCAAGTGTAACGGAGTTTAAGGAAAATTTGCTTAGATATCTATAGGATTGTAGTGTTTGTGTGATAAGTGGATGTGGGAGGCATTGTACGGTTGCGGTATTTCTTCAGTCTGATTGCTTTAAGGGCGCTTTCAATTTAGACGATTGGTGCCGGACTGCTGCCGCACGGTTGTTGTAGAATTATTACGACCGTGAGTCCTACTGCTGCGGGACGACAGCCGTACGTCATGAATCGTCTTATTTGAAGAGATACGCGGCTGCATTCCGTTCAAATTTTAGTGATTGCTATCGAAACCAGACTTCAGTCGGTAAAGAGCACTCTGACTTAAAAGAAAACTCAGCGGATCTTTTAAACTATTTTAGAATGTCTAGATAATGTTTCTATGAATTCTATATGATTTTTATAGACTCACGCCTGTAGCCCCGAAGGAGTATACAGAGGTGTAATATTACACTCACATTTCACCATTAATTTGTAGGTCCAAATTAGTTAAAAATGTAATTCAACTTTCAACGCACTAGCCAACAACGACTGAGGCAGGTAGTATATGCATTTTGCCGTTCCGCCAACGGACGTGCTCCGAGCTGCTCTCACACGAGCTTGCGTGGAGATATTTTGTATGACATATCATAACCGCCCATGCGCAGTACGGTACCCGGACTGCAGCAGTCCAGACCAAACGTCTAAATTGAAAGCGACCTTAGTCTGAGCACATATTGAATCAGGTCTTTACACTTCACTTCATGCAGTGATGATGATTTGCGACTGAGTCGACGATCATGATTGCCATGGACGGTTTTGTTCTCCTAACGATTTAAATAGTAACCTTTGCCTCTCCAAATTCATTCCTGTCCACGACCTTGTTCCTCCAACAGTAATTCTGCTGGCGCTCATATTGATGGCCATCACGGAATGAACGCTGTCACAAGGAAGGAGGATTAATTTTTTGAAAAGTCCCTTTCAACTAACAAGTTATGTCACGGGTGACTTTACAAACATTTAATTTTAACACTCGGTTGACTGGCTTGTTGAATTGATAGTAAGTAACACTTATTGCTTTGCCCGATAGGTGTATCTTTATTACAAAATGAAGTCCATCAGCCGTCCTCTATCTACATACATACATAGTCTCGCGCCTATAACCCCGAAGAGGTAGGCAGAGGTGTTTTTCTATACCCACTTTTCGCCAGATATACTTTAGTCCCACGTAATATTCTATGCCGTCAACCACACGGCCGATGCGCTAATCAACCTTTTTCTATTGCATTGGCTCAGTCGTTGCCCATCGGTCCTGAGAATGCCTCGTGGAGAGGTGAAACACATGTCGAAGCATAGTCGGCGCATAGAGCGGGATACTGCACGTCAGGTATTTTCCGGGAACCCATTTCCGCAGTATTCCATATATCCTTTTTCCTTTGTCTTTAGAGGAGTTCGGTATTGTCAACCTTTTTTTATTGCAATAGTTGGGGTGGGCAATCCGAGGGTGCGTGGTGGGTTCCTCTTTCCTTCCATTAGGTTTTAGGTGTATAGTCAGTGTCTAGAGTTACCGTAGGCAGGTAGGAAATTGTTCAGAGTGCGCAGTGGAAGTTGTAATACATCTACCTGACCACGATAGACAATTTATCTAAACAGTTATACTGCGTTGCACAGTGAATTACAACTAATAAATAAGGGTTACTTACCAAGGATCTCCTCGTGTTCCTGATGATGTTCTTGAGTGGACGTATAAGATTAACTCATAATTTTGCCCAAAATAACAAGAAAATCGTTATGAAAACCACTATTCGAGGTCCAGATCGGCGTCGTTGGCGTTGGCGGATTCACCAAAGTTTTACAATATTCAATAAGATACTATTTTTATCACAAATAAACCGTTGCCGGTTATTGATCAAGGAAGCGGCAATCAAACGGGTTCCAAATATTCTTTTGTAGCACAAGGGCACGCGAGATTACAAGATACGGCGTGGTCAAGACAACTGTTTTACCGGGAAACGGATGATGAACCAAAGAGAGTGAATGACAGTTCAGTGTGACCATAGTCAAAATTTACAATAGACTAAACTAAACGTTACTAAATCGATATAATCGACTTGACTTATCATAAAAACTATGTCTATTTCAATTATCCACCCGCCCCGGACCGGCCTACCAGTCCGCTAATCGGTTGGTAGACGTGATAATGTTGCAACCGCTCTCCTCAGAATCGAACCGTCCACCAAGACCTCAGCAAATCGGGGAACTCCATCAGCCCCAGTTACCAAACGAAGAATGCGCCCCTTGCGCCATCTGAGTGGCGGAAGGTTAGCCTCCTTGATCAAAACGAGGTCACCAATCTTGGGTGGATCGGTCTTGTCGGTCCACTTAACGCGTTGCTGGAGTATGTGCAAATATTCCAAATTCCAGAGTTTCCAAAAGCTCTGAGTACTCTGGCGTACCAATTCAAAACGCGAGAGACGACCAGGTCTCGTATCAATATAGGGGTACTCAGGCAAGGCGACAAGTGGGCAACCAATCAAAAAATGGCCCGGCGTAAGGGCCTCCAAATCATTCGGATCTGAGAAGATCAGGCACAAAGGCCTAGAGTTCGAAATGGCCTCAATCTTACACCGACCGACTCACCGATTGTCTTGCGCAAGTGTGTTTTGGCCGATTTTACAGCGGCCTCAAAAATACCACCCAAGTGTGGACAATTTGGTGGGGAAAACAACCAATTTATCCCATGTCGGGCAAGCCTATTGCCTATATCAGCCTTGTTGGTTTCAAGGAAATTAACAACTTCATTCAAATAATTATAAGTGCCCTTAAAGTTTGTGCCGCAATCAGAGCGGATCAAACCCTCTGCGGGATACGAATCTGTCAAATGTGGCTACAAACGCCTCGGTCGTAAGCGAGGAGACCAGTTCTAAGTGTACGGCCTTTGTAGAAAGACAAACAAAAACACACAAGTAGGCCTTAACACTTCGAAACAGTGTCGACGTTTTCACCAAAAAGGGACCAGCGAAGTCCGTGCCAACACCGTCAAACGTCCTGCTCTCAGTTACGCGATCTGCCGGTAAGTCTCCCATCAAGTGCTGCATGGTAGAAGCCTTGAGCTTATAGCATGCATGGTAGAAGCCTTGAGCTTATAGGATGCAGCGAAAGACTACACTCCGAATTATTCTTCGGGCAGACAAAATCCAAAACTCGCGTTGCAAAATGGCCAAGAGCGCAATACAACCAGTATGCGATTTTTAAGGTGACGGTCAGTTACCAACAAGCGTACCAAATGACCGTCTTTGAGTAAAAAAAAGGGGGTGACGTGCCCCGTAAGGGAGGTTGGCGTTCTTGAGACGCCCTCCAACGCGGAAGAGACCCGTTTTGTCCAAAAAGGGGTTCAATTTAGATACAGCTCCCGATAATTTCGATCTCCCTGACTTAAGGATAGCAATCTCCTTCTCAAAATACTCCAATTGCACAGAACGAACCCAAAAGGTAAGGAACTCCTGTCGTTCCTGTGGTGAAAGAAACGGTGTCAGATGTTTAGTCTGTTGTGCGTGCTTAAAGTTAAAAACAAAACGCTTTATCCAAGCAGTAACACCTAACAACTTGTCAAGGGAGCTGTAGCGATTCAGCAAGAAATCGGGGTCGAAGGCGCATTCTACCTTCTCAAGAGCGAGTGTTCGTAGACCCGGCAAATTAGAAGTACTCAAAACTGGCGTTCGAGGCCAATCAATTTCTGGTCGAATCAACCATTCTGGACCCCAATACAGCGAATGACCTATCAAACTAGGCGTCAAGCATCCGCACGAGGCACAATCAGCGGGGTTGAGCTCACCTGGCACGTGTCTCCAATCAAGCTTGACTTCGGATTTTTGGATTTGGGAAACGCGATTAGCGACAAATACTTCCAAGGTGTGGACAGAAGCCTTCAACCAACAAAGAACAATTTGGCTGTCTGTCCAGGCGTAGGTCCCATTAATACAAATGCTTTTACCCAAAGTACTAGACACGTGGTTCAATAAGCGTACAAGTAGGGCTGCTCCCGAGAGCTCCAATTTTGGGATGGTCAGAGATGTCCAAAGGGGTGCAACCTTGCTCTTCACCATGATCAAGGAAACCCTCACCTGACCTGAGGCACTGACTGTGCGCAAGTACACCACGGCCGCGTGACCACGTTCCGAAGCATCACAAAGCCCGTGAAGGGTTGCCTTGTACTTCCCGAGAGGAAGGATGGGACGAGGCAAGGAGATCTCATTGACGGCAGGCAGTGAGGATACAAAAGAGGTCCATTCCTCAATAAGAGTACCGTGTAGAGGTTCGTCCCAGGTCAATCCTGCTGTCCAAAGCTTCTGCAAGAAGCATTTTGCCCAAAATATAACAGGACAGATCCAACCGTTTGGATCAAAGGTTCTGGCGACAGTAGACAATACGAGACGTTTAGTCCAAGAACAAGGCAATTTCAAGTCTACGTTATACGTAAAGATGTCTTGGACTGGCCTGTACTGGACGCCAAGAACAGCCATCATGGCGGGTTTGTCAACAATCTCAAATAGATATGGATCCTGCTGATGATCCTCTGCTGGCAAGCCTTCCAAAAGCACTGGTGAGTTGGAAATCCATTTGCGCAACTCATAACCAGTGGAGGCCAAAATACCTATCAATTCGTCCCGCGCAGGAGGATCGCCTTGTCCGCTGGGGAGGCGCCCGAGCAAATGTCATCGACGTAAATATCGTTTTTCAAGATGGCGGAGGCTCGTGGGAAACGTAAGCCTTCGCGGTCTGTATAGAGTAATGTATAAGTAAGTAAGTATATATAAGTAACATAAGTATTGAGCTCGTAGACGACCATGGGATCGCGAGGATTCTCTCCAAAGGATCAGCTGGAAACGACGGTCAACAGGGTGGATAATCGTCTGCCTGAACATCATTTTTATATCGGCCACAAAGACAACCTGATGTCGTCGAAAGCTGGTGATGACGTCACAAAGGTCCTTGACCAACTTGGGCATGAATGCAAGCAATGGTTCAAGGATACGCCTGTTGAAGTCTGCGCAGAACCATCAAACACTGTGCGCAGCTTGCTAGTTGATGGCTTCAATACCGCATGATGCGGGAGAAAGTAGTGCTCCACCGAACGCCAATCCAAATTTGACACGGACATGTGTCCCAATTGTTCATATTCTCTCATGAACTCAATGTACTTCTCTCTGAGCTCCGGATCACGACCCATGCGACGCTCCATAGCCAACAATCTCTTTTCGGCTAAAGGTCGTGACTCACCAAGCGGAGGCCGAACAGACAGAAAAAGTAGCTTCGTAATAAGCCGACCAGAACGGAGTCGACCAGTGTTGTTCTGGAAGAACAGCTCGCACTCCTCATGTTCTGGATTCAAACGAGCAGCTTGAGGGGGCTCCTCTACCTCCCAAAACCTCTGAACTGCATCAGAGAGAGCGGAGCCTACAGCAAACAAATTATCAAGTTCGGGTGGAGGGGGGTCCCTAGGTACAGGTCCCAGCAAAGCAAATCCAAATATTGTCGGGATGGAAGTCAAACCACTTGGCACCAAGACCCGTTTCCCACCAATCAAAATTCCACCGAGGACATCAGAGCCAATCAACAAGTCGATTTGTCCCGGTGTGTCAAATTTGGGGTCTGCCAGTTCCAATCCCGATGTCAAATTCACCACAGCAGCAGGTAGCTGTTTCTGTGGATGCATGCCCAAAATATTCTTCAGCACAATAGCCGAGGTTTTAATCCTCGGATGTGTATATTCAACAGGGCCAAACAAAACCTTAACTTGCCCTTCAACATTAGAGGCTACGTCACCTATGCCCCGTATACAATTTGGAAAAGAGCCCATATTTAATTTAACCTGCCCTACCAAATAAGTGGAAACAATGCAACCTTGTGAACCTGTGTCCCATATAGCACGGACAACAACAGAGGTCCCCGTGGGTCCCCAGACCCTAACAGCAACCGTTGATAAAGACATAAAGACATATTTATTTCTGCATTTTGGTTGTTTACAACACTTAAACATGTCAAAACCCTATTCTAGATGATGCCGGCTTTTCCTAGCTAAATGACTTCTTGAGAAGAAAAGCCGAAACAAACTCAGAGTCATTGTTTTTTTTTGTCACTTCAATTTCTTTAGTCTTTTGTCTTTAGTAAGTTTAGTGATTGTATAATACACATTTGCTCATCTTCACGACGATATACCGACATGAGTCCATGCACACATGTAAGCAGCCTCGGCTGTAAAACGTCTTATTAGTATATTTCGTTTAGTTTTAATTTTTTTCGGGTCACGTGAACTTTTATTTCGAGAACATACATGAACATGGTGTTTGCCATCCATACTTGTAGCAAAGGTATACGGCACATAAAAATGAACCGAAAGGAAAAATTAAGTAAAGCTAATGATAGTGACTTTAATGGCTTACTTTCCTACATTTTCAGGTGTTTGTTGAAATTGTTCCAATTTATACTTAAATTATTTTTTGTCAATATCCAGCCACGCAAACGAAACCGTGGGTAAAAGCTAGTTCAAAACATATAACACGTATCTCACATTAAAGTTACGATCTGTTACTCGTTAATAGGTATCTCCAAATCCAATTAGATTTCCTAGAATACTGACAAAGGTCTTTAGAAAGAGCCCAAATAAGAGTTTCCTCTTACATTATTACTGTGATGAACAGCACCGGAAATCTTCTCATTACCTAATCTAAAGGTCACACAATGATTTATCCAACAAAATTTACTCCCATACATTTGATTCGAGTAACAAAATAAAAAAAATCTGCTCATCAGACAAATTTAATCTTTATGACCTTAGATATAGGGTTGAAATTCGATTGTGTTGCCCAAAGCGTTGTTACGAAACGAAATATATAAACAAAACGGACAGAGGTTAATAAAAGAAGAGGACAATGCGATATAAAGCCTCCTTTGTTATTTTTATGAAACACAATAAAAAAATTAAGGAATGTTTTGGCGCTCCGAGGCTCTGAAGATTTTGCTGAAAAACGTTTGTAATTTAGTAAATTTGATTTAACGCATTAATGATGTGGAGATTTGAAAGATATTGAGTCTGAATATTAGGGGGGCAATATATTTTATTTGCCAAATCTATAAAAAATCTATCAGCAACATATTTAAATATATGAAGAAAATCACTCTTAGGAACTCACTTTTAGGAACATTGCGCAGCGACGAAGCATAAAATTTGGCAAAGTTATAACCATAAGTTTATATGGCGAAGTAGATGTACAAAGATTTAATAATATTATAGATTATGTTTCAATGCATCTGTAGTTCACCGCGCATGTTTTAATTTGTTTCTTCTGCGCTGCGCGGCGATTAGGGCATGGATCCCGGAATTCCGAGATTTCGTAATTCCGGCATTTTGGACGTATTTTTTCGATATTTTAATTTCGGAATTGAGGGCCAAAATATCGTTACGCCGGTATTCATAAATAATACAAAGAGATTTGTCTAGATAACATATTTTTTGTGAACGTGGCCAAGAATACACAGTGCAAGGTCACCTTATCTTCCTCAGCGAATCCGCGCTCTCCCTTGAGTGTTTCCTATGTCCCCGACATTTTGCTAATTCCATGAACGACCTAAGACCATAGTTGAAAATTAAGAATTATATGTAATCATGGAAGCAGATCTAATGCAAACGACGTCAGAGTTAGCTTCGGTGCTAGTAATGACTTATGAACTAGTTCTCTTAAAATAAATTAGAAAGGATACCATTGCAGAAATTATTAAGTGAAGTACACTAACAAACACGCATTGAGTGCTATGTGAGGTTACTCAACCGTCACAATCTAGAGGGAATATTGAAACCTATCGTTTCTTGTGATGAAAAAATGGGTCCGGTCCGACAATAGGAATCGCTCATCAAAACGCTTGAACCAAAGAGAACCGGCCAATTCCTGCACAAGAGAAAGTTCATTCAGAAAAGTACTGGTTGTCGTCTGCGGGACTAGTGCTGGCATCATGCATTTCAGCTTCCCAAGATCTGGGCAGCATATTACAGTAGCAAGTTTCACTGTCAACAATTGCAGACAATGATGGAAAGGTGCCTGTTAAACAACTGACACCGGTGTTCAATCGTTATAATCATAATTATATCTTTATTCGTTGGAGCCTACTGCTGCTTGAAGACAACGGACACTTAGATCACATAGGTACTTCGCGAAAGACGGTTACTAAATTAGAGGGAGCTGAGCTTAGAAAGTCTCTGACACCCTCCATACCCACTATAGCCTGTAACTTGCTCCAATAGAACATAACTTTTTTTGGAAATTGAACTATTTCATAAGGAAAAAAACGATTTCAAAGATTTTATTGATTCTCGCCTCTACGACTTTTCAGCAACTGAATCAATCAACTACCCATAAAATGAGGAAAGTGCATAAACTCTCGCTTTATTCCCAAAAGTTATTTTAAAGTTTAGTAGCATTTGTTTTTATTTTAACCGTTACTGCCCCACGGCTGGGCTAAGATCACCACACTCTTCCATAAATGCCGATATTTGGCTTTATCTTGCCAGTCTGCTAGAAAAGTACCAAGCCATACCACCATTGTTTTTTCGGCCTGCCCTTGTGTCGCCTTCAGCGTTTCATTCTGTGGTGATGTATGTCCACTTTTCGAGATGTATCCCACAGATATATCCCATCCAATCCTATTTTAACTTCGTTGCTTCGTTGCTTTGACGCGCACTTCGATTATGCCTGCCCTAACACGCTACTTTACATGGCACGTTGACAAACCATGAGCTAGGAATTTTGAGAATAGGTCTAGTTATTATTTAAATGTTAAATTTAAGATTGCCCGATTTTATAACAATGATTATTATACTATTTTTCTTCTTTACGTTTTAATACTTAGGCTTGAATGTTCATGACATGTTAATTAATAAAAAGTGTAAGAAAAAGTTGAGTTGTTCAAATTCAATGGTAAAATCTTGATCTATCCAACGTATAACGAATTACAGACCGATGAAACTTGTTTAATCTTGGCATAATACACGTTTATTTTATATATAAGAAATTTAAGTCATTCAAGAGCATACAAATTCCGGAACCAGTACCGGAATTCCGGAATTGACACTCCAATATCGTAACTCGGTTCCGGAATTCAATATTCTCCAATATTACAAGCCCTAGCGGCGATGAAGCATAAAATTTGGGAAAATTAAAGTTTATGGCGAAGTAGATAGGAGAGAAGTACAAAGATTAAATAATATTATAGATTATGTTTCAATGCATCTGTAGTTCACCGCGCATTATTTAATTTGTTTAAATAAAACATGCGCGGTGGATATTATTACAGAAGAAAATAGAAAATGATAGATATATGCTATGGCATATAATAAAGAAATCAAATTAATACGCACATAACATAGTAAACTCAATGGTGCGCGCCATGGGTTCGAACCTGATGCTCTTGGCTAAGCAGTATGTTGGTATCTCCACTAAACTATCACCCCCGTCCTGTCAATTCCCTACATATACACAGTAGAAACATTCATACTGCCTTGTTGGTCTCGCGGCATAAACGTGCGCGTGGGATTGGGAGGTCTCGCGTTCGATTCCCGGGTCGGGCAAAGTGTTATTGGGTTTTTCCGTTAAGAAATTCTCACTAGTAGCACGGAGTCTGGTAATGTGCCCGGTATGGCAATAAGCTCACCGTTTATTACGTGGGACCTATAATTCATGGCGAAATATGGGTGTAATATTACACCTCTGCCTACCTCTTCGGGGATACAGACGTGAGTCTATAAAAAAAATTCATAGCACTATCTGCAAACATAAATAAACAACAAGGACGTTCTTAGTTTTATTTTGCACTACACTTTAGCACTGCAGTCAATTCAATCATTCGCTCGTGGCGCTCGACAGGTAGCGAGTGTTTGCTTTGCAATTGAATTGATTACTTATATGAAAGCGTTCAAAATAAAAAAAACAATGGTTAGAATAAAAGTTGATGTATTTTGTTCCGTGTGGTTGACGGCATAGAATACAAGTGTCACCACCCCCTATCTTCCCGTGGGTGTCGTAAGAGGCGACTAAGGGATAACACGATGCAAATACTATCTTTGCGTAGAGACGGAAAACTCGACATCAAACCCTATACGACTGCCTCGTTGGTCTCGCGGCATAAATGTGCGCGTGGGATCGGGAGGTCCCGGGTTCGATTCCTGGGTTTTTCTGTCACGAAACTCTCAGTAGCAGCACGGAGTCTGGAAATGTGCCCGGTACGGCAATAGGCTCGCCCCTTATTACGTGGGACTAAAGTATATCTGGCGAATAGTGGGTGTAGAAATACACCTCTGCCTACCCCTTCGAGAATAAAAGGCGTTACGTTATGTATGTATGTATGTGGATGTATTTTGCAACATGTTTAATTTGCGTCTAAAGTTCGTTTTAACCCATTAGCGGTAAAAGGGTAAGAATGTAAGCAAGGTACAGACTGCTACATAAGTCCATAAACACTGACGAGATTTTGAATGGTTATATCAACCCAACTTATTATTATTCCCAATATCTTGTAAGATTTTAAGACAGTGGAAGCTACTTAAATCATAATTTATTAATTGAAAATTATAATTGAGGAGTTGCAATTCATAAAAAACTCGGAAAACATTTTGAGGTGTTTAAATATTTATGTAGTTGACTGTACCTCCTCGTTACAGTGACTAATAAATTATACTGTATGTCCTCGGGATTCATAACCGAGATGATTTTTATTTTACCTAAGGAATTATTAAAGTCGATTCAGATTAGGCCTTTGCAATATGTTGATAGTAAGTATAATTAACCGCAATTTACTATAATCTAACAGTTTAAAATTTTCTTCCAATTCACATTAATTATTTAACACAAAGAGCGTATTCCAGACGTAACTCATACCAATACAGTTCGAACATTTGAAGTTTTACCATAACAAAGGCATGTTTATCTGGCAGTCTGTCGAAACTTGCACATTGATATGCAAAGCCTTCGAATGTTGCTACTTACCCCTTATGCACTAACCACCGTCAAGTGGCCATACGGCAATGACGAATGGGACAGTCCTAAAAACCACAAACTATATCTTGAATAGGAATCCTGTGCAATAAAATCTAAAGAAAATGTCATAGAAAGGAAACACTTTTTCAAAACATACTTAATAGTTGTTACGTGATATTCAGACAAGTTGGCAGAGACGTACATTGTGATAGTGAGGTTACCGATGAGAAAATATTGGTCGTTCCAAAAATATCAAATAGTTTTATTATTGATAATGCCTTCTTTGTCACAAATATTCTTAACATGGGTTTGTTTCTTTCATCAATAATTCTTAGAAATAAGTATAATATCTGATTAACTTTTCTATATCATGCACCGTTTATCTGTATCATACGGTTACAAAAACCAATTTGTTTAATCAGAAAAAAAGTCTGCTAATATAAGCATGCATTAATAATAGATGAACAGACACAACTTGCTACAATTCTCAATCAATCCATTTTTTTAAGACATCTCCAGCACTAGGACTAAATCCTTTGTCGCGGGGGACTTTACAAACATACAACTAATGGACACAATGAACACCCAGACTCGAAACAAAAATTTATGAATCGCACAAAGTGTTGTCTCGTGTGGGGATCGAACCCACTACACTCGGCGCAGTGTCAAGCGGTGAGGTGGCCGCTTAAACCACTACGCCATCCGTGCAGTCAAAGTGTTCAAGGAGAAACGGAGCGAGCCATAATCCTATTAAAAGATCCAGTATCTTCTCAATATCCATAGAATAATGCCAGTTACCCTCCATATACGTATACTAGGGGACGCCCACGGCTACGCTCACACATTTTTTTTGATTTACGTGTTTTGCCCGATCCCGTGGGTATTTCGGGAAATGCCTTCTTAGTGCACCTCTACGGTCCCCAAGGAACATACATGCCAAATTTCAGCTTCCTGCGCCCGATAGTTTCGGCTGTAGCGTGTCTGTCAGTCAGTCAGTAACGCAAGGATTTTATATATTAAGATTACATAATATCACTAGACTTCTAGAATTTCTACATATCCATCTGGCTGGTTTGACCTATCATAAAGATTTTCACAACCATATATTTCATTTTATTTCATAAATACTCCAAACAGATTTTATCGCACGTTTTTTTAACCAAATCGCTTAAAACTTACCCAATTAATTCTCTATTCATACAGAAACAACAGCAAAGCCCAAAAACATAACACAAAAACAAACATTAGCGAAAATACAAAACGACTTTTGGAACACGCGTAAAATAATAATTACAATACGATATGATGGCCCAACAATTTTGGTGTTCTAAACAATCTGAAGTTTAAAGATGTGGAGCTGTAATGTCCCATTAGGCGAGGCAGCGGTGTCACCCCACCCGTAGACATAAAGTTTATCCACAATAGAAAATGTTCTTGGAGGCGGACTCGCATGTCAGCCAGTTGTACATTCTGGAGCGTTCCACAACTCTTTGTAGTCATCCGTTTGATATTATAAACGTTTTAGTTTTGAAAGGACAACATTTTGTTTTAATCTGGTCTGTGAATTGGTCGGCTTTGAGTAGTGAACAAAGTTACGAACTATTGTGTCCTTAATAAAGGTCAATGTTTTGTCGATTAGTGGTTTAACAGGCTGTCAGTCGTGAAGTAAAGAGACTTTAAACTTTCGCAATTTGTAAAGGTACAATGAACAAGTTTATTTAACCCATCAGAAGGCGCGCCCTAAAAAGTTACACGAGCAGGGTGCGCGTGAGCAAAACTCTCACGCTACTTCAAATTACGTTTTCTTTAAGATCAATTATATTTTTACCATAAATTTACATTTTATGATAAATTAAAATTCTTTATTTATTTTAGTAAAGTGTTTTATTAATATTAAATAACAAAAATGCAGTCTATTTTGCAAATTAAAAAAAAAATATTGCAATTTAGCCTTAATATTTGGCTAACGTTACATAAAAAATATATAAAAAACAAAATCACAATAAAAATGAATGATTTTATCTTCTATGAGATCTTGAGTTATGTGTCTTTCATAACACATATGCCACTTAAAAGTAACTTGCTCGTGGCACACTGATATACTCCACAAAATGCATGCTTTTTTTTGAACGCATTTTGCTAATGTGGCATTTCACGAAAGTGGCGTTTTGTGAATGTGGCATTGAGCGCCTAATCCTACTGATATCTACTAGTGATACGACAATTGATTTGCCTAGCATATTCTTATGCATATTTTGATTATCTACATGCCATTTCTTAGGTGTTTGCTTAGATAAGCCCGCGCAAGTTTTGTTTTTTAAAACGCTATAACATTTTCTTATTACTATCTATACTTATTGATATCTTTCATCCGTATAAATAAAATTCTTGCGTTACTGACTGAATGAAAGAGGAGCTACATTCAAAACTACGGGGCACAAGAAGCTGAAAAATTTGGCATGTATATTCCTTGGTGACTATAGGGGTGCAGTAAGATATCCCGAAACTACTACGGGATCCAGCAGAAACAGTTAATGTGCGGGCGTAGCTGCGGACATCCTCTAGTTTGATATAGGTCTCAAGATGTTACAACACTTGGGACGAAACCACCCATTCTCCTTTGAGGGGCTTGCCGATCACCCACTGTAGACCTTGTTTACTTTAAGAAACAAATAAAACATGTAAATTGTATAATCCATATACAAGTAAACTATGCGATACTGTGCAAAGCGGACTGTATTTCGCGTAAATGTGATATGGTTCGTTACAAAACTGTAAATTCCGACAAGCCTGGGCGCGCCCTGCAAAAAGTGTGTCTTGCTGTTTCTGTCAACCAACTGTCAGTGCATCCGCTTGTGCGCCGGCGCCCGTGCGGCGCGGCGTCCAGAAGGCGCGGCGTGGGGCGCCTAGTGCTGTTCGCAGCGTGTCATAGACATTCTGCCGGGCCGCCAGTGAGAGGGCATATCCGGTTAAATGCTCTTCTGATAGTGCCTGTGCTGGTCTTGATGTCGGCCACTCTTGTGACTCCGTCGGGCCCCGGATGGAGCTGTGTTACTCGCCCGAGTACCCAGCGGGCTGGTGGGAGAGCGTCATCTTTCACGACGACCAGGGTGCCTTCTGTCAGCTGTCCGGACGACTTCTTCCATTTTGTTCTGATTTGAAGTTGTGAAATGTACTCCTTGTAGAATCGAGTCCAAAAGTGTTGACGCAGGAGCTCCACGCGTTTGTATCTGGGTATATGCAGCGGATTACAGTCAGCCAGTGGTGGCTGAGGTAGTACAGATAATGATCGACCGATTAAGAAGTGAAATGGAGAGAGAGCGGTGAGATCAGACGGGTCAGACGATAGAGGCGTTAAGGGCCTTGAATTTAAAATGCCTTTAATTTGACATAAGACTGTGTACATTTCTTCATACGTGAGATGTGCCAAGCCCAAGACTCGCCTAAGGTGATGTTTTGTTGACTTCACTGTGCCTTCCCATAAACCACCAAAGTGTGGGGAGTATGGAGGAATGAAATGAAAAGTGATGCCTTGTTCTGCCACATGGTTGCTTATCAAATTCTGATTCTTCGCCAAAAACCCCGTGATAACATTTGACGCCCCTACAAAGTTAGTGCCATTGTCTGAATATATGTGTGCAGGTTTTCCTCGGCGGCTGATGAATCTATTTAGTGACGCTAAGTAAGATTCCTTTGTCAAATCGGTAAACAATTCCAGGTGTATAGCTTTAACTGCAAGGCATACGAATATGCATATGTATGACTTTATCAACTGACTACCACGCCCCTTACGATTACTAATCATGATTGGCCTGGCGTAATCTACACCGACGTTATTAAATGTGAAATCAGAGTGCATGCGTGGCTCAGGTAAATTACCCATGATTGGTGTAATTGTTTTTCCTTGAAAGCGTCTACATGTGATGCATGATTGTACTGTCTTTCTAGCTAGATTGCGACCACTGATATAATTATGTTTCACGTATGTGGGCGAGCAACAGCTGTGGACCAGCATGGAGAAGTTTTATATGTTGAGTGGAAAAAATGAGTTTGCAAATGTGATGATTAGCGTGTAAAAGCATTGGAAACTTTTTATCATATTGAAATCGCGAATTAGCGAGCCTGCCACCCACGCGAATAACTGCGCCGGCCTGATCAAAAAATGGATGTAATGAAATTAATCTGTTTTTTATTGGTAATGTTTTATTTGTTGAAAGTAATTCATATTCAATAGAAAATGAATTTAACTGTGACATTTTTACTAAATTTAATTTGGCCTGATATAGTTCTTTTGTTGTTAATGAAATAAAGGTGTTTGAAGCTGATTTACTTGTTTGTGTTTTTGTTCTACAATTATGTATAAATCGCAATATGTATGCAGTTATGCGTGTTAATTTTGTGAAGTTAGAGTAATTGTAAATGAATGAATTGTTGTCTGTCTGTGAGTAACATTGAATAGTGTTTTTGTGGCTCTGGGGTTTTGTTTCTGGAAGGTCAGAACAACTGCTGTGCCCAGGTGATGTTGGCCAGCTGCTATCATCATCCCTAAGAAAGTCTGGACCAGAGAACCACAAATCTGAATGTATGAGTGTTGATGCTGTGACACCCCTAGATATGAGATCTGCGGGGTTCTGTTTTGTAGGTACATATCGCCATGTTTGTTTATGTGTTATTGTTTGTATTTCATTAATTCTGTGACTTACAAATGCATTTAGTTTGTGTGGTGGCAACTTTATCCAGGACAGCACAATCATGGAATCACTCTAAAAGAAACAGTCTGAAATTATGTGTGAATTGCAGAGAGAGTCAATGACCTTTTTGTAAAGGCGAACAGCTGTGAGGGCTGCACATAGTTCTAGTCGTGGAATTGTTAATGATTTTAGTGGTGCCACTCTGCACTTGGCTGTTAGTAGCCGTACGTACACTTCACCATCTGTGGTGTGTGTGCGCATATATACACAGGCGCCATAGGCGTGCTGAGAGGCGTCACAGAAAGTGTGTAGCTGTATATGTTTGGGTGAATCATAGAAAACTCGTCTCGGTATGACTAATTGTTTTAAAGCTGATAGTGATTGTATGAACTTTTTCCATAGTATTTCTATGTCATGAGGGACACTGCGTCCCACTTTAAGTTTTGTGACCACAACTTTTGCATTATTATTTTGGCTTCTAAGACTGAAGGACTTAAAAGGCCCAAGGGTCAAATATTTTGCCAATGATTGACAATATTTTCCTTTTTGTAATATTGTAATCGACCGAGTCTTCTATGTCTGTTAAGTATGTTATTGTATCTTGATTTTGGTTCCAGTATATACCTAATATTTTTGATGGGTCTTTATTACCTAAATTTGTGGTACTGTGAAGTGAATCTGATGATAGGTTTGCTTTTTGTAAAATATCAGGACTGTTGGGCTGCCACTTTCTGAGATGGAATTGTGCTGATTTTAGAGCTGCATTTACTGACATTGCTATTTCTATTAACCGAGACTTCCGGTCTGAGCCCGTAATCGCCCGTAATTTTTATTGTGATGATGACCTCATCACAATAAAAATCATGTATGATGATCTCCGACACTTCCTTGTCATGTTGGCAGTCCAACCCAACCTGTCTGATACAACGTGTAGCGAGGTAGGGTGCTGAAGCTCAGGCGGGGTCGCGGCAGTAATACTAACGTAGGTCCCGTGACCCCGCCATTCAATGGGATCGGATAGAGGAACACCATGGTGGTTTTAGTGGGTAGTCCCGGCGCTTCTCGTCGGGGAGTCACCACACTCTCCCTAGACTGAGCCCCTTTAGGGGCCCAGCCTGGGGGGGTCAGCCCGTAAATTGTCTGGTTTCCACCATGAGTCAAAAAAAAAAAAAAAAAAAAAAAAAAAAAAAAAAAAAAAAAAAAAAAAAAGGGTGCTGAAGCTGTCCCATACGTTACTGTATTTAATGTGTAGGTTTTCAGTGTTTCTGACTCATCGAAACGAAATACAATTTGTTGTAATGATCGTTGGTTTTCTACGATGGATATTTGCCTGAACATTTTTTCAATATCAGCTGATATTATGTATTTGTGTTGTCTGAACCTAATAAGTATAGAAATCAAATCATTTTGTACTACTGGTCCTATTGTCTGTATATCATTAAGTGATATTTTGTTAGATGTGCGTGCCGATGCATCAAAAACCACCCTGAACTTTGTTGTAGTGCTGGTGTTTTGTATTATACCATGATGTGGTATATAATATGAAGGTGTCAGAGTGTTACTGTTTGTGTTTTAAGTCATGTGACCTAGGTCAAAGTATTCTTGCATAAAAGTTAGATATTGTGGTTTGTATGTAGGGTCTGATTTGAATCGTTTTTCTATGTTAAGAAAACGAATCTTTGCCTGACTATATGACTGGCCTAAGCACTCTGGCGATTGTTTGAACGGTATAGTGACCACAAATCTACCATCAGCATTGCGAGTTGTAGGGGATGTAAATATTTTTTCACATGATAGCTGAGTAATGTGAGGTGTGTCTGAAGGAGTAGATATGTTTTCTAATTCCCAAAATTTGTTTATGTTATCTGAGATCTGATTCACAAAGAATGAGTTTTGAATTTTATTTTGAATATGAGTATTTGAAATGCAGCCTGATATCAACCAGCCTAAATCTGTTTGTTGTAGAACTGGTTGCTGTTTTCCTAATTGCAATCTTCCAGTACCCATGACTTCCCAGAATATGTCTGCACCCAATAATAAATCAATAGGGGCTGGAATGTTAAAGTCAGGGTCTGCCAGCTGTATACAACTAGGTATTTGAATGGTATCTTTGTTTATGTATGTATGTGGAACTGTATTGCAAATTTGGTTAATCACAAGACATAAAATGTCCGTCCTGTAATTTTTATTGTGTGCTGATTGAATGTGAATGTTAGTATTTTTTGTTATGTTTGTGCACTGATTATTAATACTAGTGACCATGGTGTCTATAGTTTGAATTGGTAAGCCCAGTTTTGAGCACAAATGCCTAGTTATATAGCTTGAGGTGCTGCCATTGTCTAGTAGTGCTCGTACCATATGTGGTTTTCCTTGTTTGTCATATATTTTGACTTGTGCAGTTGACAGTAATATTGTTTTGTTCTGCGTGCAACTAGTTAATATGACAGATGATGGTTTTGGTGCATCTAAGTGTAAAAGTGTATTATGTTTTTTGTTGCAGTACTTTCATGTCCCTCTTCTGCATAATTTGTTGTCATGACCAGGTTTTAAACAGTTGGAGCAGATTTTTAATCTCTGTACCTCCCTGATTCTTTGTTCAATGGACATCTGTCCAAACTTTTCACAAGAAAATAATAGATGATGCTGTTTAAACAAAGGACATGTGGCTACTTTTTGTGTGTTCATTTTTGTAAATGACTTTGTGTTTTGTCCCACTTGAGTATCTGATTTGCTATTGTTGTTAATAATTGATTGTTCTAAAACTTCTAATACATCAGCACGACCTCTTAAAAATTTATTCAGGCACTCAAGTGTGGGCATGTCTGTGAGTGTGTTTTTGTGTTCTTCCCAATATCTTAATGTGTTTGAGTCAAATTTACTTGACACTAAATATATTATTAATGTATCCCAGTATTCTGTTTTTTCACCTAATGTGGCTAATGCGCTGAGGTTTTTCTGAACTGTGTCAATTAATTGTCTCAAACACACCGAGGATTCTTTTTCAATATTATTTAAGTTGTATAATGCATGAATGTGATTTCCTATCAGCTGTCGTTTGTTATCATATCTTTCACACAACAATTTCCACGCTACCTCAAAGTTGTCACCTGTAATTTCTAGTGATTTTATAACTAATGATGCACTGCCCGATAGTGAGGAACGCAAGTAGTGAAACTTTTGAATGTTATCTAATGTTCTATGCGTAATAAGTGATTAAAATGTGTCTCTGTACTCAAGCCAATCCTGATGATCACCCGAGAAGTGTGGCAAGTCAATAGTGGGTAGTTTAATAAATGATTTGGTCCCACCTGAATGATCCTTGTCTGACTCTGGATTAGTTACCAGCTTGTCATTTAACTGAATAAGCCGGGAAGCCTGTGCCACCAACAACTGGTAATCATTTTCAAATTGTTCACTTTCTGGGTCTGGTTCATCGGTGAACTCTGAGATGTCAGCGTTCAATTCAATAAGTGTCTGAACGTCCTGGAAAGTTTTATGTATTGTTTTAAACTCCAAAAGTCTGTTTTTAGCTCAATAACTTGGATATCTGTTAATTTATTATTGAGCAGAATGAGGTTAATATATTTTTTAAATACTGTGAGTTTCCTTTTAACAATGCCACGTTGTTTGATTAATTCTGTATCATCAGGTTTATTACCTTTAGTGGCCATTGCTGTGAATTAAGGACACACAATGTTGCAAAAGAAATAAGAAAAATATGAGCAGGAAATGTTATCACAGAATTTGTGTAGATAGTTGTGCAATACTTAAATTATAGCAGCAAGCGGCAGAAAGCAAGGCTGTGCAAAGCTTGAGTGCACAGCTAACACGTGGTGGGCGAAGCCCTAGGCCGCATGCGCGTGGGATGACCACGTGGGTGCTCCTTATTGAGGCAGGCGGCTGGCAATTTAGGCTTGGCAAGCTATCCAGATGCTGGGGAATGTTATTTTGGTTTTAGTATTATGAAAAAAGGGCTAATTTGATGAGAAGGATTGATATGAGAGGTTATGAAATGCTGATATTTTTTGAATATTTTTGCTTATTTTTGATTGAAATAAATTTGTGCTTAGTTTGATAATGTAATTATCGTGAAAATATGAGTCTGAAAAGTCTGATTCAGTAATTGCTGTTGCAATTTGTTTTTGTTTTCAGTTGAAAAGTTAATAAAGGAAAAAATAATTGGTCTGATTATCTGTTATCCTGATGCTGTGCTGCGCTGAGACCGTCGTGGCTGTCTTCGACTGTCGTTGTCCTCGCCGTGATGATTTTTCTAGAAGTGTCCACGTTGCTTCTTGTAAAGATGGTGTTTATGGCGACGGTCTTCAATCACGAATGGATGGCTTCGAATGGACCAATGTATAATCCATATACAAGTAAACTATGCGATACTGTGCAAATCGGACTGTATTTCGCGTAAATGTGATATGGTTCGTTAGAAAACTGTAAATTCCGACAAGCCTGGGCGCGCCCTGCAAAAAGTGTGTCTTGCTGTTTCTGTCAACCAACTGTCAGTGCATCCGCTTGTGCGCCAGCGCCCGTGCGGCGCGGCGCCCAGAAGGCGCGGGGGGCGGCGCCTAGTGCTGTGCGCAGCGTGTCATAGACAATATATCCACTCAGTTAATCAATAACTGTGCATAATAGCTACGAAAACACAATCAAATCAATTTTGTTATTAACAAAAAAATACTTACACGAAGGGGCGCGTGATGAGCAAAATGCCGCGCTTCTCGATGCACCACTCACAAACCCATCACCAC
This sequence comes from Euclidia mi, assembly GCA_944739405.2. NCBI lineage: Eukaryota > Metazoa > Arthropoda > Insecta > Lepidoptera > Erebidae > Euclidia > Euclidia mi. Next base: position 59,003,760 of record OX123193.2, on the reverse strand, counting down.
GCAGTCATGGTGGCACTGAGTACCGCGGGAGTCGTATAAGAGGAGAGGGGGTGAAATTTTAGGAAGGTACTGAGAAGCTTGTAGTGACACAGTATAGCTAAAGTTGAAATTTACAGTAATGAATTTATGCGTGAGCAAAATGCTCATAGCGCGCCTTCTCACGGGTTAAGGGATGTTAAGGGCGTTAATTATGATACACAATGAATAAATATGTATTTATTGACGTACCTAATGAACTATTCTAACGGTCTATCATTATCATCTCAATCGAAAAGCGACCACTGCTGGACATAGGCTTAGGTCTGAAGATTGCCACGCAAACCGATCTATCTAACTTTAATAGAATAAAGTGTTCTTGACTTCTTGGAGTCCGCAGTGGTCGGCTTAAGCGGTCGCCTTGTCGCTTAGGAATACGGCAAGTATTGTGGGATCAGTACTAGGGCAGAGCAAAAAAAAATTTTTTTTTATTGCCATTTTCCTGTAGCGGCAATCAATTACAGTTGCAGAAGCTTTCATGTAAAATAAGTGTTAATATTATGAAATAATTAATAATATTGGTATAAATATTGCTATGGCTGATAAGCAAATACCTTAAGCACATTTTCAAAAAAAACAAGTCTCATGCGCCACCTCAAGATGTTTAGTTAGAAAGCTGAAATTTTACATGAAAGCTTAGGTCATTGGTTGACACTACAGGCAAATGGAAATTAAAAAAGGAACTTTATTCGCCCCACCCTATTCAATACCCACATGGGACATATTATATACTTGTGTACCTATATGTAATATTTAGCAGCGATCGCCTAGTGGAGAGACCGATAGACTGCTACGCAGAGGGTCCGGGTTCGAATCCACGGCACGCACCGATGACTTTTCGGAGTCATGTGCGTATTAATTGTTAATTATCGCTTGCTAAACGGTGAAGGAAAACATCGTGAGGAAACCTGCATGTCTGAGAGTTCTCCATAATGTTCTCAAAAGACATGTGAAGTCTGCCAACCCGCACTTGGCCAGCGTAGTGGACTATGGCCTTACCCTTCTCATAATAGGAAGAGGCCCGTGCCCAGCAGTGGGACAATATAAAGGGCTGATGATGATATGTTATATTTTATGTGCTTCAGAGAAATGTGTTTTTAGAGTTCGTGGTTTTAGATTTTTATAATCGTCTTATACAAAAGCTATACCCAGTTATCTGAAAAATAATACAAAATTCATTCCATAATATAAGTCAGAATCTTGTTCAACAAATTTGAACATCAGCACATTTTCACATCAAAAATTGAGACGATATTAAACTGAGAATTGCTGAATTCGAGATAACTAAGCACCTTAGTCTAGACTTTCATTTCAAACGTAATAAAAAAACATAATCCGTCAATCCATCCACTCACATCCCTCAAAATAATAAAAAATATTAAATGGCTGTTCTCATATTTAATACCGCGCCCACCGTTTCACAGATTTATGAATTTTAATTTTCTTTCATCCACAGCGAAGTATTATCTTTCAGGGCGTACATTATTCTTCAAGATATACCGCTGATTAGCAACGTGTAGATACGCCAATACTTTGTTATACCTAAGTACATATATTGGGAAGAGAGTCATGCATTATAGGTTGATTCGAGAGATGGCCACTGTAAAACTTATTGAACAGATAGATACATGAAATCGAGCCCTGGCTCAGAGAATGACAGTGGTGCTTCAGGTGCACGCTACCCTGTCGAATGTCCTGAACATCTGTTCAGGTACAGAAAAACAGTATCGTCATTATCATAATACCTTGGTATTTTAATATTGCAAGGGGAAAGTATCATTTAGGTATACTTTTATTAGCAGCAATTAATAGACAACTACTTCGTGAATACCGTGGAGTAGAATCTGATTAATCTAGTCAAGACAACAACAGATTTTTGTGATCAGTCCTTTGTTGCAGAAAAGTGTACCGTAGATAACTAAGTCATCATCTTCTTGCCCTGGTCCCAATCTATTTTGGGTCGGCGCAGTACGTCCTTCGCTTCCATTCTTTTCTGTCACCCGTCATCTGATCATTTACCCCTTTCTCTTTCATAAATAACTAGGTGTGGATAACTAAGTGTGGATGACATATCTTACAATACAGAAATCTTTACATACTTCCATCCATTAAATACTCTTACCCTTAACCAAATATAAACAACACATAAAACAAGTCACACGGGCAGTAAACAGGCGGCTTAGAACCCACTACAAAAATATCGCCGAAGGCTTATCAGTGATCTGACCCGTCTGTTCCTTCACATAATCTTTGCCGGCAGGTAAGCAACCTTCGTATTAGAGCGAGCTTAGGGCCCGACCCCCTTTATCATATCCCAACAATGGCCTGTAAAATGAAATACGGAATCAGAGCAGATAACTTACCCGAATTGTTTCCGTGAGACTTGCGGTATGACGTAAAAATCAAATTATTTTCTGTTTTGGTAGCGGTGCAGATGTTTTTATGGAGTTTAAGAATATCTTCAGAGGTACTCGTATCTATCTTTACTTATAGTGAGAAAGCGAGACAGGTCCGTGCTTAGAAATGGAACACTTTATTTCAGGACAGCCTAAACGTGGTTATAAGTAAGAATCTAAGATTTTAACAGGTTTTCTTGAAAATTAGCTGCTTCTCTAGTCCCTCAATTACAAACCACAATGTTATGCTACATGCAGATATGACATGGCAGCATTCAAAATAATCTTTGGTAATATAATTCGTTCCTTTTTTGTTTGTCAATATGTTAATTGGTTTTACCGTACAGAGCTGATTTTTCTGCATTGTATAATCTGTATATTTATATAAAATTCTTACGGTACTGACTGGCAGATAACGTACAGCCAAAACTATTGAGCAGGCAGCTGAAATTGTTAGCATATGTATGTATTTCTTGAGTAAAGGTGAAGGAGTGCACTAAAAAAGAATTTCCTGAAATTTCCACGGCATCAGGTGGAAACGTGCGGTTGCTGCGGCCATCCTCCAATGTATTGAGAAAACTACATCCTTAGGGGCGAACGAAAATATCGTAAGAAAATCTATATATAGGTCTAACAGTTCTCCATAATGTTCGCAAAGTCATGACTGTGAGGTTTGCTAACCCGCATGACTGGCATGGTGGCCTGTAGCCTTACCCTTCTAAATCCTGAAAAGCGGCCCATGCGTCCACAATTTCTTGTGAGAAGAACTTACATAAAGTATAGCCTCTATGCTTTGTTGCTCGTAAGAAATCTTTGCTATATAGTAATATAATAATAGTCTACCACATTCACACAACACCATCTAGTCCCAAACTAAGCAGAAGCTTGTACTATGGGTACTAGATAATGGATAAACATACATATATACTTTTTTTGTAAATACATACATATTATACATAGAAACACCCAGACCAAGACAAACATCTACGTTCATGCACACAAATGTTTGACTTGAGCGGGAATCGAACCCGCGACCTACGGCGTATCAGTCGCTTACACTCCCGTGGCGCCAACCGGTCGTCTTAGTCTTAGTAATGAAGCATACACGATATTAGAATCATTATAAAACATTAAACCTCTATTCTCAATTCTGTTATATTCTTAAAAGAGGCACGTGATGTCTGATGTGTGGACTATGGTCTAATCATCAAGGTGAGAAGAGACCCATGCCCAGTGAGACAGTTTAAGTTTATAAACAGGGGATATGATTATTTAATATTCAAATAATGTAGAGACATATAAAATTTACCCAAAAGATATAAAAACATCGCGAAATCAATAATTATAAATTTCTATAATATACAGTTTGGCCAGCGAATCACACAGTTAAGGAGAATTTGATACTAATATTAGCTAAATTTAAATCTCTATCAAAACTAATGGGAAACAAAGAAAACTTTTACCAAAACTTGCTGTATTATTTCCCAACAAAACATTTTCAATGCTACCTAAAACCCTATTAGTAAAACCATCAGGTTTCATTTAACACCATAAAAACACACGAAAGTAAATCAATTTAATGGTTCACATTCCGCTGCCCTTTGGTAACGTACCGCTTTCAGGAATTCCAGTGGTCAGGTATTAGGTGTATGGATTCCACTTGTGTGGAACCGGGTGGGGCCATATGGGGTCCAAATGATCCTCTGTCAATAGGGGCTTGTGATTAATTATATAGGACCCAGGGACGGCCGGACTGCGTGTTTAGTCACCGTGAAAGGGTTAATTTGGGTGACCATGATATGTAAGAAAATTCCGGGCCGATTTTGATTTTCTTGTTCGGTGTGGTGGGTTTTGTTTATGGTTTTAGAGTCATGGCGTGTGATGGTTGAACCGCTGAATTGCTGTTTTGGGAAGTTGCATATTATTTATTTTATTCGATTTTACTCTGTTTTATTGTAGTTCTTTACAGACAACAGCGACAGCGTAGTGGCGAGGCTAAGAGACTGCTACGCGGAGGGTATCAGATTTTAATCCACGATGCGTCGTTATAAGGACCTAAACTGACCCTTTGGGTTGCGGAGGTCAGACAGGCAGTCGCTTTGCGGAAAAGCTAATATTCAGTCAAATCCAGTTAAGCAAGTAAGCGAATCCCTGGTTGCAACTGTGATAACGCTCGGGGGCTGATGTTGAACATTCAAGTATTTGGCGCTTAATTAATATTGTTATTAAATTAAAGTATATTTCGTGGAGATAAAAGCTATCCACCTATATAGTCAGCGTTGTAGAAAACAATAGCTTCATTTATGATGACGATTCTCTAACGTTTTATTTTTATTACCTTCAGATTTATTACTTTTCTTATCGAATAAAAATCATCGTATGTACTCAACGCAATAGTACAAAATCGAAGAAGTCCAATAAAATTCGTTTATGGACTCTTTTTTTACAACGTTAATTGGTAAAAAAGTTATCCTCTTAATATTATAATAGTTTAAGTACCTATAATTTATTACACCTAAATCTATTAATATGGTGACCCTACATCAAATTCTTGAAAGTCGAACGTTTGCCAATTCTATCGGGACCTTTTGAGTTATAGTTTCAGTCGTTGACATAATGCTGAAATATGTCATTTGCGAAGATTTTTTTTATTTTCTAAGGTTTCCTATAGCTGATAAATGAGATGTGATGAGAGAAATGCTGATAGCCGAGATGAGCGTAATAATTTTCAGAAGTACTCGTAGCCTAAACAGAATAGCATGCATGGGAAACTTGATGGGAGTTAATGATGCAAGAGAGATATGTCAGGATCGTAAAAAATGGTCTGCCCAGCCCTTCGGGAAACAGGCGTGAGTCTATGTATGTAATAAATTTCTTTTTGCAAATATCAAAAATCTTATCAGTTTTTACTTTGATTAAATAATATTACTCCATTTCAATAAAATTCTAAATCTATGCCAAAAGATTTTTCGTTAAATGTGAATACATTTTTTTGCGAATTCACACATCATCGGATCGGTCTGATTGAATTCTAACAAAATATGTTTTTATGCGTAAGCGATGGGCTCACAATTTATATGTGAAGTATATAAGGACTGAAAAAGAAAATTATGAATCTTTACTGACAAGTTGCTATTGAAAAAGGTATTTTTTGCTTTAATAAATTGATTGAGATACAACAAACCAAGTAAAATAAATACTGAACTTTTTAAGGCAGACCAATAATGTTTAAGGTTTATTTTGTTCTAATAACCATTGAAAAGAATAAATCCGAGTGTATACCGTTGTATACACTCGGATTTATTCTGTTAGAGGCAGGTTGTCTTACGTACACTTAAAATATTATAAGGCAAGAAATACCGATCGGTGAATCACATCTCTAACCAGTTGTTGGTTATACATATGTACATGAATAGCTTTAATGTAAGCTGACGATATCGGTTAAATTCCATTGAAGTACAAATACTATATCGTGGAGGTTAGATAACCAACGCTGTTGTCCGTATCATTTGACGTAATTTCACATATTTTTCGCAGTTAAATGGCAATTCTATGCTGTTATTTCTACAGTAAATAGACAGCACTAAACAGTAATAAGACCTCTGTTGGAAGACGACCAGTAAACAATAGGATGTCACGCTGCGTACAGACAGTTATGATTTAACATACAAAATGATGACGGTGAATCAACGATCTGGTTAAGACTGGGGGAAGCGGTGGAATGCGGGTGGCCCAAGATCGGTCCGTGTGGAGAACCTTGGGGGAAGCCTATGTCCAGCAGTGGACGTCTCTAGGCTGACATAACGATACAAAATTTATCAAGCGAGGTTAGTGTGGTGCAGGATTTTGATGTCAAGTACTTCTCTTTGAAAAATATAACAGCCGTTTGTAACACAATACTCATCTGATTGTCGTATGACAGCGGTTTGGATGAAACCCATCTAAATGTTATAAAATCTTCTTATAATTATTAAGGTTCGTTAAAAAACTACATTGCACGAACTCTATAAAAAAATAAATTACACCTGAGAATTTACTTAAACCATTTTGTGTGTTCTGATTTTATTTCGAGTGAATTGTTTAAAGCAAAGCACGAATTCGGTATAACACGGTACCGGAATGTCACACATTCTACAGAAAGAACAAAAAATAAAATCACAAGTGCATATTTTTTTGGCATATAACACGAGCATTGTATGAGATAAAAGTAACAGAGGTAACTTATATTTAATACCTGAGTGTAGTAAACCATTTTCTTGGAAAGTTAAATTTTTAATACATTATTTGGTGTGGTGACGGATTCCGCTTTACCTTTCCGATACCTATCGTAAGAAGCGACTAAGAAAATAAAAAACAAGTAATATCTTTAATTTGAGCCGGAAAACTCTACATCAAACCCGTCTGACCACAAATTGACGGTATAATTAGTAGTTAGCATGAAAGTTTGTTTACTGCACTATCCACACCAAGCTTAGTAACTTTACATTTCATTTCTGCAGGTATTCAAATCGAACCATAACGGTCTTCGTGGTTTATTGAAAAGACGACATCCGACCAATCAGCTGCCCTTTTAAAGAACCATTTAGTATTTTTAATGAAACACTTTTTTCACAATTGTACCGCAACGTTCATCCCGTTAGTCCGGTGAAGCGTAATCGGCCGGCCGAAACTTAGTCATATCATTAATGTATCGCACCGCTGGAGGCGAGGATGTATGTTAATATTCTATAGTTTTAGTGTTTTGTAACTATGGGCCAATCGATGCTTGATAAATTATTTATTGGCCTAGGGTTAAAAGGTTAGCCGTAGAAGGGTAGGTACTAAGCTGACTGTTGTCGCTTAGTATATATATATATAAAAAGTGTCATTAGCGATGTCGGATTTCGTAGTTTCTCTTAGAAGGAGTAGTATCTAATTGATATTTTAATTGATCTCTCACAATTTATTTTAAAATCAATCAAATAGCAATAGGCATTGGAGAGATCAATAGACTGATGGTGATGCGCAAAGCGTAAATGTGCGAATTAATTTTTTTATTATCGCCTGCTGAAAATCAAGAGGGAAACTGCATGCCTAAGAGATCTCTATTGTGTTCTCGAAACACAAATGTATGGAGTATTTCTTTCTACTAAACTGGGCTAACCCTTTTTACATAAAGAAGAGAACCGGTTCTAGCAGCAGTGGGAGAGTTTATATACAAGGCTGGTGATCTATGAATGAAATGAATCTAACAGTACTCGCTATAACGATTTCTATATAACCTAAGTTTGGATGCCGCTATTTAACATAAATAACAGAATCTTAAAATGTATGTTTTCTAATAAAATTTTATTCAAGTCCAATATTTTCAGCCATGAAACGAAATATTTATTTCAATATTGTCAATATACAGAATAAAATAGCTACTCAACACATATTATCCCATGGGGATTAAATAAGGAGAATACCACTAAGGCTACGCTCACAAAGAGTTAGCGAGCGTTAACGAACGGCCCTTCTAGATTATCATTACTATCCTAGCGTTAGCCATAAGCAGTATAGACTTTCGCCTTGGCGCCCGGTATATGCTCACGCTTAGTCTTACCCAATTCTACCGCATATTAGCATTAGCATAGAGTGACTGTAGTCCGCAGCCCAAAGAGATTTCGATATTCCAAGGTCTGGGCCATTGACAGACTGGTGCATTTGGAATATTGAAAAAAAATACAAGTTGTTTATTTCTTGGTTGTATGTCCACCAATTGATTATTGTTTGACAGCAGTTTGGTACCAGCTGCACAGCCAACTGTTAGAGTAAGTGCCTTGTCACTTACTCTAACAGTTAGTGTATGTACAATCCTATATGCATTCATGGCCAGAATGAAGCTTATTTAAAAAAAATCCCTATTTAAATTCCGCTCAGCTTATACACCGTTACCTAACGCGCTCGCTGTACGAAACCGATGTTCGTTAAACTCTCACACATACGTACCCGAGTAAATTACATAACATTTCACAGAGGAACTAATTCCAGCATTGCCACTCAGGACATAATATAATATTTTCATGCTAATATGTGGATAGTAGTGGAGCACTATGCATACGAAGTGAATCCCCATGGCTTAAGGGTACGGTGCTACGGAAGATTATAGACTTAAAGAGGTTTAATTTTAGTAATTGAGTGTTATTGTGCCTGCTTTATGCGAACAATTCATTTTTAAACCTTTTTTGCGTATACTTGAAACATAGAAACTAGACTAGTGCTTATTTGTTAGGTGGATACAATAGAAAACAGTTTGTAATTTTCTATACCTAAGTGTCAATAAGGATATAATAATATCATTATGTTCTCGTAATGAGTGATCGTTATCCCAAAATACCAGAATATGGACAAATGGATAACTCAATATAAAAAGTTACCTCACTTACTCTGATGTCTGTCGAAGACCTAGTTTACTAGTACCTAATAGAAGTATAAACATGATCTCTTTCGCACTTATAAGAGCTACTTTTGGATAGAGTTGACTTTTACTTATACGTGTCTTAGCTTTTTAGTAAATACCTTGCTACTTTGAGGCAAACCGCAAACGTTAGGATGTGGCGCAACTATAAGGGCTCCTTGACTTACAAAAGACTAGTTTAAGCCGTAAACTTACATTATTAAGTTCAAAGTAATTGAAGGTAAAAAAAATACTATTATTGCAAGGAACAAAGATTACAATTTTAAGGTAAATGTATAGCCAATTAAACGTACTATTGTTTCTAAAAATGTTATTGGCTGGCAATAGCATAAACAGAATGAAAATAATTTTATTATTACCCTTTAATTACGTTGCTAAGCTGTCACACTCTTTGATAAACATATTTCTTATTTCTAACTAAGTTTCTTCTAAGTTCATGCTGTTTTTTATAACCTACAGTATGTCGAAATTTCGAAATGTTTCAATTCCTAATCTGTTGTAGCAGTTGGTGAGAACTTATGGTAATTTAATACAAATCGGAAGTAGGAACGACGTCCAAAGGCTTCAAATTAGGGTCTCCGCAGTAAGTGGGGCAAGTTATCAGCAACTTAAGGCGAGTTTATTTCTAAAACAGCTTGCAAACGGAATATTTTATCCCATTGACGGGGACTTAGTACGACTAGATGAGATGAGATTAGCATTATGACTTTGAGGAGGCTGTTTAATCTATGCTATCTTGAGTTGGTATGCTAAGATATGGGTTCTTTGTTTGTGGTTAACTGAGAAGCTTTCTCTGATTTCATCTCTTCAAAAATAGGTGTCGCTTTGGATATCAATTTTAACTAACAACTGTATAAATCTCCCAAAACGGCGTTAAGTTAGTCCACAAATTTTTCTTTATTATTAATTGTGATGTAATGGTTTGTAATGCAGCGATAGCCTAGTGGAGAGTTCGAAAGAGTGCTACGCAGAGGGTCTCGGGTTCGAATCCACGGCGCGCACCAAAAACTTTTAAAAGTTATGTGCTTATTAAATTTTTGATTATCGCTTGCTAAACGGTGAAGGAAAACATCGTGAGGAAACTTGCATGTCTGACAGGTCTCCATAATGTTCTCGAAGGACATGTGAAATCTGCCAATCCGCATTTGCCCAGCGTGGTGGACTATGACCTAACCCTTCTCATATTAAGAAGAGGTCCGTGCCCAGTAGTGTGACAGTTTATATACAGGGCGGATGATGATAAATGCATGTGTGTGCTACTGCGTTTGACATGATCAGTTTAAAGCGTAAACTACGAACAGTTTATTTTATCGATTTGATGTATTTGAAAATCATTCTTATACAAAAATATTAGTACCCTGCACTTTTTATCCGTATAAAGTGCATAGTTTCATAAACATCCTTAAGTTTTTGCTCAAAGATTTAGCATGCCATGAAGAAAAAGTAGAAAAGGACTAGCTTGATTAAAGACTCTTCCAGTATAAAAACAAATAAGATTTTTCTTTTCAATGTTCAGTTTGAAATCTAATCCCTAGTTGTCTCCAAAGTTTGTCTTTGATCCAAAAGTGTCTAATGATGGTCGCAAGTTTTAAGTAAGATTCTTTGTTATCTAAATGTTGGAATGTTTTCCAATACGTCTATAGGTGGTACTTTATAAAAAATTCTCTTCGTAAATCTTACGTCTATCATTTTTGTTTTATGAATAAATATTTCGTTTTGGCATTGCTTGTTTTTGTTGCTTTAAATAATGAATGTTGATGATGGAATACTTCCAGTCATTTTTTGGATAATCTGTGTTGTTTTAAGTTCATGCAATGATATTAAGGGAAAATATTGCGTGTATGAAGTAGTGGTTTAAGCGGTCGCCTCACCGTATAGCACTGCACAGAATGTCGTGGTTTCAACAGCCTACACTTGCTAAACTATGCTAGGAGTTTCCCTGCGAGATCGAATCAGAAATGAGGCAAACCGCAGAAGAACCAAATTTAGCGACATAGCCCTCCGAATAGGCTCAAGTGGCAATGGGCAGGGCACATAGCGCGAAGATCCGATGTTCGTTGGGGTAGGCGGGTTCAGGAGTGGCGACCACGTACCGGACAACGCAGCAGGGGTAGGCTTCCCGCAAGGTGGACCGACGATCTGGTTAAGATCGTGGGAAGCGGTTGGATGCGGGCGGCTCAAAATCGGTCTGTGTGGAGTGGAGCAGTGGACTTCTCTAGGCTGACATGATGACACTTGCTCAGCGTGATGGAGATATGTCCTTACCCTAACCTTCTTACGGTGAGAAGAGGCCCGTGCTAGCAAGAGAGCCGTTTGTATATAGGGCTGATAATGATGAAGACTCACAATAGTGTAGTCGACTCTAACTTTTATGACTTGACCAAAAAGGCGTAGCCATGACAGGTGTTAGAGAAGTATGGACAAGGCAAACACTGCGTCGACCCTAAATAAATTGGGACCAGGCATGAGAATAATGAACTCTTATTACTTTACTGAAATCAATAGTGCTAACCAAGGCAAAGACACAAATACTAGCGGCATCTAACGGTGTACAAAAGAATTACAAAGATAAAAATATTCAAGATTGTGAATCGCGCTATTAGAAAATGAAGTCGCATGCGAAATTATTATACTATACAAGTTTATTTTAGCAACTGTCAGAACGCAGGTCTATCCGGCACAGTCACCTACCCTTCTTTTTTGCTGGGCCTACTCACTTAAATTACCGCAGTATTTCTCTAGTGAATAATTGTACCTAAGAGTCGGAATGACAGACACTACTTTCAAATGCGATGTCTATCCGTGATGCGATCGTCTACCCTGGTTAGATGAACCATTATTTAAAATTTAGAGGAACAAACCACCTTGTCTCTAGCAATATGTAATGCGTGGGCATCAAATTATTTTTAGGTAATTAATCACGTTTTTATTGTAGTTTAGTTTTATGATTGATCTATCTTTGATTTTTTTTATATTTATAATTTCCTCGACGGCTTAGAGACAGCTGTTGTAGTCAGGGAGAGCGCAATAATATACCGAATTGTTGCGCAACGAATCACATTAAATCTGGCCAGTTGGACAAACGTTAATTCGAATACCATCACTCCCATTCGAACGAACTAATTTAAATTCATTAGTGGACCGACGGCCATGTTGTCAAAATATTTGAATAATTCGATTTCGCTCTGTCGTATAACGGCAAATTAAAGGGTCTCTATGATTAGAAAGGACAGTAAAGGGACCAAGGTTGCGGAGCTGCGAAAGCTTATAATGAAGTTGAGCCATTTGGAGGGCATTTCAACGAATTATAACAAAAGGTTAAAACGTTTTGTGTTTTATGCAAAAGGTATAAGTTTAAATAAATGGAAGATTTGCTGCTGAAGAATGAAAATGGTTGTTAAAAGTCACTGAAGTGTCATGACGACTAAACTTGTATCCGTCAACGGAAACTATTCCTTATTTATATGTATATTTTGTTCAGGTTCTGGTCTGTGATACTTCATAACTTTTACATTTTTTATTCGATGATAGTTTTTTTTATGCTGGTGCTGATTCCATGAAAATATGATTATGAACTGAAGAGTAGTTTTTGAGTAATCCTTAATAATGCGCTGTTAGTTTATATATTTTGAATAGCTTTTCGAGTCGGTTTTCTTCTCTACTGTAGCACTTGTGTAGCCGTTTAGCAGCAGTGGCTAAATAAGACAACGACATTTGACACGTAAAAATCGAGTCGTAGATCGAAAGGAAGAGGTAGCAAGTCTAAGTTTTACTTACACTACCTGATTTGAAACCAATTTGAAACATCAAAAAAGGCAGCAATAAAAGTATATCATTTGTAAATATTAAACTAGGAAACAAAAATCACACGAAATACACAACACTTAGAATCAATATCAGACATCAAATATGAGTAGACCAGAATTCGTACCATATTTGACTACTAAACCCCCAATGCAAATCAAATAACGCAAATATATGAATTCCCGAAAAGGTTTATTCGACAGTAACTATTGTTTGAATGTTCCAACGAATAGCTACTAAGTAAACTATGTATTTTATATTCTGGTCACAACTAATTAAGTAAACAGGATGGTATTTAGCATTTAAAGTATCGCATATGTTTGTACCCCGACCTGGGACTTAGAACAAATAATGAAGTTTAGCGTCCTCTAATTAAATAAATTGGTCTAGCTACGAAAACAACGACTTTGGTTCCAGTTCGAAAGTTTGCATTGATTGTGAAGTACCGAGTTCGATTATGGGATAAGGTAGAGTTATATAGAGAAACGAGGTATGGGAGCTTTTCAACTAGGGGATCTTCTGACCAGGCCAGTTGGCCATACCAGGTGGTCAGGTATAAAGGCGTATCTGAGTTATTCGATGTCAAATTGTATCATTACAACTGAAAAAATTTGTATGCTTTCTTTATTGAAATTTTGCATGAACACATTAAGTCTATTGATTCCACCAAAACTCTTGCAATCGATTTAGAATTTTATCTTCTTTTTTTTCCGAACAGACAACTCCCGCATTTAGACTAAATCCTGTGTCGCGGGGGTCTTTACAAACATACATCTAACGAGGACAATTCAACTCAGATTCGAAACAACAATTTATGGATCACACAAAGTGTCTTGTGTGGGAATCGAACCCACAACACTCGGCGCAGAGTCAAGCGGCGAGACGGCCGCTTAAAACACTACGCCAACCGTGCAGTCTTTATACATAGGGGTAGGTATCTAAGACTCCAAGAATAGTGCCTCGACGTTACCATTGTTGGTCAGGCAAAATCTAGTAAGAGGGTTACACATCAATTGGAGCCGACTATCAAACTACGAACCAGTTCCAGCAGAGAAACTTCATACCGATAACGTCCACTCATTTAATTACTCATGTCCATATCATATAACAAAGCATTTATTAACATACAATCACTTATTTCAGTTTTCAAAATGTTATTTATTTCGTGGGATTTTACCAAATTGGGGACACAATTTGGTAGATTCAGTATATTTATCCATATTTGTAAGGTAAAACGCCCGAAATCCCGTTTCCATTTGCAACGTGGAAAATGTATTTCAGATATATGAATAATATAAGGATTTGGTTTACTGAATATAATTATCGTGAGACGGACAGTTAGAGCTCAATTCTGGAGTCTTTTGACACGTTTGAATCCATGGATATGACACAAAATATAACTTCATATACTACTAGCTGTTGAGCGCATTTTCGAAATCTAGCAATTCATGCCTTGTTGGCATGAATAGGATGGCTCTACTGGGGAAGCACTACCCTCTCACAGTATATCGACGTAAATACACGATGTAAAAAGACCCATAACGAAATTAAAAACCCATATTGTACCAAATCATTACGAACATAGTTTACCTCGGCACTCGGCACCATATGTGGGCAATTACTTCTTCAGGAGATATTGAGCCTCAAAGTCACCATTGATATTTTTTTATGATTACTAAGTAGATGCATTTCTCGCGCCAATTTGCCCTAAACATAGCCTATGCACCCATGGATAGGAAGATTTTCGGGCATTGCATACCGTTTTACAAATTTAATAAATATTTTTAAGCCTAAAAAAAATTTCGTTTCTAAATAATACCTAGGTATTATTTTAGCTTAGTTTGACTTGGCATGATGTACAAGACGAGTGGACTTCGGCTCGGTGATTGGTCTTTTGACACCATGTATCTATATTGTGCGTTTCGTTCGGTGAGTAAAAGTGCCGGCGACCCCATCGTGGCCTCATCTCTATTTTCTTCTCCATCATTCCGCTCCTCCTTCTTTGTCTTTTCAAGCAACGTACTTGTGACTCCTCTGATGTTGTAGGCTCACATGGGCGGCGATAATCGCTTTCCATAAGGCGACCTGTCTTCTCGTTTCCCGCCTACTCTACATAAAACGTCCTACCTTATATTTATATAAAGATATTTTCAAACAATCTACAAGTATCAACCTTCGTCTACCTGTTCATATGTAGTGTAAGTGCTTAACTAGGTTAAGCTGGCACCCACTGTCCAGCTTTAGTAGATCAGCTCTATAATGATTGAGGGTTCGAATCCATATGCTTGAAAACACTTCTGTGATCCAGAAATTGTTCTTTGGAGTGTGGATGTTTTTTATGTCCGTTGGTTATATGTTTGTAGAGTTCCCAGCGATACGGGATAAATCTTGTAATAAAATTAAACTATTTGCTATGTAGCATGGTAGGCATCATGCCTATCATGCTGCATAGCAAATATTTTAATTTGTTTGATAATAATAACTAGTCATTTATAGTTCATGCAATTTATTAATGAAGCCCGATCTATATCAATAGTTTGTTACGCAAACAATTTTAGTTCTTATTTGAAGTTAATTTAGATAGAAAATAATTTCTATTCGTTTAATACAGTAACAAGTATTAATTAGCGAATAATATATGTCTTATTGTTTGTGGCACAAAGTTGAAACTAGCTTAACGTTGGCATTATTTAGGCGCTGGCCACACATAAAGGGCGTCGGGCGCGGACACGGCGCGGGCGGCTTCCTATTCCATGCAAATTTTATACCAAGTGCATAGAAATAAAGCGCATTTTGGGATACAAGGAATGCCGTGGCTCGGGCGTAGATATGACGCGCCATGACATGATCCGTCATCCGCCACTCGGCAGCGCCTTAGTTTATAATAACTTAAATTTCACATTTTGTATCATATCCTATCAATAATTTTATGAGTCTCCTTTTAAAGGCAGCGATAGCCGAGTGGATATACCAACAGACTTTTTTTCGCTCTGTGGCAACACTGAGGTTAACAGCTGATCCGACCTTGTCCCGTAATTTTTACAAATAAAAATATAAAATAATCAAATAATTAAAGCTTATTACAAGTTAATTACTTAATAAATGTGTTATTTGTAATAATCTATAAAAGTATTAGTGTTTTCTGTGAAAATAAGGTGAGTTTATTGTGATTTCTTTTTTGACAACCAATCTACCGGCTAAATTTGCATTGTCATTTTACAAACAGGTATAACATTGTAACTACTATCTAAAATCGACTTATACGTATAAAATAGTTTTAATTAGTATATTTCCGAATAAAAAGTGCTATCAAGTTCCTAAATAACCACCTATAAATAGTAAAAATACATAAACATAACCTAAACCTTGTTAGTTGGTTACACAACTTTCAACGAGATCAGCTGTTCTTTCTTACAATAATATTTAGCTTTAAACTCTACTATTACTACGTATTTCAATCTTCTCCTTTACTTTTGAACAAAACTTCCTTTGTACTTGTATTTCTTTCTTTTCACTATGATTATGACTCGTAAAGCTTTGGCTCGCCAGGAAGAGTCTAAACTCCAACTGGCTTTAATTGAATTAAAGACCTCTAAGGAGTTGTGTAACAAACTGATAGAGGAAAGAGAAGATAACGAGAAAGAAATGTTGAACTTACTGGAAAAAAATAAGATATTAAAATGTGAAATGGCTCAGCTACATACTCAGTTCTCTGATGCCATGAGTGCTCGGGATGGACTCCAGCTCATTGTGGACGGGTTTGCTGAGTGTAGCTTGCAGTATGAACAAGCACTTGACCGTATACAGTTCTTAGACAAACAGTTACACGAGGCAAACAGTAGAATAACTCATCTAGAATTCACCCAAGATCAAATCACTACAACGGCAAATCAAAGTCTGTTCGATGAGCTGGTGGTTCATGCTCCAAGCATGATTACTGATATAAATCATTCTAAAGCATCATTTCCAAATAGTCTCTCAGTGTGCAAAGAATCAAATAATTCAATAAAATTGATTAGGGGTAGTAGGAATAGAATTAAGAAATATGTCAAAATAAACAAATTCATAAAAAAGACCCAAAAATTAGTTCACAGACAAAAATTTTTCATAAAAAATGTTAAGTTAAATAGGGAAAGATTACTTGCTCTTGAAAAATTAAAAATATACACACAGAAATATCACCAAAATAATTTGAAACGTAAATTAGAAATAAATAATTTGCAGGTAGAATTAAATAATCTTAGTGACAAATTAGTATCAATGACAAATAAATATAAAAGCTCTGAACTACAAATGAAAGAGTACATATTGGCAATGAATGAGTTGGTGGCATCAAATAGTAACAAATGCTCAATACCATTGAACAATGACATCCCGTTCAACAACCAACACTCGCCAGCTTGCTCATTGTCAACATGTGACCCGGTTTTGCCAAATAGTACTTTAAACAATACAAATGCAAATATTAAACACACTCTAAATAAATTAAAAAATAACAAACTAGACAGTAAAACTATATTACAAAATAAAAATAAAGTGATAATATTTAGTGACGAGATTGGAAAAGGTATGGGTCAGTTGTTGGCGAACACATATAGTGATGGGTTAGTGATGAACTACTGTTTGCCTGGGTTAAGTTCCATTGCTATTTTAGATAAAATTATAAACTTCAATTTTGACCAGGATACAACTTTATTGATCCTACTTGGTAAAAGAGGATCTTTAAATAAAAGACTTTTATTCTATTATTACAGTAAATTATGTGAATTAAATTTAAATCAAATTATTATGCTCACTTTACCTTTCAGTAAAGGGTTGCCACAGAAAGAAAATAATATTAGACATAGTCTTAATATAAATTTGTGTAGTTGGTCATACAATAACTATCAATTTCATGTTTTTGACTCTAACAATTATGTTAGTAAAGCTTTACATTTGACGCAAGATACTTGTTATCTGAATTCTTATTATAAAAGACAACTAGCTGAGTCGCTAGCATTTTGTATTGACATTTCAGCCAAGAATTTGGCTAATAAACGTGTTGCCCCTATACAGCAACAAAATGACATTTATAATGATTCAGCCAGTATTTTGGCTACACAGTCTGACATTTCTATTAATTTAAATTAAATAATTCGACAATAGAGAATACCTCTTGCAATGACACTTTCGTTAATAATGGGCTGGTATGTACGAATAAGCCCAATCCAACTAATATTTCATTTAGAAATTCACAAGTATTAAAACTGGTACATCAAAATATACAAGGTATGTCAAATAAAGATTTAGAAGTGGAGTTGTTCATGAACGGTGAATGCGTCGATATTTTGTGTATAACAGAACATTGGCTTAAAGATCACCAGTTCATGTGCAATTTTAATAACCATCTAGTTGGTAGTTCGTTCAGTAGACAAAATGCAATACATGGTGGATCATTGATTTTAGTTAACAAGCTGCTTAAATTTAAGAATCGTAATGACATTGTTAGTTTCTCTGTTGAACGGACAGTTGAAATAGCCTGTGTGGAGTTGGACCAACTTCTTGTTTTGAGTGTGTATAGGCCACCATCATCCTGCTATGATAACTTTGAAAATGTCATGGATGATGTGTTACGGAAGCTATGCCAACAAAATAAATCTATAATAGTAGGTGGCGATTTTAATATTAATTTACTAGAAGATTCCTTGAATTGCCACAAAATTAAGAATTTGTTCAAGTCATATAATCTTGCATGCTTATTTTTGGAACCCACCAGGATAACTTCCACGACATCTACTTGTATAGACAACATATTTACAGATATTGTACCAGTTAGAAAGCAAATAATTAACAAATTAACATCAGATCATTGTGGACAATCTATAACATTTGCTATGCAGTCTAAAAAAGTAGGTAGAAAGGAATTGAGTGTGGTGCCAAAAACTTTGCGTCGTCTGGAGGGACTTAAGGATAAACTCACAAGTACATTACCATACTTATGCTATAATAACGATCCTAATAAGTTGTACAATTCTTTCTTTGACATGTACTGTACTATATTCAATTCTATCTTTGTCCCTAAGAGGATCTCAGTTGCTGGTACTACATCCTTCAGTGAATGGGCAACCACTGGAATTTATAAAAGTAGAAATAAGCTTTACGAATTATATGAACAGAAAGTAATTAATAAAAATGATGAACAATTTTGTCAATATGTAAGAAATTATTCCAAGTTATTTAAAAAGATTTGTCGTGAAGCTAAGACACTTTATTTAAAATCAAAAATTAAAAACAGTGACAATAAAATAAAAGCAACGTGGGATATTATAAACAATGAGACTGGAAGGGTCAAGATTAAAAGTAACGATTACACTCTTCAATTAAATAAAAAGATATTAAAGTCAGATTTTGAGGTTGCCACAGCATTTGAAAATTTCTTCACAGACATTCCAGTCTCAGCCACTAAATCCCTCAACTCGTCCCCTATTGACGCCGAATCTCTATTGAAACAAAATGTCAATAGGTGTAACATTGAATTTAGTTTTAGTTATGTCACTGACAGAGATATTGTAAAAACTTTAAATAGTCTTAATTTGAAGAAAACTAGTGATCTTTGGGGCAATTCTGTTGTGATTACGAAATCCATAATCAACACAGTAGCACCTGAACTGGCAATGATTTTCAATAGATGCATTGACTGTGGTGTGTTTCCTGATCAAATGAAAAGTAGTAAAGTAATTCCGTTATTTAAATCAGGTAGCACATCTGACCCCACAAATTATAGGCCAATATCTGTGCTACCCACGTTTAGTAAAATTTTTGAAAAAATAATTCTAGGTCAGCTTCAAATTCATTTTAATAACAATAAGCTGTTACATGAAAAACAATTTGGTTTTACTAGGGGTCGCTCAACTACCGATGCTGGAGTTGAGCTTTTAGATAGTATTTTTGATGCCTGGGAGGAGTCGCATGATGCTCTGGGAGTCTTTTGTGACTTATCAAAGGCTTTTGATTGCGTTTTTCATGAAACATTGATCAGGAAATTACATTACTATGGAGTTAAGAACACTGCTTTGGATCTCCTAACATCATATTTGAGTAATAGGATACAGAGAGTTGAGGTAAATGGAAAAGTTTCTATGGGTTCAGTGGTCACAATGGGAGTGCCGCAAGGTTCAATTCTTGGTCCATTCCTTTTCCTTGTATATATTAATGATTTGCCATACATTATGCAAAATAAGGAAGAGATAGTGTTATTTGCTGATGATACATCACTTATTTTTAAACTTAGACGACAACAATCAAATAATGACGATGTAAATAACGCTCTCTCTAAAGTAGTTCAATGGTTTACTGCTAACAATTTACTGCTAAATGAAAAAAAAACAAAATGTATACGATTTTCAAGACCGAATGTAAAACAAGTTAAACCTAACATATGTTTGAATGGAGAAGAGTTGGATCTTATAGATAACACCGTATTCTTAGGCATAACCTTAGACTCTAAGCTACAGTGGGGCCCACATATAGGTCAGTTGTCGAATAGACTTAGCTCTGCAGCATACGCGGTTTATAAAATTCGTCAGTTAACTGATATAGATACGGCCAGATTAGTATATTTTAGTTATTTCCACAGCATAATGTCATATGGCATTTTATTATGGGGCAACGCAGCTGACATTCAAACTGTGTTTGTACTGCAGAAGCGGGCTATTCGTGCAATCTACAGTCTTGGTTCAAGGCATTCACTGAGGGAAAAATTTAAAGAAATTAAGATAATGACTGTCGCATCTCAATACATTTATGAGAATTTGTTATATGTCAGGAAAAATATTAATATGTTTTCCAAATTCAGCGACATTCATAAATTAAACACACGAAATAAAAACAAACTTGTTCTACCTTCAACTAGACTACAAAAAATAAGTAACTCCTACAAGTGTCAAAGCATACGTTTTTACAACAAAATTCCAGGCAATATTCAGGAACTAAGTATTAATAAATTCAAAGTATTTATTAAACAGAGCTTGTGTTCAAAAGCTTATTACACAGTTAAAGATTATTTAGCAGACAAAAATGCCTGGAATTGAGTTTAAAAATTATGAATTTTGACATTTTGAAATTAGTGACAAGATATTTTTATTTACATTTGTAATACTTATATTTTTACATTTTTAATTTGACATTTGTAATTTTATTTATTTTGTTTTGACATTGTTTGATTTGACATTGTTATTTTATTTATTTTCTTTTGACATTTAAAATTACTTAAGTAATATATTATCTTTAAACTGACATTCAATAATATTTTCTGCCATTTTAAATATATGACAGTTTATTGTTTAAATTTTTACTATTTTTAAAATTACTTAAGTAATATATTATTATTCCTGAATTGACATTCAATAATATTTTTTGACATTTTAAATATAATATGACATTTTATTGTTAAAATTTTATTATTTTTACATATTGTTTGCAACATGTATTTTACTATGTATTAGCTTGTAAAGTTGTGAGTATGATGTGGGCATTATTAAACATATAAACAAATAGTTGTGGCAACCTGTCTGATGGCTTAGGCTGACATGCTTATGCATACACCTTCTGATGGCGTGAAGGCATAGTGATACAGATCGTGCTGGCTCCCTCAATCAAGGTTGAGCCGTACGATTGCTGTTGAATGCGGGCCATCAGTGGGCCGAGTCAGTCAAAAGCGTCAGATGATTTCCTGCATTGTACTTGCATACTAAACCCTTTTTTTGTCTGGACTTTAAAAGATGAAGAAAATACTAAACAAAATGAAGTGACAAAAAAAAATGACTCTGAGTTTGTTTCGGCCTTTCTTCTCAAGAAGTCATTTAGCTAGGAAAAGCCGGCATCATCTAGAATAGGGTTTTGACATGTATAAGTGTTGTAAACAACCAAAATGCAGAAATAAATATGTCTTTATGTCTTTATGTCTGACTGCGATGCAGAGGGTATCGAGTTCGAATCCACGGCGCGCACCAATGACTTTTCGGAGTTATGTGCGTATTGAATTGTTAATTATCGCTTGTCCCGTGCCTCGGAGAGCACGTTAAGCCGTCGGTCCCGGTTGTCATGAAGATCTTTGACAGTCGTTACAGGGCGTCAGTACCTTCTAAATAAACTGACACAAGTCTAAACCATGGAATATCGCTATCCCTTCGGGTTGCGGAGGGCAGACAGGCAGTCGCTCCGTGGAAAAGCTAATACGTATTCAGCCAAATCCGGTTAGACTAGAAAGCGGACCCCAGATTTAAACTGGGATAACGCTAAGAGAAAGAAGAAGAATTTTATGAGTCTCCTTTTGAAGCTTAAAGGAACGCATCTTTTTTAATTTATGATGACGTAACTCATAGTTCATGAATGTTTTTAAGCCAATGAAAATATTATTGTGTTTGATTCATCATCACAACTAAAAGACTTTCACTGCTAGATATAGGCCTCCCTCAAGGCTGGACCTATTTTAAATCACACGTTACCCTAACATATCATCCATTTCTATCACCCATTCATACGTCCACCTCGGGAGAGGGCTATCTGTGCTTTAATTGATTTCTAAATCTTAATTATACGGAATTACAATTACTCTTATAACAATACTTAAGTAAGCTGGTGTAAGGTTGCTTTAGGTCCTTGTACCGGAACCATAAAGGCACAGCTTTAGCACGGCCACTGTCTCGAAATGCCAGGTTTTAGTAAACGCGGTGACAACTCGCTGTTAGATTTTTAAATTGACGTCATTTACTGACTATTGACTTTGAATTTGATATGTTATAAGTAGCCCATGTCAAATATGTATATTTTCTAGCCAAAACCATGGAAGCAGAATATTCGGATACGTGCGATGTATTTCAAAAGCCAAAGTAAATCGCACGTTAATGACCAGGAATGCTTTAATTTCTATAGAGAAACTATAGTTTGACTAATATTAATCTCATAGAGGCTGTTTTCAACAAGCTCGATTTTAAAGGTTTTGCATTCACGCAGAAATACCACTTAACCATTGTGCCGTTCGACGTATAAACATTTACGGGTGAAATGATTTCCATTTGACGGAAATCGGGGTAGACTGCAAATGACTAAGCATTTATTATTTATTTCCCTTCATCCTTTGACCTCGTTGTAGGGATATATGGACCCTTCAAGATTTCGTATCATAATGTATATAGCTATGGGTAATTTACATAGGTACATACAGTATGTTATACGTGACTCATGAGTACACACACATGTGGTTCTGATCATAATTATTGTGCTAACGACATGGAAAATGCACATTGTGAGCGTAATAAGTTTATTTAACAATTAAGACTTGTCAACATACACGTTACTAGAAAACTCTCGTGTGAATCTACAACCACTATTTGACCATTTAGAGCGCGAGCGCACTACCGTCTCGTAAGGCAGTTAACCGCATGCGGTATTAATAATAAATTCAAAGAGATTATAAACACAAACTTTGTCAAAAAGGCTAGTATTCGGTACTTGATTATATCGAATCTATAGCCTTCCTCGATAAATTGGCTATCAAACACTGAAATAATTTTTCAAATCGGACCAGTAGTTCCTGAGATTAGCGCGTTCAACCAAACAAACAAAAAAACTCTTCAGCTTTATGTATTAGTATAAGATATAAGATAAAAAATCCTAATTAATTGACAACAACATTATATTACGCTCATATACCTCTGAAAAATCCACAGTAGTTACTAACTTATTTAAATAGTATAGAACAAGACGATGAAAAGAGTGGCCCTGAGTTTCTTGCCTGATCCTTCTCATGAGCTCTCTACTTTCTGAACAGGCATTTTTTACAATGCTCAATAATAAAGATATGCATTTAAAGCTACTTTTTTATTTACATTTTATTATTTATGACTTTCTGACGTATTCAAAAAATTTTAACATTTTTATGACATAATTGAGTCAGATATGTCAGGATCGTTGCAAATGGCGTTCTGTAGTCTCTGCCTCCCCCTCCGGAAACAGGTGTGAGTCTATGTATGTATGTATGTATGTATTGTCGACCGCATAATTATACTGCGGCCAGCCGCTAGTGTCTTATATCGGTACATTACACAAAATTACTCATATGATAAGAAGAGTCATAAGTCATTTATTTTCATAACAATAAGTACATTGTGTTGAAAAATATTTATACATTATAAAATTAACTAAGTACACAAAATTAATCAAAATTATCACAAAATAGAGAAAAAGTAATAATTACTATAAATGATATTCTACCAATGTCAACAAATTCATTACACATATAATTCATTACACAAATAATTCATAAACAAATAATTCATACACAAATAATCCATTTTTAATTTTCATTACACAATACTTAATTACCTAGATGGAGGAATGTCTAAAATTAAAATCAGGAATTATTATGTTGTACACATATTTTATTAACTATAGGTAGGTATAACTATAAAAGTTTGAACTCACTGAATTAAATCGCATTATTTTAATCGGTGACAATATTACAAGATGGTTAATAAGTTAATAATAACTTCACGATCTCTTGAAACCTTAGCACCATCGATGAAAACGTATAACTATTCCAGATCCCTAAAACAAACTTCTGAACAAGCTACTAAGCTTGTTCAGAACCTGCACGGAACAATAAAAAATAATAATAAACTCACAATTCAAAAGTTGGGACCTCTCTGCTTTAAGTATGAGGGGCATGCATAATACATCATCGTAGGGTCGCAGGTTCGAGATCATAGTCTTCATACATTTATCACGGTTATAACTGGCGTGAGATGTATTTAAGTATTGAACAGTTCTTTATGTGATGCATAGATGGTGAAGTGGTTATGGCAGTAACTTTGTTGGAAGTCGCACTTTAAGACAAATTAACTGAGGTTAGGTATAGGCTTTTCTTACAAATTCTTAATTTATGTAAGATTAAATAGATGACTATGATCTGAAAGCTCGGCCTTATACAGTGACTAGATGATGCCCGCGGTTATACCCGTTATTTAAGGCTACTGCTCCGCTCCTGAGGCTCATAGCGTGATGTTATTTAAGCTATAACCTTCCTCGATTAATGACCTATATAATACTGAAGGAATTTTTCAAATCGGACCAGTAGTTCCTGAGATTAGCGCGTTCAACCAAACAAATAAACAAACTCTTCAGCTTTATATATTAGTATTGGATTAGATAAAAAAAACATCGTTGTTATTTGTCGCGCAAGTTAACGCTATTGGGTCTAATAACCATGGCATCAATCCTGGGAGAGTCAGACCGATGCCAGCAAATGCTGCCCTTAACTCCTATTTATTGTTATCCAATTCCTACCGTATTTATTTAAATTTTTTTAATTCAATAATACCTACAAAGAGCAACATGTTAATTTTGCGTTATCCACGCAATGTTAACCGAGCTTACTGATAAGTTATTAGATTTTACAAATAAAACAATTCACTTTGTTCTATCAGCGAATTAAATCAAGTGCAAAATATCATCATCATCATCAGCCTTTAGCAGTCCACTGCTGGACTAGGCCTCTCCTTTGTAAGGAGGAATTGGCCTACTATACCACGCTGGCCAAACGGGTTGGTATAGGGTTTGTATCAAGTTTTCCTTCGCTTACAGTGCTGTTCTATGCATAATATGCTCCCTCTGTCGGCTCTTACGACACCCACGGGATGATATGGGGTGGTGACAAGCCGTATTCTTAATCCGTCACCACACGGACATCTTAATCCGTCACCACACGGACAAAAATAAAAGCAAAATATACCATAGTATTAACTACGAACGAAAATATCACTGGTTTTGGACTACTTTCCCAGTTATTTGAATGTCTCACTAGACAAATTAACTCCACATGAAAAGTGGTTTCACCGCATTACCTAAGTCTGCGCTCTTAGTCTCGAACAAACGAGAAAACTTGCCAAACTGTAAACTAGCGAGATTTCAGTATCAAACAAAGACGTATAAAGAAAAAAGGCCCATTATTTAACGTAAAACTTTTGTCATAAAGGTACGTAAGGAATAAAATATTCGTATGGAGTAAGGATAGTGTTCTCTTAGCACATAACTCTTCGCAAGACGGAGTACGCTCTCTGGGGGATTACTGGAGTACGCATTTATGAAGAGATGATATTTTTATGACAAATTCGTTAGGAGATACCGTTTTGAATGAGATGACTTGATGGTTTTATTTCTGTTGAGTTTGGTGTGTTTATTTGAAGTTGTCTGTTTAGATAGTTTTGCTTTTATTTTATTATTTATAATCATGACGGCTTAATTTTCATTCCTGAAGTTGAAGATGAATCACATCTTAAGTTTCAGAGCCAATAATCACATCAGGCATAATAACAAACAAAATTACAATAAGGACTCTTGTTCAATCTTGTGAAAATCCATGGTTATCCGAAGGAAAATCTATTAAGAAGCATTGTAATAGTTTGTCGATGATACTTTGTGTAGGGATCCTTTGTGTAATGTTGGAGAACCAATAAATAAATACTTTCAGCTTACTGTGCTGACGGTAGCATCATGAAAAAAAAGAACTTTAATATAACTTAATATTTGCGTCCTATGGTCATAGATTTTGTACAGCGTCAGATCGCATGTAAATATGAATTTAATGTCTATCGCTTTAATTTCAAACACGTAGTACCTAAAACCAAAAATAATAAAATAAATCACGCTAAAATTTTATTAATCTGCGTGAGGCCGATGACAGGCTGGCCCTGGAAAGGACGTAATCTATCTTATGGCCTTTTTCGATTTTAGACGAAACATTTTTTTTAGATTTAACGACATGTAAGTATGTAATGCCGGACGCATTTGCCGAATAGTAAGTACATCCCATTCCCATCCAGCAGCGTTTTTAAAAACTTGCACCATGGGTTTTCGAGTAAGTATGTTAACTAACCAACGTTCTAAAGCACCCTTAATAATATTATTTCCTTGAAAAACGAGACTCTTTGTGAAAGGTAGCCTATGTGTACAAAATTCACAGTCGTTGTACCGTTGCTGCTTTTTAAGGCTATGGAGCGTAATTTGCCGTATTAACTCCAAAAGTCGCAGGCTGATTACTGACCACCAGTCTGGGTTTTGTCATGACCGTTAAGCTAGTGATCTCTCTATGTGCCGGAGTCACCGCTGGTAGGCCTAGCTTAGCCGAACCTTAAGTCTTTGACAGTTGCCTTGTCATAGCTATTGCATTTCTTGCTATCGAAGTGATAATCATATTCTTTAGTCTCCTAGAAGCAAAAAAGAAACCTTATTTTATATGTGTATTATAATTAATGTATAGCTCTTCTCACCTTCGAGTCTTATGGAAACCACATGGTCTTTAATAAAAAAATCCTTATTTTCAAACTTATTCATACTAGACGCACATGTGGATCTCTGTATTTCGGCATCCGTGACTAGACCTTTGACACTTGACCTTTTTTTTATAAATTATGCCACATGCTAAGCAGTATTTCCATGCACGAATCCGTCGAGAGTAACCCGGCTAATCCTCATTCTGGCCGGGTAAACGCACCATTAAATGGACGTAACAAAATACTTTAGGGTCAACTCACACAGAAAGTAGCAGCTGTGAGCGCAGTAGCGAGTAGTTTTAATGGGAAATAAAAATGAACGCCATTAATTCTTTAGTGTATAACATGGCGTGTGATTTGAAATTTCGGATGCTCGATGCAAGTTGTGATGATGTGCGTGACTATATAATATAATTTTAATAATAAAATTTCATTATTATATTTTTAATAGCAGTAACTTAAACCTCTAGACGGCAGTGATTTTCGATAGTAACTGCTGATGACCCCCGGATAACAAGCCAACTACAACGCTCAGAATGGCACGACACAAATGTAAAAATATTTTTTAGGATAATTGAGATTTTTGTGTTAACTGAGTCGTTTCACATTATTTTGGCAATTCAGCATTAAGCTTTTCTTAGTTTGGCAACATTCAAAGTTAAATCTTCATAATGCTGCAATTCCGTGCCACACTTGACCTCAAGATTCTCCTCTGCAGCGCAACACAACTGACCCTCACATCACATCGCATCGCGTCTCTTCAGCTTCAGTGTGAACCAAGCCTTACTCCCCAACTTTATCACAAGCGAATCCGCGGACGGTTTATCACTGCGCAGTGTGCAATGTGCGGTCGTGACCGCAATATGCAACTTTACCCCATTCACCGGAATTAATCGCCCGCGTTATGTTAAAAGAGGTGAAAATATACTGATATGGTTAACGTTAATTTTTTGTGTAATTTTTTATTAGGATAACGGATGTTTGCACGGTTTGGGTGTTTTTTGTAGTACGGACTGAAATTATTGCATACGTGGTGCAGCTTTACTTGGCACCATGTTTATGCAATGGCTGTAGAGAATCGATTCCCCTTGCATAGCATAAGTATAACTTAACTAGCGTTTGATAACTGCCTTGCAGTGAAAGATGACATTAGAACAAAAATCAAAATATTAAAATCTCTTATTTGTATCTTTAAGGAAAATAGATGAAAGCAAACTTCAAACCCTATACAAACCCATCTGGCCAGCGTGGTATCGCAGGTCTTTTCCTCTTATTGACTCAAAATACTATTGTGATTCGAATAACGAAAGTTCTATGCCCAGCGGTGCAATGTGAAAGGATGTGTGGTTTTTTTTTTACTAATAGGCGGCAAACGAGCAGACGGATCGCCTGATGGTAAGCAATTACCGCCGCCCATGGACACAAGCAACACCACAGGAGTCACAAATGCATTGCCACCTCTGGGGGTTGGGAAAAGCGATAGGAGGAGGAGTGGGATGAGGGAGAAGGAATAGGGGATGGGAGGGACCTCCGGCACTCCCACTCACCGAACGATGTGCAACAGTTTAGGTACTGTTACTTTACGTCGATTTTCTGTGAGAGGGTAGAACTCCCCTGGTCGAGCCGGCCCATTCATGCTGAAATCAGCAAGGATCTACTACCTTGATAAATGAATGGATGACGATCCATCCACACAAACTTTTGCGTTCATAATAGGAGTGAGATAATAATTTGTGGGCACATAAAAGGAACCGTTACATATTTAAAACAGCACGAACATAACTTGTGGAATTATTACGAAAGTGGAGTCAAGTGTATTGGTATATTATCTCGGTCGGATGCAGACCGCGCGCGCTAGTTAATGTACTTTTTTATTACTCGATCGTTATGCAGAAGAGTGTCTGTCTTATATAGCTGTATTACGGGTCAGCTATGATTATAGGGTTAGTGAGGAGAGAGGCAATATAAGTTGGATTTATACACACATACATAGACTCAGCGCCTCTCTTTCCCAAAGGGGTAGGCAGAGACTGCGGACTGCCAATTGCTAAGATTTTGATATATCTCTCTTGTTTCATTTGTATATAAGGAATGTTATGGAATTGCTCATAGTTTTGTTTCTCCGGTGAGCAGAGAACACTGAAAATGTAGCAATCTTCATCTTAATCTGGTGAACAACATAGCATCCTACAAAAAAACTGCATCCATTACCAAAGAAAATGAAAAGCACCTACAACACAACAAAAATTCAAAAACATATACATCTCTCGTTACACCTTCTGATACCGTAATAGAAAACTATAATAGCTCGGAAGATCTTTACAAATAAAACAGCAATAACGGTCTGGGGGGCCGCAAAAACTGCTATGACGATCTAGGGGGCCGCAAAAACTGCTCAGTATTCCGCCGCTGCGCCATTGGGTCTATAGGGGACCGGGACGCAGCGCAGTTATGCTACCGAAGTGTAAGTGGGGAAGGGGTTTGTTCATGTGGCTGTCTATTCTACTATCTAATCGTTTGTCGCTTTTGTTAAAATAAAATTGGCTCAACAACAATTTCAATAAAGATCTGTTACAATTTTTTTTTACTTATACCATGTCTAATTCATCATCATCCTAGCGCTATCCTGCTTGAATGTTGCCGGGTACTACTTATCCATAATGACTGTCAAAGATCTACACGATAGCCGGGACCTACGGCTTGACGTACTACCGTGAAGGGGCAAGCAATTATACACAATGTAAAATATGCATCTAAGTGTGCATGGCAGTCTGTTAGTATCTCCACGTATCGCTAGTGGTAGTAAGTATATACTAGCAAAATATGTATATACCTACTCTTTGCTCGAAAAACATGCATCGCTTTACATTTTTGTCAAAATATTTTTACGAAATTTAATATGAAATGTAACAATTCGACTTAGCATTGGCATGTAATGATAAAATCATGCATAACCAATGCATATGTAATGTGTTACGTTATATTTTCAAATTAACAAGCTGTGTGTTAGAAACACGTTGTTATTATACATATCAACATATTTTCATACAGATTATTTTATGAAAAATATCATTTGACTTTTCGCAACAAAATTTTAATTGAATTTATCGGAATGTTGTGAGTTGTTCTTAAAGCGATATAATCTGTTACAACGTTTAGACTGTAAATTTTGTCTAAAGCCGCAAACAGATTTGGACCTACCTACAGCTACAATACTGAAAAATCATTCCCATCCCAGATAGCAACAAACTTGCAGCAAGTTTAAATCAAACTTGCTAGTTTCACTGTGACAAACTTGCATCAAACTTGCATGAAGTTTGCTTTTGCAAAGGTTGCACAGGTACAAGGCCCAGGTTGGTGGTCCGACAACAGCTGGTCGTCGAGCACCTCCTGCTGTATCTAGGAGGTCGACCGACCACCAACCTGTGCTCGTCGTCATCCAAATCCTTTGAAAAACCAACTTCATGCAAGTTTGTCACAGTGAAACTAGCAAGTTTGATTTAAACTTGCTGCAAGTTTGGCAAGTTTGCATTGTTATCTGGGATGGATCTAACGCATGGCCTTTCTATTCTAAACTTGTGCCAATACCCTGCAATTCGTCACCAAGTCTCAATATAATTAAGACCCACGGCACCTTTTCAATTGGTCGCTCCAACTTCTACGGGAAACTCGCTCGCAGTGATTTTATAACTGCAGCGATTGTTCACTGTGCAACGTCGGATTATGTTAAAAAGACCAACTGGTAAAGGTAAGTTCGGATTTCGTTGGATGGTCTTTGTAGAAATGCTTTGTTGATTTAAGTTTTGATATTTGAAGTTGGCGTGGAATAAGGCTTGGAGTAAAATTTGTGAATTATTGAGAACTGGGAAGTGAAGATTGGGACGATGGTAGTTTATTAAAGCTAGCAATATACTGTCATGGGTAAACAATTCAGTCATTACACTAAAAGTGCAATCCTACAACTTCCTGACGATTCATCTATTACTGGACGATCGTCGTTGCTATTCCCATTGTATCAGATCTGTCATCACTGCACAAAGTATACATGAATGACAGTAAACGGTATCGTTCTAAATGTTAATCATTTAAATACATAATTCACTCAATTAATCTGTTCCCACGAAGTAGTGCAAATGCGTCTTTACAAGAAAAGTGCAAAAAATAATGCGCCATCTTAAAGTGCCATGAAAATCGTTCAAGACAATAAAAACAACAAATAGGTCCAAGAATAATAAGAAAAGTGTTAGGTACTATTAATAAATTAAATATTTCTTCGATTCTGGTATCGAATTTGGAAAAAAATACAATTTCAAGATGAGAGAGAGAGAGAGTAAAATTATCAGTTACTTAGTGTTGTGTGTGTTCGGTTCTTGATAAAAGTAATTTGATTGGGTATACAAGATTTATGTCGATTAACTTGAAGTGTATTCGTAGAATCTTATACACATAGGATTCCGCGATGGCACCTTATATCCACCAAAAATAATAAGGTCACACCCCACGTTGCTTGAAGATTTATAACATGAGAAAATTCTAAGTAATGTAGTATTGTCTTCTCTGGTTGACATTTTTGCCTAGAGCACAAATGCCGAGCCGTGACTCGACATTAATTGACGTACACGATATGCACTACATAATGTCATTTAATTGTAAATGAAACAATTACTTTAACCGGAATTATTAATCGCATCAATGCGAAATAAAATGACCGAAATTAAACTGCAATAATAACTTGCACGCCAATAATTGAGGTTAACCTCATTCAACACAACGAATGTGATATTAACATAATTAAATGTTTTAATTGTTATATTATTTTAACACATATGGTACAAGCTCGTAACTATAAAGTGGTAAGCAGTAAGGTATTGCCCACCCATCTTTTAGCGCGTTTGCTACTGAGAAACCTATGTAGCAAAGGCATTGTAACATTCTCTTAAATTTTATTTTATCAGATCCAGATCATATCAAAGCTATTACGAGCTTCTCATAGAATATGACATAAACGTTAATATTCTACCAGATACACCAATTGTGTGGCGAAGCGGGAGTGTAACCGACTGCCACGCCGAAGGTCGGGGGATTGAAAATTTGTGTGCATGAAATGGCTGTTGGTCTTGGTCTGCGTGTTTCTATGTAAATAATGTATGTTAAACAAAATAGTAGTTTTCATTATCTAGTACCCACCATACAGGCTCCGTTTTGGTGTTACGTATATATAACATGTTGATCTGCATTTGCTAAATATTTTAATAACACAATACAGACAGTATACTTATTCACCTAAAATTATTTTAAACAGTGTGCGATGATATAATACCCTATTTTCATTAAATGATATAATAGATTGTAAAATATAAAAAATCTGTTTACTGGTGCAGAAACAGACAAGAAGTGTGTGTGTTAGATACCTGCAATGTGAGCTGGCGGCGCACTATGGAAAATCGTAGAACAACTGCTGAATAAAAATGGTTTTAGTCAATGTCGCTACTGACATGCTTTTTTAATTCACTAAATAGTTTAAGGACCGAGCTAGACTATAATATCAAAAAAATATACATATTATATGAAATTATTTTTTTACAATACCACAAATTTTATAGTTTTCACGGACGTCCATGTTAAGCCCGTTCTCTTCAACACTCATAAATTGATTTTATTGTTATACGTTACAGGAAAAGGTATAATGTATTATATATTTCTGGGAACCTCGTCTTTTCAAGAAATTGAAACAACAAATATGTATTTAATATTATGTTAACGATTATCTTAAAATAATTGCAAAATAAAATATGGTGAATAAGTAAATATACGGTGAAAAAGAAGATTTTTTCACAATGCAAGCTGTTCTGCTGAAATTACAAGAGTGGATATAAATTTTTTGACTTTACATAATTTTGCAAGCTCTTTCATCGGGTGTAATGAAAATGCTGAAAAAATTTGCACGCATTTGTAACGCTTTGGAGACTGCCAGGATCTATGTGAGCAATTATGGATGGTATTATATGCCTTCTTCAGTTCACAAAATTTTGATTCATGGAGAAAGTGTCATTAAGCATTTTGCAGTACTTCCTATTAGGTATTTCCTATTGGTCAATTTTCGGAATATGCACAAGAATCTCGTAATAAGGATTATAAAACGCTACAAACAAGGATGTATTTCATACTCTTCTTTATATTTTAGATTCTTACATAACCAGCATTAGGAAACCGTATACTTACTCAAAACGTGATGGAACTTTATGAAGACACTTTAGATCTTTTGAAAGTGAACTAATAAATTTTACATCCCAAAGTTCAAGTAGAATTAATGAATTAATCTGTTCGATTTTCATAAAAAAAATGTTTTTATTATTTAAATTGTTTTTATTGTGTTTATTGTGTGTTGATGTACCATATGATTTTTGGTTTTTGTAAACATTAAAATAGTAGTAAGTATTCATTGTTAAAAAATAAACTGTAAAGTGTAAGTAAAAATGGACATTTTTCATAATTTTGAATTTATTTAATGTACGGTTTTAAATTTAATCATAGTAACGCTATGGAGACTGCCAGGATCTATGTGAGCAATTATGGATGGTACTATATGCCTTCTTCAGTTCACAAAATTTTGATTCATGGAGAAAGTGTCATTAAGCATTTTGCAGTACTTCCTATTAGGTAGTTCCTATTGGTCAATTTTCGGAATATGCACAAGAATCTCGTAATAAGGATTATAAAACGCTACAAACAAGGATGTATTTCATACTCTTCTTTATATTTTAGATTCTTACATAACCAGCATTAGGAAACCGTATACTTACTCAAAACGTGATGGAACTTTATGAAGACACTTTAGATCTTTTGAAAGTGAACTAATAAATTTTACATCCCAAAGTTCAAGTAGAATTAATGAATTAATCTGTTCGATTTTCATAAAAAAAAATGTTTTTATTATTTAAATTGTTTTTATTGTGTTTATTGTGTGTTGATGTACCATATGATTTTTGGTTTTTGTAAACATTAAAATAGTAGTAAGTATTCATTGTTAAAAAATAAACTGTAAAGTGTAAGTAAAAATGGGCATTTTTCATAATTTTGAATTTATTTAATGTACGGTTTTAAATTTAATCATAGTAAGTTACATTCCATTTGAAGCAATATGTACTATTCTATATTTGTGCAAAATAAAGAATAGTACATATATGGCTTCAGAAATAAAAAAGTTATTGATTTTTAATCAGAAACAGACCTTTATTTTCCATAGTGCGGCAATCAGCTGAGCGGCGGCGATGGTTAATACACTGAGCTGATTTTTGAAATGCATGACAACGAAAAGATATTTTTAAGTTTTAGTGATTGATATTTTCATGTAATTTTTATTCAGTTAAAGTAGTATGTACGTACAACATTATATAGTATGGTATATTTTTATGCCTGTTATGTTGTGTTAGAGAAAAAGAGAGCCTTCTCTTCTCCAGACATCACGCAGACATGAATAACTGAACTCTTATTCATTATTTTCGTAAGAAACTATTCGAATATTTCCATGACGTTGCATCTGTAATTCTAAAATACAGGTATCTTCATCTTAATCTTAGTTCGTGTAGCAAACATTACAATAAAATTCTAGAAAATAAACTATATTACTATGTAGCTCGTTTTATGTAAATGCGACGCAAACCTGCGTCCCTTTGTTAGACCCCTTTCATTTGGGACATGCGCACCGAAATATTTAGTGTACAATAAAACGTATTTCACTTTTAAGAAAAAGTGCTTTGTTCGTTTCTGAAGGAAAAAGAAGGAGTGGATGCGATTTCGTTCAAACGCTTTGTAGTAAATGTTTGTTATACATATATCAATTCACTGTCTGTAAAGCACTGCAAAATAAAGAAAATGCTGAGGCAATAAAAAATCCATCGATCTTGAACTATGCCGACTGATAAAAATGTTCGTATTTTTTAAAACATTCATGTACATACACTTTATGTGTAGACAACAACATTCAGACTACAAATAATCACGTTCATCACACAAACACTTATCTGGGGTGAAAATCGAGCCTAAGGCTTCCAGCACCATCACCCGTCCCTAATAATCAATAGATATTTTTTTTATAGCATAGGTAGACTAAAAAAATTGCGGGTCACCTGATGGTAAGTAATCACCGCTACGACACCTGCAATGCCCGGGTCTACGGGTAATATAAGCTAGTAGAAAAACAACGCGATTTTTGGCGATCTGTTGCTACGAGTATGTGCCTATGTACCTGAAGTGGCCTTATGCGTTACGAAAGCAATGCTGAGGAGATAGGCATAATAGTTGTTAAACCTTATAGCTAAAGCAAACACATATCCACCAGATAAATATGACGTCATAATCATATATTATTTTATCAGTCAAGTTAATAGTTAATATGTCTCAATCAACCCTCTAAACTTATGATACCTACAACTGTCTATCTACATCAATTTGAAGTAATTGGGGTCTTAGTGTAATGGTCAGACGTGGGGGTAGGCAGGTGGACGTGAAAGGCACTGAACGTGCAGAGTCTGGGGTTCGACTTAAGCTTCCTTTTTTATAGACAACTCCTGCATTAGGTCTAAATCCTGTGTCGCGGGGGACTTTACAAACATACATTTTCCGAGGACAATGAACAACCGGATTCCAACAACAATTTATGGATCACACAAAGTGGTGTCTCGTGTTAGAATCGAACCCACAACACTCGGCGCAGTGACAAGCGGCGAGGCAGCGCTTTTACCACTATGCCAACCGTGCAGTGCATTACCGAGGAGTAGTCGTTTTTTTATGGAGAGTATTTTTGCACGAAAGTAAGACATGCTTTTATATCAGGCTATGTTCTATGAGCGAAAAAAACAATAGCGCATTTTAGGCAGAAAGAAATGATGATATATGTGTTCGCTTTTTATTCTAATTCGTCATCATCATCATTATCCTCAGGTTCTATATAGGCCTCGGAGCCTGAGCCCCGCTTTATTTCAAGCAATATGTAGCAGAATATTAGACTTTTACAAATCGACTGACCTGCAAGTATGCGGCTTAGTTATAATATATATTAAAGATTCATTCACGAAGCAAGGGCCAAGCAACAAATAAATTGAATACAAGCATAACTACATAGAGTCAGTGGTGGAGTAGTCGAATCGAACCCGAGACTTTCTGCGAGATAATCCCTTTGTGTTCCCACCGAGATACTGCTACCGTATCTATAAATATTATCCCAATGAGCTACTGCTGAGGGCTTAGCCAAATGGCATTGGCTTAGTTTTCTACTTTCGCTTACGTTTGCAATGAATACAAATTTTACATAATATCTATGCTCTATGACGTTTGGTTGCCATGAAACATAAGGAATTTCTTCTTCGTTGACCACGTGATATATCGAAGTCTTATGTCAGTTTCATACATTTTTGCACTTAGCGATTAGCGATATCGTTAATCGAATGCCATTTGGCTGTTTTATATAATTATAAATCGAATATAAATATTTTATTTATATTCGAAGGGAATTATATTTAAATTTGTTTGTTTAAGAATCTGTCAATTCCATTGGCATGAAACTTGTATTATTGCGGAGCCAAGTTTCAGTTCAGCAAGCATCGTAAACGAAAACTCAACTCTTTAGTAGTAGGATAGTTTCGATCGGCGCATCTCAGCAAGTTTTGAAAACGTATGGAAGTGGACACTGGTGACGCTTGACTGTTTGTAAAGCTATCATGATATATGTACAATTATTTGAAGCGAGTCAAAATAAAATTTCCGTCACCGTAAGCTTCGATTTACTGGTTTTTGGATTGACTGTGACTAAGATAAATTACGAAAGTAATCGTGCTCTGAAGTCTTTTATACAACTCCCGCACTAGTGTCCAAATCCAAATCCAAATCGGTCGGCTCCTGTAACGCCTCTCATCCATCTCAGCATCTTCATTATGGTGACATGGAGCTCCTGAGTGTGTTTGTCTAGGGCTGGCCAGCTCTCGCTACCATAAAGGAGTACACGCCAAATTTGAGCAGTCCTTTGAGTTAAGAGGGGCATGTGATGATCGCATACCACACCTGTCACTTCGCGCTATTCTGCCCATGCTGCGCTAGTACGAGCTCGGACGTCGTGGTCAATATTGCCGGACTCATGTAGTACGGACCCTAGGTACCTGAACTGGGTAGTTTTCACTGCCTTTTCAGTACTTACGTGGATAGTAAAGTGATCATAAATAAAGCCACCAAAATATTGAGTCTTCGCTACATTGAACATTAGACCACCATTTTCCAAAGTATTCTTCCATACATTTACTCGGCGCTCCAAGTTGTCCCTACTCTCGTCGATGAGAACTATGTCATAGGCGTATATCATCAGCCATGGGGGCTGTTCCTGGATGTTAGCCGTTATGGCATCCAGAACCTCTATAAATAGGAAGGGACTTTAAGCAGAGCCCTGGTGTACCCCAAATGTTATGGGGAATGTTTACGCTGATATATATTGAATGCACATTTTATTTAAAAACAGTGTCTCAATAAACTCATTTACGAGAGGACGTGTTTCACTAAACTATCACACCGTAGCAATCAATTCTCAACCTTATGCGCCTGTAAACATGGTCCAAAGGACTCGGATTTATGGTTGATTGCTGCGTCGCGAACTCGGCCGAGCGAATACAAAGGACTCGCATTCCAATGTGAATCATCTTGTTTACAACCTATTATACTGTGCTATTAGTGAACATTTACGTGAATAAAGACTTATAAACTTATACAATCAGTGATTAGTGAATTTATTAATTACACCGTACTTTGAAAATGACTGCACCGACATCGGAACAAAGTAAATATTTAACGACGTTAGAAGATGTAGCCAGTATGATCCAAAAGGCTCAGGTCAACCTGAAGAAATGCCCGAAACAGCGGTTAACGGAAGGCTATGTAAAAACGAGACTTAAATGTATCGAGGAATACTGGGATACATTTAAACAAGCACACCATAGCCTTACAAGGTGTACACCGCGGGAACAGCGAGGTGTTTTGCCGTATTTTCTCCAAGAGGAATACTATACATACGAGGACATGTACCTGTGCTTACGAGGCGACTTAGTCGATCTTTTATCAAACCTGGAGTCACAACAAAGGTTAGCTGAGGCAGTAAACATGACAACAACGTCTCATAGCGAGCAATTGCCGTTTGCAAAGTTACCACGCATACAAATACCGACGTTCTCAGGCAAATATGACGAATGGCCTACATATAAAGATTTGTTCACCGCGCTAGTTCATAACACCGCTATAAGCAATGTACAGAAGCTACATTATCTCAAAACAAGCGTTTGTGGAGAAGCTGAAGCGATGTTAAGACATATAAATATTACAGAAAATAACTATACACAGGCGTGGGAGCTATTACAGGCACGTTTTGGCAATAAGAAGATGATAGTTAATTCTCTTTTACGAAGATTGTTTAGTCAGAAAAAGATTACAAATCAGACAGCTAATAATATTAAGGCTTTACTCGACACGACAGTGGAATGCTTAAATAGCTTAGATAATATGCAAGTTGGTACCGCCTCTTGGGATCCATTGATAGTATTTCTTGTATCACAGAAATTGGACCCAGAGTCGTTGAAAGAGTGGGAAGAGCAAGCCTATAAACAAAATAGTGATGAGCTGTCTTCGTGGGACGAGTTAAGAAGATTTCTCGAGTCAAAGTTTCGAACACTCGAACTTGTCACACCGATTGCAAATTCTGTAAAAGAGAAGACACAAGGTCATAAATCATTTCATGTCGCATTAAAGGATGTCGCGCCCAGCTGTAAGTCAACACACAGCAGTGAATCTTTACAACCTTTATGCGCTTATTGCAATGATAAACATTACATCTATCACTGTAAAGAGTTTGCTAGTAAGCCTGTAGAAGAACGACACGAGCTTGTCAAGAAGAATAATCTTTGTTTTAATTGCCTTGTTCCAAATCATACGGTGTATAATTGTAAACAAAAGACATCGTGCCGAGTCTGCAGAAAAAGACACCATTCCCTTTTACATCGATCAAAAGAAATAAGTCAAGGAGAAGATAAACAATCACAACCAGAACAACGAATCACAATCGCACACTTGTCAAGAACACAACCCGGTCCTCGAGTATTACTAGCCACAGCACAAATAGCAGTTAAAGCGAGAAATGGAGATACACACCTGCTACGTGCTTTGATTGACCAGGGCTCAGAGGCATCACTGGTATCCGCAAGAGTAGTTGAACTCTTGAGGCTCAAGAAGACATGCATCAACGGTGTCGTCTCTGGAGTAGGACAAGAATCCCAAATACCTATCAAACACTACGTTGAATTAGCAGTTTCATCGCGCTTTAATGACAATGAAGTATTTTCGGTGAAGGCTTATGTTTTGAAGACTTTGTCTAAAAAACTACCTTCTCAAACAATCACGATGAGCTGGCCACAACTCCAAAACATGAATTTAGCGGACCCTATGTACAGCACGCCGGGTAGGATTGACGTTTTACTTGGCGCCGACGTCTTTAGCAAAATTATAGATGTTGGCTTAATGAGAATGAATGATGGCATAGTGGCCCAGAAAACCTGTTTGGGGTGGATCCTGTCGGGTCAAAAGGATGACACATCATCGATCAACGGACATAATGAGATTATTACACTACACGTTACAAAGACAATCTCAGAAGATGATAGCATACTGAAGAGGTTTTGGGAAATAGAAACGGATTCGTATACCAAAAGAAAGATACTAACAAGGGAAGAAGAAGAATGTGAAACAAGATACACAAACACAACAATAAGAGATAAAGAAGGTAGATATATAGTACAATTACCATTGAAACAATCATTAGAAGAAACTATGCAAAAGATAGGAGACACAAAACAAATAGCGTTGAGGAGATTTCAGCAATTAGAAAACAAATTCCAGAGAAACAGCGACTTTAAAAAGCAATACAAAATGGTGATTGATGA
Source organism: Euclidia mi (assembly GCA_944739405.2). Lineage (NCBI taxonomy): Eukaryota > Metazoa > Arthropoda > Insecta > Lepidoptera > Erebidae > Euclidia > Euclidia mi. Next base: position 58,963,805 of record OX123193.2, on the reverse strand, counting down.
GTATTTGGAGATGGGACACTTACAAAAATGTGAAGAATTTGGTGAAGAAGCGAATTACTTACCACATCACGCAGTAATTAGAGAAGATAAGGATACGACAAAATTACGAGTCGTCTTCGATGCATCTGTAAAAGGCACGGGTGGCTATTCACTTAATGATAACATGTTAGTAGGGCCCGTTTTGCAACCCGACTTACGTAGTCTCATAATAAATTGGAGAAAACACAAAATTTGTATAATTGGAGATATAATCAAAATGTATAGAATTATCAAAGTTGCTGAAGAACACACAAAATTACAACATATAGTTTGGCGAGATGAAACAGACGAGATAAGTAGTTTTAAATTGAAGAGAGTCACGTTCGGCACTGCTGCAGCTCCATTCCTAGCAGTTAGAACACTCATCCAACTTGCTGATGACGAAGGTCAAGACTATCCAGAAGCTGCTGCTGTAATAAAGAACTGTTATTACATGGATGATCTCATGGTATCGGTAGGAAGGGTCCAAGAAGCCAAAAAACTCTGTCATGACATAAAGATTATACTTGAAAAGGGAGGATTTAACATGCAAAAATGGTCAAGCAATTCGGAAGAAGTATTGAACTATCTAAAAGCTAAAGAAACAACTACAGATACATTAGAGATAAAACTAGATAAAATCATTAAAATCTTGGGTTTGAAATGGGATAGAAAGGATGACACATTTAAAGTAACAGTTAACTTACCTGAATTGAGATATCCAATAACAAAAAGGTCTATCCTCTCTGATGTCGCTCGCTTGTTTGATCCATTTGGGTGGCTATCCCCAGTAGTCATCGTAGCCAAGGTCATAATACAGAAGCTGTGGCTTTGTAACCTCGGATGGGATAGTGAAGTACCTATAAACATAACTGAAGAATGGATAAAATATAGAGAAGATTTATCTTACCTCCAAGCAATCGAAGTTCCACGGTGGTTTCATATCACACCACAATACAAGCAAATCCAGATTCACGGCTTCTCAGACGCTTCATCCACTTCATACGCAGCTGTTACTTACCTCCGTGTAGTTGATGAGTATAACGTAGTCCACGTAGTAATGATAGCATCTCGCACAAAGGTAGCACCTGTAAAACAACTAACGATACCCAGATTGGAGTTGTGCGCTGCAGTATTATTGGCTGATCTAGCAAAGGATGTTGCCGATGTGTTGAAAATACCTATGAACAGCATTTATGCTTACACAGACTCAATGGTAGTCCTGTCATGGTTACAGTCTAGTCCAAATCGATGGCGCACTTTTGTAGGAAACAGGATTGCAGATATTCAGAGAAACCTGGAAGCCAACAGGTGGAGCCACGTACTTACCAATGAAAACCCCGCAGATATAGCAACGAGAGGAGTCAAGGCAAGAGATTTGGCGGATCTTCAAATGTGGTGGCAAGGTCCCGAATGGTTATCCAATCTCGAGATCACGAACTTGACAACAGATGTTCCTGCAACGGATCTTGAAATGAAACTTTCATGTCACACCCATACTTACCAGGAAGTTACACCACTGTGGGAGAGATTTTCAACGTTATCAAGAATGCAGAGAGTATTGGCTTATTGCAGAAGGGTTTTACTCATTAAAAATAAAATTCAATTAGAAGATTACATAACAGTAGAAGAAATGGAAAGAATTTTAGAAATATGTATCAAATACTATCAGAATTTAGTTTACTCAGGAGAGATAGAAGAAATAAAGAACAAAGGAAAGGTCAATTCTAAGAGCTCACTTATTACACTAGCGCCCTTTTTAGATAAAGGAGGCATAATTAGAGTTGGAGGCAGATTACAGAACGCCACATTACCTGAAACAGCAAAATATCCAATAATAATACCAAAGGATGTTCATATTACAAAGCTTTTAATTCAAGAAGCACACATTAGGACTTGTCACGGTGGCAACCAGTTGATGATGAACTACCTTCGTAGTAAATATTGGATCGTTGGCATGAAGGCAGCAGTGAGGAAATGTACTCGATCATGTAAGATCTGTATTGTAGACAAGGCGAAGACGAGTTATCAAATGATGGGCCAACTACCTGCTGAGAGAGTAAATCCTTGCAGAGCTTTTCGTAACAGCGGAGTGGATTACGCAGGACCTGTACTCATAAGAACGTCAAAGGGTCGAGGTCATCAAGCCGTGAAAGGTTACATATGTCTTTTCGTCTGCATGTCCACCAAGGCATTACATTTAGAAGCTGTCACCGACCTTACAGCCCAAGGCTTTATCGCTGCATTCCGACGCTTCATCGCTCGAAGAGGACCGTGCCTTCACTTGTGGAGCGACAATGGCACCAACTTTGTTGGGGCCGCCAAGGAACTGAAAGCACTATTCGCAAAGGGCCAAGCTAATATCTCTCAGGAAATAGCTCAATTGTTGGCTAATGATGGCACAACTTGGCACTTTATACCTCCACGTATGCCAAACTATGGGGGCCTATGGGAGGCTGGAGTTCAGTCAGCCAAAAGACATCTGACCAGAATAAACCAAGGCACGAAACTGACCTACGAAGAGATGGCAACATTACTGGCACAAATAGAGGCAAGTCTCAATTCACGTCCACTTTGTCAACTTAGCGACACATTTGAGACATTGACCCCACTCACACCTGGACATTTTTTAGTGGGAGAACCGCTCATTAGTGTTCCAGATGTCAATTATAAGGAGAGGAACATTAATTTACTGACAAGATGGCAAATGATACAACAGATGACTCGAGACTTTTGGCGGCGCTGGCAATCAGAATACCTAAACACTCTCCAACAAAGATACAAATGGACATCGAAGGTTCCGTCGCCAACTCCTGGAGATATTGTCATCATAAAGGAAGATGATTTGCCACCTAATAAGTGGTTATTAGGTCGCGTGAAACTTGTCCATCCTGGAGCGGATAATTTGGTTCGTGTTGTGACTGTCCAATGTAAAGGAAATCACGAATTGAAGAGACCTTTGTCCAAACTTATATTATTGCCTAAAGAAAGTTAAGAGTGCATGTGTCCTTATTGGAATTAGTTTGATACAATCAAGTAAAAATGTTGAATTATATAATATACAGTCCATTGTTCTATTTAATTGTTGATTTTGTTATGTTGTAAAACAATTCGTTTTGGTGGGCGGGATGTTTACGCTGATATATATTGAATGCACATTTTATTTAAAAACAGTGTCTCAATAAACTCATTTACGAGAGGACGTGTTTCACTAAACTATCACACCGTAGCAATCAATTCTCAACCTTATGCGCCTGTAAACAGGGAAGGAACAAGTATCTCCAATGGCGGTCCGCACTACAGATAAGGAACTGTTGTACATATCTCTGATAATGTCGATATATAATTTGGGCACATTTTTGAGACATTTCTAAAGCCCATTATCTCCTATAATTTTTATTCTGCGCTATTGATTAAAATTTGGGTTTTATTGCGAAATATTAGTTAAATTATTATAATTAAATTACTTTAGGTAATATACATAGATACAACAAAATCAAATATGTAGAGTAACCGATGACAATAAAAAAAAAATAATTTAAGTGAGATGTCGATCTTGTCATTGTCGTAGTCGTCTTTCATTGAATTTCCATTTCGTTTTTAATTTGGTCATTTAGCCATTCGTCCGAGTTTGTGAGTCCAAAATATTTTTTTTGTTTGAAACTGCTTAAAATCCTCTCATATTTGAACGGTTTTGTTGTTTAACCATGTAAAGAACTCTCCTATTGAAGCTGTTTTAAGAATTTTGCATTACATATGTATTAAAATTAGCTGCTATCTTAATAATTGTAAAAGCTGATTTTGCTGATTGATTGGGCTCGCAAAAGAGTCTTACACAAGAGGATCACATCATCATCATCATCGTCTCTAGCTTATTCAGGAAATCGACAGCTTATTTCAGTCTAATGATAATGATAGACTAAGAGTTCCATTGAAATAAAAGACCCGTGCCCAGTAGGACATTTAGCCGCTTGCCGGTAAATCACCCCAAATGGGTGGAAGACATTTTTGACAGTTGTCGGCTCTTCACCCCAAATGGGGTGATAGTGCTGGTCGTCATAATATTGCTTAATCCCTATAATCCTCCGTGTTTTGAATCGGTTTTCTCTTTTCTATTTAAATTATCGAGGATATCTGCCTTAAAAATTGCAACACTGGCCGTCAAAAGTTTGTCTGTGGTTAAGAAATAATTTCTCCAAGTAAGTCTCAGTGAATTCGCGACGCCACACATTTTGCTGTTACAGAAAAAAAAAAAATTTTTGCTAACTGGTGAGTATTTTTGAGTATATTACTGATTTATTGGTTAATTATAATATAGGTAATGTGTGTGCAATGGGGTTTTACCCAGAGGTAAGTATATTTCAATTTCTGTGTGATTTTCGATGCCGTGTAAGTCGCAACGGACTTTTGTTGTCCTTCAATCAATCCCATGTATTTCTGTATTTAATAGACCTATGCACTTAATATTTACGCATAAGTTCCTCTATGAATGTAACTTTTAGATAGTAACTACATTTTTAAGTTTCGTGAAACTGTATCGTCGTAATAATTTATTTAATTCTGTTGAAAAATTTTCACCGTCGGCAAAATGTTTTGTGCCAGTTTTATGCCTGTAAATAAATATTTTCTTACTATGACGTGTGTTTGTATTTTTTTTTGTATGAAAATAGAACCCTACCACCAATAAAAGCCATAAAATATATATAGTATCGCTTTACTTTTCGAAATAATAATTTTTAAAGTTCACATAATGTTTATTTTCAACCATAGTCAATGTTTACCATTTATTATAATAAATTAGAGACGAAATATCAACAAACACTTAACACGACCCGAAAGGGCCATTCATAAGCTCTAACAAAAACATAACTTGAGAATACGCCCGTCGCCAACGAGTAAACAAAAAATGTTTTGTTGAGTGCGGCCATCTGGCGCGTGGCGTTACGTCATCGCGTGAGCCGCCGGGCGTTCGGGAATTCCGATGTTCTAGCGCCGGCAAGCGGTTAGACAATAACACGGAATAATATTGATAAAAATGTTTTTCCGAACTAAAATGAGAACATTCAAATACTTACAAATAGTTGCTCATAAATAGTATAAATAATGAAATCACAGTCATCAGTCTTCAATCAGCAATAATCGATAAAAAGCAAGGCCCAATTCATATATTTTTCTCAGCAAAACACGCATATGTTTGTCTTATTATCTAAAAGAGAAAACACAACACCAAGATTGTCATCCAAATATTACGTGAAGGCTTATATTTAACAAGGAGAGCAACCGTGACAGCCAGCCCGCCATCTTAGATGGGACAATAACAAGTTTTTCAACATTATGTAAGTATACAAAATTTTGCGAGTCGATTGCCTCCGGGGAGGGACCGAAACAATATCTATTTATGTGTGTACATCCTTTTGTACCCTGTTGTCTAATTGACCTAACATAATACTACTGTTGATCAATTGGATGGAAGAGAACCGACTAAATCTATTACATATCATGCTACCAAATGGTTTTCTTTTATATTTCTCATGTGTTCGCGCCTTTATCTAGGATTTGCTCATTTTTTAAATGTTTTGTCACATGGTAATGATGCAGAAAGGGTGTGAGATCTATGGGTAATGAAAGTCTCCAGGCCAAAGGTCCTGGTGGCCCGGTTTTGCGATACGAATATGTATAGCATTGAGGTTTCCGATGACTTTGGAATAATCTCATATCGAATGCTATTCGCAGAATTCTTTTGTTTGTTTCGTATTTTTGAGGCTTCTTCGCAGGAAAGCTTTGGTTCTTGATATCGATGTATTGATGTTTGTTTTGTATTCGGGTAATGTGAAGATTATAATTTCTTAGTATAGAACATTGGCATAAAATGTTTTCTTGCTATTTTAATATAGGACAAGAAAAATTGGCGTACCTAACGTCAAATGTTTCGAACCGCACGCCAGATCAAAGTATAAAGTTGGAAGAAACATATTCACTGTCGTCAAAGACTGCCCATGTATCAAAACGGTTCTAAGCACACCTCCGCTACAATCCCATGACTTCCAATAACTCAGTTCATCAAAAATCTCCGCCATTTTTCCAAAGAAAGTAGATAGTTTTACACTTATTATTCGTATTATTAAGATTTATATCATCCAAGCACTTGGATACCGGTATATCAGTGGAGTTTTATATTTCTTTTGATACTCCCGTCTCTGCCAAGTGTCCTGAGAATTGGAATAATTTATCTATGAGATTTCCCGAAGGTGCTACAAGACAAACGAAATAAAATCTTTCTTTTTTGCGTTCTTTGTGAATAAAATGCAGGGAATTTAAGTATATGTGATGGAGCGAAGATGGATGCCTCACATTTGTTTTGGGTAAATATCTGCCAAAATGGCGGAATACACTACCGAACAGAATTTTACAAAAAGTATGCCTTTGTGGAATGCTTGGTAGATCTGATATCGAAATTAGATATGTTTAAAATATTTGTTAACGTAAATGTTTATATTTTTCACTGGTTCAAAATAATTACAATTTTGTTAAGACACAGCCTGCATTAGACCTGTATCCTGTATCGTAGAGGACTTTATAATGTCAAGTAGATAGACCAGCATCATAATATATGAAAATTTCGGCCTCTAGGTATTACTCGAACAAAAAAACTCTTCAATCTAAAGCTGAGAATAAAATAATTACAGCAATAAAACATCAAATGGCATTGTGACTTGCATTTAGTGAGAAGTGTTCTTAGCGTACAAACGCAATAAAACTAATGCAAAAGTTATTTTAGTCTATCCACGTACATACTAGGCTATAAAGCGAGATAAAATTTAGGTAGGCACTAAGGAGTATCTATCTTCATACTACAAGTGAAGGCGTATATTGACTAGCTACCATCTGGCCGCGGCTCCGCTCGGATGTTGGTTATTAAGGCTAAAGATAACCTTTATGCACTTTCATCTATCTATATTTACCTATTTATTTATTCGTTCTCCAACAAAGAATACACATTACATGAAAGATGAGATGTTTTACAATCTTGTTACCTACCTTGTGTTTCCTCATTCACAGGAGAACACAGCATGCATTTATGTTAAAAACAGGTTGTTACAGCTTGGACGGAAAGGATCCATAATGGTATAAAAACATACTAAACAAATATATTAAGCTAGGTAAAAAATGATAAAATATTTCATGCAGGTAAGTAGGTATATGTAGGTATTTTATATAAATGTTATATGATCTGTATGAGCGCCATAAAATCAAAAACTGCTTAACCGATTTTTATACGGATTTCACCAATAAATAGTGCCGCGACCGAAGACTTAAATCTGCAATATTTCATCAAAAATCGTTGGCCTGGTCTGAGTGTGCACACACGAGTCAATAGTCGATGAGAACATTAATTTATTCAAACATTTTTTAGAAAAGAAGGGGCTCGCTGTCAGTACTGACCGCCACTAACCGCCAACTCTTAAACATTTTCTAGCATTGTCTGTTATTTAAACACAGCTATAATTTTAGTTAAGTGAGTCCAGCAGTAGAACTTAATATACATAGTATTCAATTTATGAATACTATTCCACTTACATATTTTTTCTTAAACTTGTACGATAGCCCAGTGGGAGACCGACAGAATGCTACAGTCTGTCGGTCTCTTCACAAGGGCCTAACATAGGGCCGGGTCCGAATCCATGGTGCGCAGCAATGACATTTCGAAGTTATGTGAATATTTAATAATTAATTATCGTTTGTTACACGGTGAAAGAAACGAACGTTGTTTTATAATGTTCTTGAAGAATATGTGAAGTCTGCCGATCTGCACTTGGCCAACGTGGCAGCCTAACTCTTGTTATAGTGAGAAGAGGTCTGTACCCAGTAGTGGAACAGTTCATATACAGCGCTGGTGATGATGACTTGTACTAGAAACTGTACGACTTTCATGAAACGCATAGCACTCAAACTCCTGGTCTTTTGATCGTAACTCAAATCCCGTTACCACCGGGCTACCGCCAGTTAAATGCGTTAAACACCATTAAATCTTTCGTGAAAAATCACGTCCACAACATAATGAACTGTAAATCTCTTTGGTCTCTTAATAGCTTATAATTTTACCTCCACAAATATATCAAAATAGTACGTATTTGAAAGATCGTAAGGTCTATTTTCCTGTTTCCCTATTGTACAAATGATACAATAAATGCTTGCGACTGCGGTTATATCTCGAAATATGGCTGCTTATTTGCTAAAGATGTGCTAAGTGACTGAGCAGCGCGCTAAGCTACATCTTACAACGGGGGATTTTAGAAAGCTGGCGTAGATGGCTAGATGGCACTATAAGAAAATGAAGTAAATAATTATATAGTTCATGGTAATTCCGTTTTTGGTTACAACTAACCAGATATGTAAATATAAGCTTGGCCCAGGGCTATATACCACATCTGACCAGAGTTTATATATTCAACGGTACTCTCTGCACACAATGACTGGGAAAGATCTTTGTGACAGCCAGGTCCGACTATTTAACGTGCTCCGACAAAAATCTTTTTATCGTTTTCGTTATCTCTATACTATTGTGCTGAATGAAGCTAGAACTGCTGCTCCGCTCAGCTGCCTCGCTTATCTCTGCTACATACACAGTACATAGCATCGCTTTGCTTTATATCTCAACTTGACATTGAAATGACAGAACTGTTTCTCTGTTTCTTTTCGAGGGTGGGCTGCGTGAATGACGTTGACGGGCTCTTTGAAATCAGCTCGTGTTAGATTGTTGTTTTGACCTTCATGTTTTCAGGATAATATATTCACGCTCGTAAATTTTGAAAGAGGTAGACAGTGGTCTCTTTTATTATATGGATACAGGATGATCACAGCAATGTACGCACATTTTATGTTAATTTTAAAATTTTGAGCAATCTATTCTTAGCGCACCCTTACAGTCCCGAAGAAACATACATGCCGAAATGTCTCGGATTTGAAATGGTATTGCGTTAGGACGATGATGATAATTCAAGATAAATAATCTAAACACATTATCAGTGCATCGCATTTTGTCCTTAGGTAAAAACGTAGACAATTTTATTCAACATGTCGGTTTTTCACACGTTTGCTCGCTGTGGCTGTGGTGGTCTTTTTTGTACACAGTTTATGAAGTACCTACTAGTAGGTATCTAATCTACATTGCTGTCCTTAAAATCTAAGAGCTGTTTCACAAAACTAATTGTTACTTATTCCTCCAAATAATAACTTATCTACCACATCATGAAATCTCACAATTGCCTACCACCATGCACCAGCCCAAATCTATGTCACGTGGCATGCAAGGCAGTCGAATAGAAATATTTTTACCAAATCAATTTTACAAAAGTTCTCCTAAGTAGGTTCGCAAGTGAATCCTGTTCCTCGAGTATGATATAACGATGTTCGACAATAGAGTCTCGTTGTGTATTCGATTTGTATACGTGGTTATTGTAGAAAACATATAGTTCTTCGAATAACTGAAGTACACTGAATGTGTGTTCGGATTCGCAAATATTTTTGAACGTGTAAAAATTCTATGCAGTTGTAGAGGAATTCGTTTTGTTTCCAGTTGTGATTACTTATGATACGAGGATTATACAGACATGGAATCTTGTTTTATAGAGTTAAGACGGTTGAGAGGCGTATTTGATACCAACTGTCACGAGTTATGGTCGTGTAGCTAAATTTGGTGATTAGAGCACCAGTTGATACTAACTATACTTACTAGGTGAGCGAGCTTCATCGTAGGTTGTATTATCGCTTAAGAGTAGGCAAGATTATGCCCTTTAATAACACTAATAAAAGTAATCTTTTTTTTTAAAGACAATATAGCCACAATTAATAAAATGTAGGTAAAAATATTTATTTCGCGGCAATTATTGTTTTTTCATAACTTGACTCAAGTTATTCTATCAAATACTATCAATACTACCTAATAATTTTAGGTTGTTGAACTCTTAGAAACTATTAAAATCAATCAAGAAAATGCAATACCGCAAACAACTTGCACATATTAACTTCAGCGGGATGTTTGCTTAAGAAGTAGGGTTCACGTATATGTTATAATGCCAAGGATTACTATTAACCACATGCCCGTTTCTACGCTCTCCTTTACTTCATCTTACTTATTTTGTGACACAAAATAATATATCCAAATCCTAAATCATATTTCCCCAAAATCTAAGTCAGCATCATTAAAAACTAGTTACACCAGACTAATTTAAAGTCACTACGGAATGGAAACCATCTAAACATAAATCCCGCCTTACTCAAAGTACGGCTATTAAGATTTCCTAGCCGGTCCAGTATCTAAACTTCCTCCAACTAGCCACTTTAGTTCTCCCGCCCCAAGGAATTAGCCAACCTTTTTATAATGGCATTCTATTTGTTGCGTCTCAACTTTACCTGCAAGTAGCCTTAATTTAGTTCTAGTCCGTTTTGGTTGTTAAAATTTATTGGAATTTTTGTTGAATAATTTGTAATGGTTTTGCACAACAGTTTAATGGGCAATTTTAGATGAGTCATTAGTGTAGTGTTATTAGACTGGTTTTAATGGCTGATCGTAAGTGCTCCAAGTTTTGTTTATTTGATCACTTATCGGACGATCAATAATGGAGGATACGTAGGTTAGTATGTCTTTTAATATATATAAAAAAAATATTAGCCCGTTTGATAAAGGATAACCCGTGCCGACTTGCTAATGAAACTTGTTCATACAAGTTGTACGGGAATTGCGCTGACACCTGTAACTGAGTGTTTCTTTGATCATGTCATATGTTATTTTACTAATTATAAGTGCTCTATTGCTTGTTACATAAACATGCCGATGGTTTTAAAAAGATTGATTTGATTGAGATTGAGGATAAAATCTTATTTGTCACAAATAAGATTTTATTTATTGGACTGTCTAACCACCAAGCAAATAAGACCAAATAACTATCAAATCGAAGTTCTCGCTGTCTTATTCTACAATAATCGGAAAATTAAGCTGACTGTCAATGGAAGTAAAAATTGCCCCAAAGGATGTCCTTTCCTATCTGAGTGAATAAACGAACTAATTTATGTCATGTTTGGAGAGAGCTACAAAACATTGTAAGAAGACTCCGACATCATTCAAGAATCGTAAAAACATTCCAAAATTGACTTCGATAATATTTTATATTGGCAGAGAATGAAGAGGTTTAGCCTCATGTGAAGCTCACATCTGCGGGCTCGAGCGCTAGCAAAGAGCAAATATCATCAGTATCCATTTGACTGCCTACAGAGGCGTGTGATACAAATCGTCAGTGATCCTAGTCCCACAGCTAGATTAGAGTCGTTAGAACAGCGGAGAGACTTAATTCTCCCTGCGTTTTCGACCGTTCCTTTCACATAGAATGCTTCGAGCAACTGTTTCACTTGGCAGTGTCACAATCCTTACGTACCACTCGACGCTGCAGCCGAGTTCATCCATACCACTTTAAAGCGCTCTCGGCTAGAGCGGTACGTTACCAGCGAACCTGTAAGCTTAAGTATGAAAGATCTGACATGGTGCTCCCCCAGTGATATGACCTGTCCTTTTTCAAACGAGGATTTAAGAAAGCATTACTTACACGGTGGGCAGTAGCTTCCCTTGACATTAGCAAAGTCCATGAGCAGCGGTTATCATTCACCATCAGATGGGCCGTTAGCTTGTCTGCCACTGGCAGCAAACTACGATGCGGCGATTGGAGGAAAGAAAAAGAAAAGGAAAGGAACTCAAGACTTTTTCTTTTGCATCATATTCCGCTACAATTAACTTAGAAAGCTTAGAACATCCGGACGAAGAACAGAATTTGAATAACACTCAGTTAAAACTCAGTTTTCCTGATGTTCCCTGCCCTGAAAAATTAAGATTTTAGGGAAGCTAAAAGATAAAGCTCGTTAATAGCACTGCAGAAAGGGCAGACAAATTAATGTACGCCTGTAACGGACTTATAACGGCTGAAGAAGAGCAAAGCAAAAACAGTTCTTGTTGCGTTGCGTCCAGGAACATAGTTTATATTTGTAACCGGATTAAAAAAAAAAACTTACCTACTGACTGTTCTTATTTTTTTTTTATTAAGACCTATGTTATTTTAAATCTTATTTACTTAAGTGGTATTGGGTTTATATAAGTGGGTTATAGCTGAACCAAAAAACAGGACGAAACACGGTTTTTCATAAACCTTGGAGCTCGGACGGCACGGGTTGCGAGCATGCTTAAATTTTATATTTGAGTATGTTTCAGCATTTATAAAAAAATACGAAGGTATATTTTTCGAAAATCTCAAAAAAAAGGTTTTCAGCGTATAAGGGACACCCTAACGTATTCTCAATGATTTCCATGTCTCTATAGTTTTAGTATTTGTAATAGTTTGTTTTCTTCGCTTTAATATTCAAAACAATGTGACACATTAATTAACATATTGCGTTAATCAAGTTTTGAGCTCAGACTCCATTTATAACAAAGCCTATATCCTGACTTGCGTGAAAAATTAACTGATCAGGATAAACAATATGATCTATAATTTTCTCACTTGAGAATTCCAATAACTGGGTTTTGGCAGTGTGGCAAAAAATATACATACCAAAATATTAAATAAAAAATAATGAAATTTCTTTGCTCTCACTAAACTATTACCGCCTTTTTCTAACTATTATCGCCATAATCACTCTTATATCTCAAAATGAGTAGAAAGACACCACTCTTAATCCAACGCAGGTAATTACAAACACGTACGTATCCAAACACGAAAAGCCAACACAAACATGCATTAGCCACGTCAAAATTTCACAAACAGAATACTCGCAAATGAAACAATTAAAACGTCGCACCGAATCGCGGCCAACTAATAGCCAACTTCACCAACATTAGCGAACAAAAAGCTCTGTTATAGCCATTCTAGCCTTCGGACATTAAACACAATTATTTCTACCGTGAGCTGAAAGAGGAATTGTAACATTAATTTCCTTTATTTCACTAGAATGCTGTGGTCAACGGCTGACATATTACACGTCGACGTTTTGTGGGAAGCCTGGCCGGGCATTACTTTGTGCCTATGCAAACGGGCGATTTGTCAGCATCTAACAGCGTCATCTGGCGTGAAATGCGGATGCTTTCGCTGGATTTTTAGGCCATGTTTAGACCACTCTTTATGCTTAAGTTAATGCAGTTAATAGTGTCATTACTGCAAAAGTAAAGTAGGTATAATATGTTTCGGGGAGCATTAGGCTTTTCGCAAAATTAAATGTAAATTTAACTAGTATGGCTGTACAATCGGGCGATTAGTTAGAATCTAACAGTGGCATCTGGCGTGAAATGCGGGTGCTTTCGGTGGATTTTTTATTTTGACGGTGGATTTTTTGTGTGTTTCGAAATAGTGTCATAACTATAAAAGTAACGTAATAATATGAATTTTGGTGATGTATGCTTTGTTTTTTGTAGGATTCCTAAATAATATGTAATGTCTCATCCGCTGTCACACCGACGGACTGCTACGTTAAGGATCTTGGGTTCGAATTCACGGCACGACTCAATGTCTTTTCGAAGTTATGTGCGTATTATATTGTTAGTTATCACTTGCCAAACGGTGAAGGAAAACATCGTGCCTGAGAGTTATCCATAATGTTCTCGAAAGACATGTGAATGCCAACCCGCACTTAGCCAGCGAGGTGGACTATAGCCTTACTCTTCTCATAGTGAGAAGTGGCCGTTACCCAGGAGTAAGACAATTTATATACAGCGTCGATGATGATGACGATGAAGGTCACATTGAAAATTTTCATGGCAATGCTAATGGGTGATTTCTCAGGGTCCATATTGGCTCACCTAAAGTTCTTTAGCCGAAATTGTTCTTCCTAACGATTTGTAATCCGAATGATCACTCTTCCTAAAATTTTTCATCCTAAAGTTTTCATTCATACCATTTGTAGTGCAACCGGCAATGTTCATAACACTCATAATTCCGAAAATTGTAATTAATGATATCATTAATGTAAATATATTTAAACTCCTACTATTTTTATCATAACGCTTTATCCCTAAACATTATTACCAGAATATTTTCACTCATACTCAGAAAGAAACATTTACCAAGTGTAATAAAAAATATATGAAACTTTTACCAAGACACTTTCAGACTTTTATTTAGGTGTTTTATAGGATAGAATCGAGAAAATAAACGATTTGCAAAAATAACACTTTTTTGGCTAAATTTTCTAAGTGCTCGCACCGTAGCGCCCCCAAGGCTACACTCCAACCGAAACTCATAAAACATGACGTTATTAGCCTGGGAGTTTATAACGCAGTTTTAACCGTACTTAAACCAATAACGATAGGACCGATTCGGTTCTGGCACTTCGCCGGCCGCTGCCACGGCACGCTCGCTTCGCTCGCTCAGCTCGTGCGTTGTGGTCACAGTTCTAACCTAACCTAAACCAATAATTATTAATACGACCGATTCGTTTCTGGAACTTGACCATTGTACTATTGTGTATTTGTACCATGGTACCATTATTCTTATATGTTATACATGTTATGTGAAAATAAAGTTACGCAAAATTAATGTACATATATAATACTGATTATTATGAATAAAAATAAATCTAAACAAAAAAGATATGACTTTGAATAATAGTGTTAAAGATGGTTACGTTGAGAAAATGAAAACAAATAAAAGTGTAATAGACGTTTATTGCTACTGACATTATGAAGTTGAATGCTTCGGAGTTATGAACATTAGAGACAGAGTAGTTAGGAATTGTGATTGTTAGGATGATAAATTGATTCGGATTTCAAATTATCGTGGTTGAAAATTTAGGTGAACTTTGGCGCATCTAACATTCACATTCACGGAGTAAAATTCGGGTACTTTGGAATTTTTCTTGGACATGTTTAGGTTGGGTTATATCCTTAGATATAGGCGTCGGGACGTGACGACCCCACCGCCCACTGGGGGAGTTACTCTGACGAGTAGATACTCGTCATAATATCTCCCCCAGCGCCAAGTCAACCGAAAGATGGCGGTCAAACCATCCGAACCTGGCGGAAGTAAATCTCAAGATGCTAGATGGGCAGCAGCGTCCAGCACTAAAAACTTCCGCCACTGCGATCGCCAATACGCCTGCCAAGCGTGACGATTATGGCATATCCCCCCAAATATGAACCACACCATTAAAAACCGGCCCCTAGTCCCCGGCGGCCCCGCTAGTCCTGGTTATGGTAGCGGCCATGGTAACGGCGGGGCAAGGGGTGCGAAGAATCTCCGGAAGAGATCGGGCTACCACCACCAACGACAATTGGCCCTGGCAACATTGAACACGCGCACACTGCGGACCGACGAGAAGATTGTCGAGCTGGAAGAAGAATTGACCAAGTTGCGATGGGATATCATAGGCCTATCTGAAGTCCGAAGACAGGGGGTGGACTCGATAGTTCTCAATTCCGGTAACTTGCTCTTCTACCAGGAGGGCGACCAACAGTCCCAAGGTGGTGTCGGGTTCATCGTCCACAAATCTCTCGTGACCAACGTGGTAAATATCGGGAGTGTGTCGAGCAGGGTAGCGTACCTTATACTCAGAATATCCAAGCGGTATTCGCTTAAGGTCATACAGGTATACGCTCCGACCTCGTCGCACCCCAATGAGGAGGTGGAAGCCATGTACGAGGACATATCTCAGGCTATACATGGCTTCAAAACCCATTACACCGTGGTCATGGGAGATTTTAACGCAAAACTGGGCAAACGCGACGGTGATGAGCTGAGAGTGGGGCAATTTGGTTATGGGCATCGGAATTCCCGGGGTCACTTACTGGCTAGCTTTATGGAGCAGAAAGGACTCTATATGATGAATTCCTTCTTCAAGAAGCGAGAATGCCGTAAGTGGACCTGGGTAAGTCCAGACGGTGCAACCAAAAATGAGATCGACTTTATCATGTCGACGAAGAGGCAGATATTCAATGATGTCTCCGTGATCAATTCACTTAAAGTGGGGAGCGATCACCGAATGGTAAGAGGCACATTGAATATCTGTACAAGCCTCGAACGGTCGAGGTTGATAAAGTCCACGCTCTGACCGGCACTGGTTCATATCCAAAACCCCGAGAGCTTTCAGCTCAAACTCAAGAACCGTTTCGAATGCCTGGGTGAATGCGTAGATGTGGACGTGTACAGTAACGGGTTCGTGGATGCTGTCCATACAACGAGGGCTAAATTCTTTAAGCCCCAGAAAAGCCAGAGAACCAACAAGATCTCGGATCCGACCCTCGAGCTGTTAGAGGAAAGGCGCAAGATGGTTCTGCTATCCTCCGACGACATGCCGAAATATTGGCACCTCAACAGACAGATCTCTAAGTCTCTGACTCGCGATCTCCGCCAATACAACACAAAATGTGTTCGTGAGGCGATCGAGCAGAATAAGGGATCCAAAGTGTTCCAGAGGGATCTGTCTGTTGGGCAGAGTCAGCTGACAAAGCTGAAGACGGAGGATGGCAGAATCGTATCGTCGAAGCCTGAGCTCTTGGAGGAGATCGAAAAGTTCTATGGACAGCTATACACGACAACGCAACAACCCGCAAGCACTCCAGCGTCAGACCCGTGAGCTGGATTGACCCGACACTATACCGAAGATATCCCGGACGTCAGCATGCACGAGATTATTGTGGCTCTCAAACAGCTCAAAAACAACAAGGCGCCGGGTGATGACGGAATTACGAGCGAGCTTCTGATGGCTGGCGGTGCACCCGCTAGAGAAGCCCTCCGGAAGCTATTTAATTCCGTCATTCTCGAGAGTAAAACGCCATAGGCGTGGCACAGAGGTGCGGTGGTGCTTTTCTTTAAGAAAGGGGATAAAACCCTCTTGAAGAACTACAGACCCATCACACTTCTGAGCCACGTCTACAAGCTGTTTTCGAGGGTCATCACGAATCATCTCGAGAGCAAGCTAGAGGACTTCCAGCCTCCCGAACAAGCCGGTTTCCATAAAGGCTATAGTACCATAGACCAGATACATACGCTGCGGCAGGTTATACAGAAGTCCGAGGAGTATAACCAGTCCCTATGCTTGGCGTTTGTGGACTATGAGAAAGCCTTCGATTCGATCGAAACCTGGGCGGTGCTACAGTCTCTCCAACGGTGCCGGATTGACTACCGATATATCGAAGTGCTGAAGTGTTTGTATGAAAACGCCACTATGTCAGTCCGCCTCCAGGACCAGAGTTCGAAACCTATTCAACTCCAGCGAGGGGTGAGACAGGGGGATGTCATATCCCCGAAACTGTTTACCACTGCGCTGGAGGATGTTTTCAAGCTTCTGGACTGGAATGAACTCGGCATCAACATCAACGGCGAGTACATCACTCACCTTCGATTCGCAGACGATATCGTAGTCATGGCTGAGACCATGGAAGACCTAGGCACAATGCTCGATGGCCTCTGTAGAGTCTCCCAACAAGTAGGTCTTAAGATGAACATGGACAAGACGAAAATCATGTCGAACGTCCATGTTGTACCTGCTCCTATTCAGGTTGGAAACTCTACGCTCGAAGTTGTCGTCAAGTATATCTATCTGGGACAAGTAGTCCAATTAGGTAGGTCCAACTTCGAGAAGGAGGTCAATCGTCGAATCCAACTCGGTTGGGCAGCGTTCGGGAAGCTACGACATATCTTCTCGTCCAATATCCCGCAGTGTCTCAAGACGAAAGTCTTTGACCAGTGTGTGTTGCCAGTGATGACTTACGGATCAGAGACGTGGTCGCTCACTATGGGCCTTATCAGAAGGCTCAAGCTCAAAGATCCAAAGTCGCCGACATTGCTCTCCGGATAGCCAAGCTGAAGTGGCAGTGAGCAGGGCACATAGCTCGAAGAACCGATGGCCGTTCGGGCAGAAAGGTTCTGGAGTGGCGGCCACGTACCGGACGACGCAGCAGAGGTAGGCCCCCCGCAAGGTGGACCGACGATCTTGTCAAGATCGCGGGAGGAGGTTGGATGCGGGCGGCTCAAGACCGGTCTGTGTGGAGAACCTTGGGGGAGGCCTATGTCCAGCAGTGGACGTCGTTTGGCTGATATGATGATGATGATATCCTTAGGTTATTGTGATAAATAGTGTCATAACTACAAAAGTAACTAAAAATATGTATTTTGGGACGTAATTTTGGCTGTAGGAAAAATGTGAAGTCGGTCTATGGATATGCAAACGGTTGATTATTCACCATCTTACAGCGACATCTGTTATGAAATGCGTATACTATGGCGAATCATTTGGAATTTATTATGTATAAGCGTAACATAACATAACTTCACGCCTTTTATCCCCGAAGGGGTAGGCAGACGTGTATTACACCTCTGCCTACCCCTCTCTGCATTATTATGTTTAAACTGCTTTTTATTATAAAGACAGATGTGTTTGATATTATATAACTCTTTTTAAATAAGATATTTAGCTAAATTCCTGTGATACATCATAAATGAACGCTCGTTTGCTTCTCATCTAATAGTTGTAGAGTTTCGTGGAATATCAAAATTAGTGATGACCCAGTAACCAACAGGATAAGTTAGCGCTGAGTCGGCAAACGTTGGGTGAAAACCGTACAATGCCGGCAGAATAGAGCTTCATATTTCATAGTTTATATCTACGTAACTTACTATAGAATATGCATATTAAAGGGACAGGGAAGTATACAAATTAATTGGCTTTGAGAGTTTTTAATAGATTGAAACTTCGCGACTTGTATACACACTAATATTTATGAGTCTTTGTCGCGTTATTATTTGAAAATATAGGTGAAGTGCCTTATATTTCCCTCGACGTTTTGGCATGGGTTACACCAGCACTGCAGGTCATCAGTCATCTCGTGACCATGAGTTTTACCTATTATTATGTAACTTTTTAATAAGATATAAAGGATATTTATATATATTTAAACAAAAAGATCCCATGATATAGCTTCTGTCGATGCTACTAGGGATACATTAATAAAGAGATACACCGGCACTCCGACAGCGTGGTGGATTATCATATGATTATGGCCTTATCCTTCTCATAGTGAGAAAGGGCTGCTGCCCTTTCTACAATTATGCATATACAGGGTTGATGATGATGAGTGATGAATAGCAAAGCGGCTTCAACCTGTATACCATACATCAGACATGCTGTCAATGAAACAGTCATACGCAACCTATCATTTCATAATTTTCTTGCAAGGAGCAAATATATATTTCATACGTTTTTCTATCACGTGGGCGCATGCAGGCGAAATATCCAAAATAGAATCATAGTTGTCTATACCCGAATGGGCAGAGTGTATTAGTCCACTTAATATGTTACGCAATTTCCTTACAATCAGTAAAGATTTTTAAGTTTCAAAGTACACTTTTGAACGCCGCCTGATCGTGTATTTACCTGAAGTGCATTAATTTTAATGTCTCTTTTTAACATGAAGTAGGGAACAATATAAACTTATCAAACAGAAGGAACCCCAATCAAAACTCGGCTAAATCAAAGGCGCGCTCCCACATTACACATTGAACTATAAACATGTGGCGCTACGGATGGTAACGTTTTCTCATCTGCGGCCTGTCGCGAAGTATTCTCTGTAGTCTTCTGAAAAGACATGCCTACATGCGCGAGTATTTACATAACTAGAACTTACGTGGACGTAGGTGATACTAGAAATGTTATCAGATTGTCAGCATCACATGCAATGATTACACAAACATTACCATTAGATTAGGTACGGCTTTATAATAATAATAATAATAATAATAATTGTTTATTTTAGACCATTTTTAAGTCCATACAAATGAGGGTACATAGGTCATTACAAATTATGTAGGCGCGACCAGGCCATGGAGAACGGACAATGCGTTTCCATTCGGTCGGCAAAAATTTTTAGGTAGCTGTTGAAGCTACCACGAACCCGCCGCGCCAGGGACGCTGCTCTCTTTCTTAATATAGCGGCAAAGCCGTCCACACGGGCCTCAGCGAACATCCCTGACGCACTACAGAAGCGCGGCAGCCCCATCAGCGCCCTAAACCCATTATTATACTGGACTCGCAAGACATTGTAAGACATTTGCGTACCCATAGGCTGCACGTGTAAAAAAATTGGCAAAACGCCTTGAATAGGGTTACTTTAACTTGTTCAGTGCAGCGTGCGAACCTACGAGCCAGCATGTTCGCCCTGACTGACAATGCCCTGCGTTCCCTTTCCATGTCCACATCATCTTTGAGTGACTCGGTGACCCAGTGGCCCAGGTACTTAACTCGATCAACTATTTTTAGAGGATGGTTATTTAAAGTGATCGTGGGTATATGTTGATAATTTTTCGTACCCGCTTTGAATATCATCACTTCACTCTTACTGGTGTTGTACCTGAGCCCATGCGCCACCGCGTAGCTCTCACATATTGATATCAGCCGCCTGAGGGCGCTGATCGATGGGCTCAGCAGCACCATATCATCGGCGTAGCTAATATTATTGATCATGGTGCCGTCTATAGAACAGCCATCTCCAGTGCTGCTGAGCTCACGAATCAGGCCATCCATATATAGGTTGAAAAGTTTTGGCAACGTCAACCCGCCCTGCCTCACACCCCATCCCAACCTATACACTTCTGATAGCTTGTCCGTCCATCTGACATAGTTAGTTTGTTTGCTATACCAAAATTTGAAAACCGATATGAATTCGCTTGGAAGATTCGTTTCGTTAGACAATTTCTGCCACAATTTGCTATAATCTACCAAATCAAAGGCCCGCGAGAGGTCTAAGAAACACGCATAAATTGGTGTCTTCCTATTAGTGTAGTACTGGACAGTGTGTTTGAGCGTCAGTATCGCTGTTTCAGTGGACAACCCTGGACGGAAACCGAACTGAGCGTCATGGAGCTTTATATGACTGTCTAGATGTTTATCAAGCACCCTATCCAGCACTTTAGCTATAATAGTAGCCAGAGATATGGGCCTATAATTACATAGACTTGATGCGTCACTAGTTTTATTTTTAATAATAGGGACTACTATAGTTCTCATCAAGCCTTCAGGCAAGTGTGAATGCCCTATACAAAAGGTAAACAGCATAGCTAGCACCCGGGGCATGTGAACACCAGCATATTGTAAGTGTTCAATGCTCAGAGAGTCATGCCCGGGAGACCTACCACGCTTCATGTCCCGCATCACCCTCGCGACATCTCTAGTCAAAGTAAGCACTATAGGATCGCCTTCCTTATTAATGCGTACCGTCTCTGTGCTCGCAGGCACTGACGAGCCCTGTACTAGAAAGTGAGATCTAAATATGTTCGCAATCTGGACGGAGTCACTATTTCCCTCTATACTCACGGGAACGCTCGGCCTTGTATTCAATTTCTTAGTCTCTTTCCAAAAACTACTAAAATTTTTCGATGAATGTTGCGTCGCTAAGATGTCCATTTTTATTTGAGTCTGGTTATTTTGACACCATTTAAGTTGTTTTTAATAGAATAGAATAGAATAGAATAGGTCTTTATTTGCTTTAGAATGTAGGTACATAAAATAGGATGGTAAATTACATAATAAGATCCAAGTACATTCTGCCTTATTGGCATGCAAATATAAAACAAAGTTGGTAAATGACAAATAGGTTACAAGAATTTATCATCTAGGAAATCTTGCACGGAGTAGTAACACTTATCTACAAGTAATTCTGTAAAACATTTCTTGAACTTTAACAATGGTAAGTTTTTAATTTGATTAGGAATTTTATTAAAGATTACAGGAGCCATACAGATTACACTCTTTTTTAGTAAGCTAGTTTTAAATACGCCTGTGCATAGTAAGTTTTGATACTGTGATCTTAATGCTGTACTTCGTTTTCTTGTTTCTGTTAATGTTGCAAATAGATTTCGGTTTGTTATTACAAATATAGCTAATTCGAGGATATAGAGGCAAGGTAAAGTTAAAAGTTTTTGAGACTTAAATATAGGTACACAGCTATCAGTTACTTTGAGACCAAATATGGCTCTCAAACAGCGCTTTTGGGCTTTAAAAATGCTTTCTCGATCACTACAATTACCCCAAAATATTACACCAAATCTTAAGATTGAAATTACAAGAGCATGATAGGCTAATAATGTTGTTGGTAAATTAACTTTTTTGGACAGGTTATGTAGCATAAAGGCAGCTGTACTAAGACGTTTACATATATCTTCTGCTTGCGGTTTCCAAGTTAATTGGCTATCAATTATGATTCCTAAAAATTTTGTATGATTCACTTTGTCTATAGA
The DNA here is from genome assembly GCA_944739405.2 of Euclidia mi. NCBI lineage: Eukaryota > Metazoa > Arthropoda > Insecta > Lepidoptera > Erebidae > Euclidia > Euclidia mi. Next base: position 58,941,522 of record OX123193.2, on the reverse strand, counting down.
GTGACCGTTGTAGTTAATATTCATATCTCCTGGAGGTATTCGTTGATAAAAATGCATAGTTTTGGTTTTTTGTAAATTGATGACTAAGTTATTATTGTCAAGCCACTTTATTAAACTACTGATGGAATTGTTGATGTCATTTATGTATGAGTCTTTATTGATACAGGAAACTATTGAAGTACTATCGTCTGCGAATAAAACCATAGGATTATATATATAACGTGGCAGGTCATTTATATATAACAGGAATAGTAAAGGCCCGAGGACACTGCCCTGCGGGACTCCATATTTTATTTCTCTGAAAGACGATAAAGATTTTAGTTCCTTTCTAGATTTTGCGAGATTTCAAAATCTTTCTAGATTTTGCTAGATTTTTCTAGATTTAAACGGTTTTATTTAGCTCACCCCGTTTGTTTTATTTATTATTCTTGGGTCAAATTTAGTAATTCAAATTTCACCCTCTTCCTGTCAACCGATTAATCTGAAATTTTGTATACACTTTGGATTTTGGTGACAATACAATTATGTTTATTCATTATCATTATAAATTCAAGATGGCCGCCGCTACAAAAGGGCGGATAATTTATGTTTTATTAATCCCATCAATATGGGTATCAAATGAAAGGGCTCAACAAGCAGAATACAGAATACTATAAAAAATTGAAATCCAAGATGGCGGCCGCTACAAAATGGCGGATAACGTAGGTTTTATCAATCCCATCAATATGGGTATCAAATGAAAGGACTCAACAAGCAGAATACAATATACTATAAAAAATTGAAATACAAGATGGCGGCCGCTACAAAATGGCGGATAACGTAGGTTTTATCGATCCCATCAATATGGGTATCAAATGAAAGTGCTCAACCAGTATAATACAATGTACTATATAAAATTAAAATCCAAGATGGCGGCCTCTGCAAAATGGCGGATAACTTAGGTTTTATCAATCCCATCAACATGGGTATCAAATGAAAGGTCTCAACAAGTAGAATACAATTTACTATGCAAAATTGAAATCTAAGATGGCCGCCGCTACCAAATGGCTGATAACAATTTTTTATCAATCCCACCAATATGGGAATCAAATAAAAGGGCTTGACAAGAAGAATACAGTGCACTATACAACCTCAATATTTAAGATGGGCGCAGCCACCAAATGGCGTATAATAATAAGATTTAAATTTAGAAATTGAATCTGTAATTTAGGTATCTGATTAATCCAGCCTGAATCCACCACCCAAGTCAAGATTTTGTATCGTGTTGAGGACTGTGTGGCGTTAAGGTGGCTAAAAATGATACGTCGTTAGCGGTACACCACCCAAGTTAAGGTGAAAGGTTAAAACGCGCCGAGAACTGTATGGCATTAGGGTGGATAAAAATGATATTTCGTTAGCGTTTTCCCCTCAAGACTCAGGCGCATCTTGTTGTACATAGCCTTGCCCCTTTATTGGACCTCTGGGGGGGTCGACCGTTTAAATGTCCATTACTCGTGGGAACAAAATGGTAAGAAAAAATATAAAAAATACAAACACAAATAAAACAGAAACTGCAACACAACGTAAACGAAGGCTTCAAAAAGCGAAAGAAAAGTATAAAGCAAAACGAGCTAAAGAAAGTGAAGGTGATAGAAATAGTCGATTACAGAAACGACGGGAACAATTAGCGTCAAAAACACCTGAGCAATATGAGGCCAGGTTAAAAAAGCAACGTCAGCGATATACACAAATGACGGCGTCAGAAACGCCTGAAGAATATGAAGCCGGGTTAACAAAGCAACGTGAGCGATACACACAGATGATAGCGTCAGAAACGCCTGAAGAATATGAAGCCAGGTTAACAAAACAACGGGAGCGATACACACAGATGATAGCGTCAGAAACGCCTGAAGAATATGAAGCCAGGTTAACAAAACAACGGGAGCGATATACACAGATGGTAGCGTCAGAAACGCCTGAAGAATATGAAGTTAGATTAATACAAAGCCGTGAAAGACAAAGACAGCAGTTGGGTTCAGAAATGCCTGAACATCGCGATACGAGGTTAAATAAACAACGAGAGCGTACCCAGCAATGCAGAGCTAATAATCTGCAGGTATTCGAGAATGCTATTAACACAATTTGTATACATGTTTGTGATATTTGTACCAAACGTTGTTATCCTAATCAAGTTCGTACAGTTCGGTACAACGCTGCTGCATTAACATACTTACCTGTGGAGTTAACTTCGAAAATATCATTGTTATTATGTTCCCGCTGTCAAACACATGTTACTAATAATAAAACAACAGCACCACCAAAAGCTTACTGGAATAATCTGGATCCAGGTTCTATACCAGACGTTATTCAAACATTGACACAGGCGGAACAACGTTTGCTGTGCAGAATAATTCCCTTTGTTAAAATCGTGAAATTTAGTGGCCTCTATGGGCAGTACGGTTTTCGCGGACAGGCAGTTTTATTTGCCCAAGATATCTTTGAAGTCAGTGAAAGACTGCCTAGTATGCTACCAAGATCTGCAAGCCAGGTAGGCATTATTGTAGTAACCGAACGATTAGAAAATTTGAACATCACCAGGGAATTCACAATATGTCGCGAAAAAGTCTATAGTGCTTTAAGATGGTTAACCAGAAATAACCCGCTTTACAAAGATGTACGTATTGACGACAATGCCCAAATTAGTGACCAGGAGTTAGTACGACTTAGTGTGCGCGAATTGTCTGAAGATGAAGCGTCCGAAAGGAATGAAAATGAAATTCGAAATGCATTCATTCCAATTAATAATGTTGCAAGAATTATTCGAGCTTCATGGCATCAAGGTGACTACAACGTCTTTACTTCGCGATATGCTGGTGTACAATGTAGTGCTATGTCGTTGCCGAGCATTGTCCGAGCTGCAATCCTAAGCCCTAATCAATGGGACGTCAATATTCTGAATGCTAATATGTTAGCGGGTGACTCCTTATATTGCTGGATTTGTACCCAGCTTGATCCTACTGAACTGGATGAAACAGGATATTTAGAGATACGAAACTTTCATATCGTCAGGCAAAGTTTACAAATGTATGAATGCCGATTTTCTATAGAATATGATGAAGACACTCTTTTATTCGGGAGTCTCCAAGATTCTGTAAATACCAATAATATCAGCATTACATTACATACAGCTTTAAATAGATTATTTGATAGTCATTCTTCAGGAATATTGACAGCGTCAAATAAATCTGTTAGCGTATTTCGCGGTGAAGACAAATACTATTTTGCTGACTCCCATTCTTGTGGCCCAAAAGGAAAACCAACACCAGAAAATGGCCAAGCCTGTGTTATAGAATGCGACAACTTACAAGAACTGTGCCGCATCTGTAAAAGATGCCTCGGATCCCGTAATATCGCGTACACCCTTACACGCGTCGACGTACATTTGAGGGAAAATATTATCACTCGTCAGGGTGTTCAAGTACAGCAACAGGAAGATGCCATCACTCATCAGGATGTACAAGTACAACAACCGCTTTCGAATCTGAGATCTGAAACTATACCTATACAAACATCTGTAATGTTGCCTATTGATAGCGTCCAACCTGATGTTGAAGATGAGCTAGAGGTATCTGAAAATGTAAACGAAATCAGAAGAAAGACGAATAATAATATTGTGAATGAAGCTTATGAGTTAAAAGCAGAAGAGTTCGCATGGTATCAGATTTTTCCGTATGGTAAAAATGGTTTGAAAGAACAACGGCCCGTAAATATAAGTCCTTTGGATTACTATCAATTTCGTTTATTAGGTGCTGATGTTAGATTTCAGCGCAACGATTACCTATTCTATGCTCTATCAATGTTTGAGTACTATCGAGTTAAATCAACCATTGCAGCTTGTGCTAGAAAAGTTGAAGGTGAAAACGGCAATCGAGTGGAAGACCTGCACTTATATTTAAAAAATCTAAGAGGTTCCGCTGCTTATTGGCGTAGTGCTCTTAGTGATCTTATAGCACAAATCAGATGTTTAGGACCTCCCACTTATTTTGTTACATTGAGCTGCAATGATCTTCACTGGAAAGATATGAAAAGAGGTCTCCTTGTTAGTGATGGTAAACAGCACATTGACCCAGATGACATAGATATTCAGGAAACTCAGAGACTCATCGAGATGTATCCAGTTGTTGTGAGTAGACATTTTATGGTACGTGTTAATGCGCTAATGCAGTTTCTTAAAACTGATACTGAAATATTTGGCGGTAAAGTTAACTATATGAATTAGTTAAAAATTGTCAAATACATCGACACACTAGTACCTGCACGAAAAATAATTCTGTTTGTCGTTTCAACTTTCCACGCTCGGAATGCTTAGAGACACATGTTATTGATCCTTCATCTAACGAATTCATCTACAACGGTGGTCGCATTTGCGTTCTGAAAAGAAAAAGTGAAGATGGTTGGGTAAATAATTACAATCCTGCTTTGCTAAAAATGTGGAAAGCCAATATGGATATACAACCGTGTGGTACAAATGAGTCGATTGCGTATTACATCGCTAAACACATGTCAAAATCAGAACCTACAAACCTAGATGGTGAAGTATCTCGAGCTATTCAACAAATTAGAAGAGAAGAAACTGACGTCTCGCGTAAGCTGTTTAAAATATGCATGCGCATATTAAGAGAACGTCAAGTTTCAGCCTGCAAATGCGTATTCAGGCTATGCCATTTGAGTATGCGTGACAGCTCGAGAAAAACAATTTTTGTCAATACTCGTAAAGCGGAACAAAGGTATAAAGTGTTGAAGTTTAATGAAGCTGGTCAAGCAGCAGGATATTGTGCCAATATTTTCGAACGATATGAAAAGCGACCAGCAGAGCACCCCAACTATGATTTTAACAATATGTGTCTCATAGAATTTGCGATGATATTTGAGCCACACTACACAAAACCGCCAGTTATAAATGAAGATAGCATCGATACCGATGCTTATGCACCGCACGAGCAAACAACAAGACGGCGTCTTATAACTTTAACAGACAACACCAAAATGACTATTAGAAACACGCCAGCTGTAGTACGGGTACCTAACTTCGTAGCAGCTTCTGATCCAGTGTCATATTATTACAGTTTACTAATCCAGTATATGCCGTATCGCAATGAGGCCGAACTTTTAGGAGAATTTAATAGTGCCAGAGATGCGTTTCTCGCCAACGAAGAAAGTTTAAGACAAACAAACGCCTACTTGGAAATATATCGTGAACGTGACAGGCAGCTTGAAAATGCATTCGCGCAAGTACACGCATTTCAGATACTGGAACACGCAGAGCCGATGGAACTAGACCATGAAGAAGAAGTTCCTTATTTGCCAATGAATGAAGACCAGTTCTTACAGGCTAAGCAGTCTATGAATGCAGGACAAAAGGAAACTTTTACATTAGTTACCCAGTCCATACAAAATCAAATGTCAGGTGCTGAAGAACGTTTAAAAATATTCTTTACAGGAGGAGCTGGTGTGGGCAAGACTTTTCTATTAAAGTTATTACGAGACCAAATTAATAGATGCTACGCAAAGGATGCGGTTAAAGTCTGCTCACTAAGAGGAGTTGCAGATAGATTAATAAATGGAGCTACGATACACAGTACTTTAAAATTGCCCTTACAGAAAGACGGTCGCATAACAGGTATGTCACCACCAGCGGAACTGCAAATATTTGTGGGGGCAAAAGTCATGCTACGGTCCAATATTGACGTTTCAAAGGGATTAGTAAATGGCGCTATAGGCTACATCAACGAAATCGTTTGGCCTCAATTTCGTCGAACTCAGATGTATGCAACAGATGTACCTTCCGTCCGAATTGATTTCGCAAGAGACGGAGTACATCTTATACACCCGAAAGCCAAACAGTTTCCAGCTAAGTACAATTACGGGACGGCTGAAAGCAAAATGTTGCCTTTAATACTATCATGGGCTTCTACAATACATAAAATGCAGGGCAGCACTGTGGATCACGCAGTCGTATACTTAGGTGCGAAACTGTTTGAAGAAGGTCAAGCCTACGTGGCTCTTAGTAGAGTAAGATCTTTGCAGGGACTACGTATAGAGGAGTTGGACTGCAATAAACTAACGGGCAAGAAACCTTGCAATAATGAAGCACTAAATGAATTAAACAGAATGCGAAATAAAAACTAAAAACTAGAAAATAAAAATAGGTAAAAAAACTTTTTAAGTTAAACGGTTTTATGTTAAACATACATTGCAATGTTTAAGATAAATGTACTAAAAACCAAAAAATAATAAAATAGATACAGTCGTGGGAATTATAAACATATGCATAGACTAGACTAAAATAAAACCGTGGGGCACGTCAATTGTCTACAAATTATCGACTTAATGTGCGATAGAAGAATCGTTTAATTCGTCGTTAAAATAGGCAGTTGGCCCGCAGACGGTGAGGAAATTACTTACTATTTTCTTGCTCATGGAAATTCCAATAGTTATACACTCCATGTAAATAAAAGAGATGTTTCAACTAGTTTATCGTTGGACATTCATGCTGCTGGCTGGCGAGGAATCGTTTCACTGCTCGTAGTTTGTCTTTAATCGACAAAACATATGATAAAAGTACTACTCGCTCACCACTATGAAACCCTAAAACTCGCTTATAATCGAGCTTGCTAGCTTGTTTCCACATTCTAGCCCTACTTATCACACGTCCATCGTTGTCGGTTGAACAACTGCTTAATTATAGTGTAACATTACAAAACAAACATTTTAATCAACGTGTGCGCGGCCATGCGTCGGAGCAGGACCGCAAGTGTGCGGAAGCGAGAAAACAGGTCGTCCGCCAGCCGAGCCCCCGATCACTAATAATAAAGTTCGACATTTGTCCCGATGTACATTTTTAAATTTATTAAATATTTACATCAATGTTACATATGTACATCAATCAATGTTCATTACTTATTCTTACAAGATACTTAATAATATTATTTGGTACAAACATATTTATACTAATTAAGTTATATACAACAACAATATATTAAAACCATTATTATTACAGTGGCTACGCCACAAACGATTGTAGACAATTGACGTGCCCCACGGTTTTATTTTAGTCTAGTCTATGCATATGTTTATAATTCCCACGACTGTATCTATTTTATTATTTTTTGGTTTTTAGTACATTTATCTTAAACATTGCAATGTATGTTTAACATAAAACCGTTTAACTTAAAAAGTTTTTTTACCTATTTTTATTTAAACTTAGTCCGAGATTCACGCATACAATCATATATTGGGCCATTAGTAGGCTTTCCATAAGCGACCCACTGTTGAAAACAAAGCCGAGCCTCCCTATGAGCCTCTTTTACATACTTATTCCATCCTACGACATGGCATTTCTTGTTCTTATTTTTATGCAATTTATATTTAATTGTGATAGAGGCGGCATTTGACTGAAAAATTTTTACAATATTATTATACAAATTATCTATTAAAATTTTATGATCTACATTATTACGTCAGCACAGTTTCGAAATTCTGGGGGAAAATCAATGTCACGCAGTTTTTGTGTACATAATTTATTATACTGCTCGATTTGTTGCACATTTCTTTCGCCCCATATTACACTATTGGTTTTGACATTAGAAACATTTCGTTTTGGCATTAATTTTTCTATATTACATGATAAAAAGACGGGGAAGTGATCAGACCATGTAACATCATACTTTATTTCTACATCCATTACACTCAAGTTGGCAGCTTTTAGTCACCAGTACGTGGTCCAGCCACGACTTACTGCCGTGCGCCTCGCTAACATAGGTGTATGTGTCAGATAATAACCCTAGCCTTTCTATATCTGCGCATAACCAGCTTTGTTCCGTACAAAAATCTTTAAGTTCCTTACCGAAGGACGCAGATGGGTCCGCATTAAAATCACCGAGCATAAATGCTGAGTCCACATCACTGTTTTCAATTATGGCACTCATCTCACTTGAACAATCCGTAAATTCCGTTAAATTATCGCTAGCATACGTCGGCAGAGAGAAACGAACACACAAGAACACTAAAAATTGGCGATTTTCTAATAATACTTTTATAGCCGTTATCCTCACACTTTTACACTCAACAACCGACACACATTTAAAAGCACTCTTGCGCCACAATAAAGCGACACCGCCGTAAGGCCGCCCTCGCAGAATGCCCGCTGACCTATCAACAGCTGATTTACCGGTATAGGCGAAGTCTTGATCTATTCCTCCTAAATAGGGTATGTCGTGTGGTAGGAGCCACGTCTCCTGTAAGGCTACAATATCGGCTGATCGGCACAAAGATTTTATGCAATCAATAGATCGAGTAATTGATTTGCAGTTGTAGCTTACAAAAGTAGTATTACTGCTTCTCTTCTGTAGATTGACCGCCATTATTTGATTTTTTATTTCTATATTCTACAAATCTTCTAATCGAAACTCCTTCAGGCCATATGTTATCTTGTAAAAATAGCGATAACTTGCTTTTTGGCACACTAACCTTATACGAGTTATAATTTCGGGGTATTTTAGTATTTATTTTTCGTAAATAAACACTGATTTGCGTTTTAAACATTATATACTCAGCGATATCTTTTTCTGACGTATTTTTGTCGACATTGTTCAGAAACAATGGTATTCTAATATCAGCCGCTTTAAACTTTTCACATGCATTACTAGGAGCCTTTCCCTCAACTATAGTAATTTTATTTCTTAATTTATTGCGTTGAATCAAAGTCCACTCTTCATTAGGTTTATCCTTCCACTGCCCCGCGCTGCCAGCAATTTTAGCAAGCGTTTTACTCGACACCGGAGTGGACGCAGTCATGATATCGAGATTTATATTATTATTATTGAGGCCACCGCTCGACTCGGGCTCAAGAATGGTTTCGACGTTCGGAACCACGGTGATGTTTGGGGCCTCCACGCGCATCGCCTCGCGCTCACTTGTCGCGGACGGTGCGAGGGAGATAGCTTGTTCAACGACCTGCGCGTGCGATGAAGATAGTTCTATAGCGTCATCGAATGACGTATATTCAGCTGTGCTATTGTGAGTCTTATTACTTTGCAGAGTGTGAGGTAGGTCCGTGAAGCGTTGGTTTGTGACTGTATTTTTTGAAAGGATGCTACTGTTTGGCTGAATGTTACTATTTTGGTATTTACTATTGCACTCATAATTTTGATTAAGTAGGGAAGATTGTTTGATGTTAATTAGCTCTGTTTTGACCTCCTGAAGTTGTTGAATTGAAACGTAGGATTCCTTTACTGTTTGTAAATCTTTCTGAATCACAAGAATATCTTTTAATAATCGAGTGGCATCTATGTGATCGAATGTCACATAGATGCCAGGAGAATGTCACATAGATGCATTTAAAGGAGAATGCCAGTTTTTGTATGGAAGCCTGTACCGTTTGCTTTTTCATGAAATGAAAATTGTTTGCCAGCTTATTGTTTAATATCACCGTAGGCATGAAGCGTTTTTGTTTTCGAATCCGCAGTTCTGAGATTTTCTCATAACCATATTTTAAAAAAATCCGCCATAAATATTGCAAAGCAAGGGATTCGTCCTTGATTTCTAATTGTTTATAACAATTTCAATAAGTGAATGATGTTACAAGTTAAAAGAAACGTAGTTTCGACCCAGAGGAACAAACCTCATCTCAACGGATAAAAACAAAATAATAACACAAACAAACACGAATGATGCGTAGGCGAAGTTGTGTGGGGTTGACATTTGACATTTTTCACAGTTGCTCAAGCTATCAAATGCCACCCTGCAAGTGTTGCTATCTCGATTCAATTATATCTAAAATCGATATCACCTAAAAAACAATCGATTAATGAATAAATTGCTCAACCAAAGACTGAAATCAAGTTAAGTAGCCAAATATGTATTTTTTTTTAATAAAATCACACAGAACACAGTTTTTTTTATTCACTACCATAGTGCCTTCTATTGAATCCAAAATCATTTAATCGTGTAAGCAATCGTTAATGTTGAGAATATTACACTCGATTTTTTGTCGCTCGGAATCGACTTTTTTGTGCTGGCAATGTATGCATTCGGAAGTTGTTGATCTAAGTTCAACTTTTTTATAATATTTCGTAAACGCGGATTTAATAATGATTCATAATTTAGTAATGGCAGTCAAAAAGTGTCAAAGTATTTAGAAAAATTAAAAATTGTACCTACATGTGGTCAGTAATTAAAAAATAATCACATGCATTAGTTTTTTTTACTCAATTTATAAGACACTAAACTTTGCCGGCGGCTCCGCACACGTGAATTATTCACGTCAACCTTTCTCGGAAATCACTATCTATTCGTGAAAACCATTAAAATCCGTTCGGTAGTTCTTAAGTTTATTGCGTTCATACAGACAGACATAGCGCAACAGTGACTTCATATTATTATAATTATTTTCTTACTCAAAATCTTATTCTTAGTCAAATTTCAACACTCCTAGCAACTCCAACTCTTCATTAATAATAATCAATGTCAATAAATTACAATAAATATCTGAACTAAACTTATTTTTCGGAAATTACAAAACTTTCATAATAGCCACTAATATGATATGATAACGCATGTGTGCTGTGTCCTATTCTATTACACATTTAAAATACTGACTATTTTCCAAACTCTTTGTGTCCACCTAACGAACCTCAAGCTTCAGCCACGATTGCAGTACATTTATAATTTATGCAAGCCGCTTCCATTGCCCTTACGTGCACACACCGAAGTTATAACGAGTCGAGTCGTACGAATATTTCGGACCAACACGCGCAACTCGAAATTAGTTTCATGACTACATTTCTGAGTCACATACACAAATCGGTAGGCTAAATTAAATGTGTTACATTTACATTCAGTCAAGTCCGATTATTCAGTTTTGTTTCGATTCGATCCGCTCGAAATTAACTTTTCAACTGTGATTGTTTATATAATTATTATATTTATTATCGGATTTGTTTTGATGTTGTGGGTAATGTTGCTGCATTTGCTGTAGGGATATGTACCTTATTGTGAAGGACATTGAGTTGTTATTGTATAAGTCGAAACGTCGCGTGTCAGGACAGCGTCATATCAGTAGATATGACGCTGTCCTGACACGCGACGTTTCGACTTGTTCACGGCGACATTGGTCGTGAACGTCGTGTCAATTTCATAAGAGAGTCTTTGAAAAAGTAAACACGAAGATCCATTAAACATCGTATAATTATAGTGTTTTAAAATATAGCTAACTCTTTTGAGCCATCTGAGGTCAACGGTAAAGTCTTCATGGCCGATTTACAATTATGACATACTATCTTCAGCCCGCACCTTTGCGCGTGGGTGCAGTATCGGGACAAAAGCTATATTTCTGCAAAGCTACGTAAAAATTCGTTCAATAGTTTTTGTTGGAAAGAGTAACAAACATCTATATCTTTCCATCCATCTATCCTCACTAACTTCTGCATTTATAATTCAATTCAATTAAATTCAAACTCTTTTATTCTTCTAGGTTACAAAAGCAACGCTTATGACTGTCAATTCTTTTTTTTTGTTTTTAACAACCATGTTCGGGATGGTAGGGCTATGAGAAGAGCCTGGAAGAAACTCATGCCACTCTTTTAAAAACAGAATCTTAATTTTAAAATTTGTGGTACCATGATTGCTGACACAGCCAATCACTTGTCGTCACTGATTGGAAATAAATGAAAGAAAAAAAATAAAGCAAAACATGCGAATACTACAATAATAAAACATTATATCTATCAGTAGTATAGATGTACCAACAACCAATAGGTTAAATAATTTTGTGAAGGTGACAATGGAACAATGATATGATCAGAGATAAATAATGTCCCACCCGTGGGATCTCCACCTTGTCGTGGTGGGGGGGCTCAGTGACCGTGGGTTTGAGGTACACCCACGGTGAAGCTAAGCGGGATCCCGGGAAGGGACGCTCCATGCGGGCTTGGGTGAGGCCTGCGTAGGATGCGTCCCAAGGTGTGGACGGGTGCGGGGGACAGTTCTGTCTGTCCTTCGCAGTCGGGTGCGGTCTCGGGAGGAGAGGCGTGTCGGTGTTGCTTTGCCGCGCGCCCTGTTTCCCGCGACCAAATGGGGGCGCACCATTTGTTGTGTCGCAGTGGGGCCGCAGAGGAAGAGGAGATGCAGTGTTGCGTTGCTGTCCTCCCTATCCTCTGCGGCCGCTGAGTGTTTTGGCGGCGGAGCCCAACACCTCCATTCGCTGCCAAGGGGGCTTTGTTCGGGGCCCGCCTGACCATCTGGCGGGCCAGTACTCGTCGGGGTGTAGCGAGGAATGCTTCGGTGATACCCGACCGCCCGACACACGGGTACATGAGGAACACGGGTTGGTTTTTAGTCAGTAAGAGTCTGACAGTCCCCTTCGCCTTTCCCCCAGGGTGGATGGACTCCATGAGGATTTTACAAGCCGATGCCAAAAAAAAGGGATAAATAATGTTAAACTACATTCAACAAATCATAATAATATCCAAATCCTGCAAAATCATGTGTATAATATTAGTTATGTTGGAATCCCAACACTAAGAATAATAATAGATTATACGCGCACATCACCAGCGCTTCTGCGCTCTATATAATCTGTGGGCATTCGCGCCCTCAACCAGTAGCGAGTCATACGCCATACAAGCAGCAGTTACGCTATAGTCCTCTGCCAACGAGCCAACACATTACACAGAGGCTAACGAGGGGATCTATAGCACCCACAGTGTAATTGGCCCTAATTTGTAGTCCTGTGTCTAAGTTTAAAGTAAACGCGATTACAGTGTTTGTGTGAAACATATCGTTTACTTTTGATGGCTCCTGCTCTACTCCACAAGTTATATATTTATTCATTGTTTAAAAATTACTCGTAATGTGTAGTGTCTTTCAATAACAAAAGTTTACAATAATACGACTTTCATGATACCTTTTAACCGTATTGTAAATCTCTCAATTTCAGGCAATCAGTAATGCGATAGCAGGATTTGGTTCATCGTAAGTTCACTGGTATTGAGTTACTGCCGCATCGTTTGGTCTTCACAACAACGTAAATAAATATGAGCAATTACTTCAGGAGAAATATTTTAAAACGTGATTTTTTTAATCAGACTTTAAAATAATATTCGCCCTGGAGTAAATGATCACATTTATTTTCGTCGTTATTGAACGGAAGAGCAAAATTTTTACAGAGCAAAATAAATAATTATAATCATTGATCATAAATATATATTTGCCTTTATAAAACTAGTTTTGCGAAACATGTATTGTAATTGCGAAGAATGTTTAAAGAAATAAGACTGAAAATGAGTTATTAAAAATACGCTTTGTACTTTGTCTTTTGTATGATGGTACTTTGTAAATATTTTACTTTTTAACGTTTAATACTATGTTAAAAAGTAATATATTTACTTAAATTATTTGAGACATAATAATATCTAAAATAGTTTCATTAAAAGAAATACCAGTCTTAAAAAAAGGTGCTATTTGGATATGGTAAAATCTTAAATACAAGCTTTCGCTTTCAGTGACATTTCTTAAAACACACATTCCTAAAAATGCAACATCATCATCTCATCATCTTCTTGCCCTGGTCCCAATCTATTTGGGGTCAGCGCAGTACGTCCTTCGCTTCCATTCTTTTCTGTCGCCCGTCATCTGATCATTTACCCCTTTCTCTTTCATATCCATCCTCACACAGTCCATCCATCTTTTCCTTGGCCTCCCTCTCCCTTTCCATCCCTCTACCTTCATATTCATCACTTGTTGACCTACATACATATCATCTCGTCGCATAATATGTCCATACCAAGCCAAACGACTTCCTTTCACTTTCTCGTCTTTAGGCGCCACTTTCAGACTACCTCTCACGTATTCATTCCTAATGTTATCCATTCCCGTAACTCCACACATTCATCGCAACATTCTCATCTCTGCCACACACTCAGCTCCATGCAATACGACAGGTCTGATAACCGCCTTATATATGCGTCCCTTGAATTTCAAAGGCATTTTAGGATCGCATATTGTGCCCGAGACCTGTCGCCATTTCATCCATCCTGACTTGATCCTTTGCCGAACATCTCGGTCAATTTCACCGTCGTGTTGCAGGAGTGAACCGAGGTAGCAAAAGTCGGAGCATACTGGTAGGGGTATACCGCCGAGTGTAACCAGGCTTGGACTAGAGAGGCCGCCAAAGTCACAGAACATATATTCAGTTTTGGTTCTGCTTATCCTAAGGCCTACGTTCTCCAGTCTCTGCCGCCACTCCTCCAGCTTGCTCTGCACCTCCTGTCCACTTTCTGCTACCAGGACGATGTCGTCGGCAAATAGCATGCACCAGGGTGCCTCTTCCTGTATGTCCGATGATATGGCATCCATAATCAACAAGAAGAGGTAAGGACTTAGAGCCGACCTTTGGTGCAAGCCTACAGCCACATCGAATCTGGCTGTGATTCCAGCTGCGGACCGGACTTGTGTGGCATTCAGCATACATTGCTTGGATCAACGTCAGGTACTTTTCAGGCACCCCTTTCTTCTTGAGGGAAACCCACCACAAGACTTCACGCGGAACCCGGTCATATGCCTTTTCGAGGACAATGAATACCATATGCAAATTTTTATGCGCCTCCCTGTATTTTTCACAAGTTTGGCGAAGTGCAAAAATGGCGTCCACCGTACCTCGACCAGGCATAAAACCCAATTGGTTACGTGAAATCTCACTCTCTGCTCGCAAACGTCGCTCAATTACTCTCTCCCATACTTTCATACTGTTACGGACGGGGTAACGGGATTGAAAGGAAACACCGAGTAGCACTGATGACACTTTATTCGACTTGACACACGACACGCCGTTTAATTCCGACGCAGACAGCACCAACAGTAGCGTCTTTTGCACTGCACTTTTCACTGCACTTTTCACTGCACTTCACTGCACTTTACTGCACTTCACTGCACTATACTTTCACTTCACTTTTTATTACTTCTTCTTTCTTCCTTTACTTCTTCCTTTTCTTCTTCACTTTACCACTTTTCAACTTAAACTGGCGCTTAGCGCGTCTATACCGCCTTATATACCCCTAAGAATGTTCTAGATCTACTAATTTCGATTGACTTTTCGTTATTCAATTGTTTTTCCATCTGCTGTCTCTTTTAACCTTTCCATTCCTTCTTGAAGTTTCTAGAATTTTCTAATCTTTATTCGAAATATTTAAATTTGTGTTTCCATCTCCTGTCTCTTTTTAACCTTTCCATTCCTTCCTGAAGTTTCTAGAATTTTCTAATTTTTACTCGAAATATTTAAATAACATACATACATAGACTCACGCCTGTTTCCCCGAAGGGGTAGGCAGAGGAATAATAAACGCCCACTTTTCGCCAGTGTTTTGATCCCACGTAATAGGTGGCGAGCCTATTGCCGCTTATTGGGATATTTTGTTTGCCAGAGCCTCGTCCGTTGATCGGCAGGTGCACCACTTGCAGGTGAGGTTGGCTTGGGACCCTAAGTTCTTGGTGGGAACCCTATGCACCCATTTAAATAATTTAAATAATCTTTTAAATATTTGCCAAATATTCATAAACATTTTCCAAATTTCATAAAAACCATAATCCACATAACAGTTATCACTGGGATTTGAATCCACGCCTTCAGAACGTGAACGGAATGTGTTATCCGCACGGCCATCGCCTTGTTGTCAATGACTGGTGAATTTGGCGAACACTTGACAGAGTGTATACGTCATCGAACTAAAAACTCATTTCCAAATAATAAAATAGTCTTCAAACCTCTTTGCTAATAAATTATTGTGTTTGATGACCGGATAGTTTGTCGTGTAGACGTCAGAAGTCCTTGGCAACGGTAGTGATGACAGCTTGGCATGACACCGGCCGTCACACTACCCCCTCTCTAAGACATGCTCGTCCCGAGCATTGTTGGATCCATGATATACCGCTATCCTATCCACATGAACGATCTTCAGTGGACTTCTAGGTGTCTTTCGAATTCTGTAGGTTACATCGTTAATTTTCTTTATTACAGTATATGGTCCTTCCCAGCTTGGCTGTAATTTGGGAGATTTTCCCTTACATCGGACCGGATTATGAAGCCACACCAAAGTTCCCTCTTCGAATTCTCTTGCATTTGCGCGTCTGTCATATCGGGTCTTCATTCTTACTCCCGCTTGTAAATTCTCTTGTCTAACGTGTTCATGAATTTCTTCGAGCTTTCTTCTTAATTCACATGCATAATCGGTAACACAGCTAGGTGTCCCCGGTGGAATCCAGCAAGAAGGTCTACTGGAAGTCGTAGCTCCCTTCCTAAATTTGTTCGCGCCAGGGTTGTTGCCGTACTTTCATGTACTGCGGCTCTGTAAGCCAGAAGAAATAGTGGGATATATTCGTCCCAGTTTCTCTGATGGCTATCGACTACTTTAGCAAGATGGCGCTCCAATGTCTGGTTAAATCTCTCTACCATTCCATCCAATTGAGGGTGATACGGAGTTGTTCTAGTTTTGTGGATCCCCATCATCTTGCAGATTTCTTGAAAGAGTTGAGATTCAAAGTTTCTCCCTTGGTCGCTGTGGATTTCTAACGGTAAATCATATCGACAAAATACTTCATTTACTAATTTTGTCGCAACTGTAATTGCTTCCTGATTGGGGACTGCAAAAGCTTCTGGCCATCTCGTGAAATAATCCATTACCACCAGAATGTAGCGATTACCACTTTCTGTCAAAGGAAATGGTCCAGCTATATCCACAGCAACACGTTCCCAAGGAGCTCCCACAGTGTACAGTTTTAGTGCTCTGCGGCTCCGAGTTTGCGGCCCTTTAACTGAAGAACATTTACCGCATTTCCTGCACCAGTCTTCAACATCTTCCCTACAGTGCAGCCAATAAAAACGTTGACGAATCTTCAGTAAGGTTCTTCGCACTCCAAGATGTCCGCCAGATGGGCCGTCATGACAAGCTTGCAAAACTTCAGGAATCATTGATTTTGGCACTATTGTTTGAAGATAACTGTCTCTTCCAGAAGCACTTTCCCATTTTCGACAAAGTAGTCCATCTTGTATTATTAGGCTGTTCCATTGCGCCCAATAGCTTTTCGTGACGGTACTAGTATCAGCTACCTCACTCCATTCTGGCCGAAGAGAGTTATTCTTTAGCCGCTCTAGTATCGGTTTCAAATCTTTATCTTCTTCCTGTGATTTAATAATGAACTCCTTGTTCCATTGCCCGTCGATAGTATCCGTTCTAATAACCTTGACGGCAGCTTCTTCTTTTCCTTCTTGTCGCACGCAATGCTTGCAATTCTTATCACAGGGACGTCTTGATAAGGCATCAGCATTACCGTGAGATTTTCCGCCACGATGCTCAACTTCGAAATCGTACTCTTGAAGTTGTTCTATCCATCGAGCTACCTGACCCTTACAATTTTTAAACTGTAAAAGCCATTTAAGCGCTGCGTGGTCCGTCCGGATCCGGAATTTTCTTCCGATCAAGTACTTTTTAAAATGCTGGAGAGTTTTTACTACTGCTAGAAGCTCTTTTCGTGTGGTACAGTAGTTCCTTTCAGGTTTAGACAATGATTTGCTAAAGTAGGCAATAACAGCCTCCTCCTGATCTCCTTGTCTCTGGGAAAGAGTTCCACCAATACCCACATTGCTTGCGTCTGTGTCAACAATGAATTCTCCATTGACGTCGGGATATGCAAGAATTGGCGCTTCACATAACCGCTTCTTCAACTCTTCGAAAGCAGTTTGACAGTTTTCATCCCAATTAAATGGTCGTTTTTGCTCCGTCAGCTCATGTAAGGGTTTTGCGATGCTCGAGAAATTCTTCACAAAACGTCTGTAATAAGAGCAGAGCCCCATAAATGAGCGCACCTGCTTCTTGTCCTTAGGCATGGGCCAATCTTTAACCACCGAAATTTTGGCAGGGTCCTTCTTGATGCCATTTTTAGAGACGACATGACCCAAGTAGTTAACTTGTCGCTTGAAAAATGAACATTTTTTAAGACTGAGTTTCAGATTTGCATTTTTCAATCTATTGAGTACACTTTCTAGCTTCGTGACATGATCATCGAAGTCTCGCCCCATTACAATTATGTCATCGAGATACACCAGACAAGCTTCCCCTAAAATCCCGGCAAGGATGTGTTCCATTAACCTTTCGAAAGTAGCTGGTGCGTTGCACAATCCGAAAGGCATAACATTAAAATGCCAAAGCCCTCTGCCCATTGAAAAAGCTGTCTTCTCTTTGTCTTTTGGGTCCATTTCCACTTGTCAGTAACCACTTTTTAAGTCTATTGTTGTAAACCATTTCATTCCGCATAACGTCTCTAACGTGTCGTCTATTCTAGGCAAAGGATAACTGTCTTTCTTGGTTATATCATTCAATCTTCGGTAGTCAATGCAGAATCTAGTCGATCCATCCTTTTTCTTTACCAATACCACCGGCGAACACCACGGGCTAATCGATGGCTCGATAACCCCGTTTTTCCTCATATCTTCGATCATATCCTCTACCTCTTTCTCCCTGGCAAAAGGTACACGTCGTGGGCGTTGACGGATCGGTTGTTCATTCCCCGTATTGATAGTGTGTTTTACTACTCCTGTCTTTCCGATGTCACCGTCGTTCTTTGAGAAAATGTCGACGTACTGTGTCAGCAATTTCTTTGCTTTTTCTGTTTCGATTTCCGTTAGATCGTCTTTGCAACCTTTTAATACACTATCCACGTTAATGTCAGTCTCAGCCAGACTCTTGGTTTTCTGGCAGTTTCGTAACCAAGCGACTTCCTCGGACTCTCCTATCTCAGAACCCTTTTTCAACACTTTTTCTTCATCACTTAAATTTAGGACAGGTATAACTGCCCTTTGTGAATAAGCAATAACTACACACGCCGGCAACCATGGATCGTCATCTCTATTGTCTTCTATCATTATGCAACGTCGCTGAGTCGAAGTGGCAGGTAATGTGACAGGAACAAAGGTCTGTGACCTAGGTGCCAGCTTGCTCTCCTTGAGGCACAAAACCTTTCCCGTGCTTCCACCTTTCATTGGAATCTCCACGTCTCCACACTTTAGGATACCACACTTAATATCCAATCTTCATTGGTGATCTCTGAAGAAGTCTAGCCCAACAATGCAGTCGTCGACGATGTCTGCAATCAGTGCTTTTTGCCAATATAATTTGTCACCTACTTTGAAAGCCACTATTTGCTCTCCCCTGACTGGGATGTTCTGGCCGGTAGCCGTTGTCAGTCGAGGTCGAATTGACTGTTTAAGAATCTTCCCATTCTTCCTTATCAGGTGAGTCCCTATAACAGTTTGTGACGCACCGGTGTCCAAGGTCAGCAAACAGGTAACGCCATTGACCGCTCCATCAATGGTTAAGCTGTTCCCATCTGTGCTTTGTCGGATACAAACTTTAGGGGCTTTTCGTCTACCGGCCAGCGCTTGCCCCGCAGCCCTGGCTGGAATTAGTTTTCCTGGTCGTGTTCTGACGTTTGAAAAATAGCGTCAGTCTTACGTTTACGTTTCGGACAGCTATTGCTTAAATGTCCTGGTTCCCTGCAGTTATAACATTTTGGAACAAATCTTCGGTCTGTTCTCTGCATTTCTGCGGCCACAACTCGGACTCGTCCACCCTTAATTTCTCGACGGACAGCCTCCACTTCTAGAGCATGCGCTAAAGCGTCCTTAACATTGTCGTGGTGCTTCAGACGAACGGCTGTCCTGACCTCATCGTCATAAATGCCATCAATGAACGCCTGGAGACGCATGCTTTGGACTTGTGCCGGGGGTGCAGACTGGTAAGCTTTTCCTACCATCTTCTCTACTTCTATAGACCACTGCTGCAATGACTCGTTAGGGCGCTGACAGCGGTTACGCAACTGAGCACGGAATACAAATTCCAAATGCACCTCTCCATACCTGGACTCAAGAGCCTCGATGAGCTGTTCATATGTGGCGTCTTTCCCCACAGACTGTAGCACTGATAACGCACCATCGCGTAACGCCAGAGCGAGTGCATTCTTGGCCTGTTCTCTGTTCCAGCTGTTACTAGAAGAAGCGGCTCCAAACTGCATCCTGTACGCCTCCGAAGATGAGGTACCGTCGAAAGAAGGTACTTTAAAATTACCAGCACCTGATGAGGCTACTGTAACCGACGGGACGTTAGTCTTTATCCTCCTGAACTCCTCCTCTACAGTAGCAACTATGCGGGTGTGCATCTCTTCCGATACTGACGCCATGCGGGACTGCACCTCTTCCGATACTACTGACGCCATGCGGGTCTGCATCTCTTCCTCAATGGTAGTCACGCGAGATTGCACTTCACCGATACACATCTCTATCTCGGCAATCTTACGAGCGTTCTCAGATATATAACGGCGAATCTCATCCTGGCTCTCCTTTATCTCGCTGAGTTGCTGCGAGTTTTGCTGCAGTTCGGCTTTGAGCTGCTGCAAGTTTTGCTCGAGTCGAGATTGTAGCTGCTGCGAGTTTTGCTCAAGTGATTGTTGGAATAGTGCTGCGAGGTCTGCGAGAGATAGCGGGTTAGCCGCGCTTGCGGACGTTGATACCCCCCCTTCAGATCCACTTCCTTGTGAAGGAACACCCCTGCTCACAACTTCCTGGCTAGAGTCACCTTGCTCTTGAGCGGCAGCCCTTGCACGTGTCGTAGGCCCTTCCCTTGGCATGACTGGCATCTTTGATCCTTCCAATCCCACTTCTGACACCAATTGTTACGGACGGGGTAACGGGATTGAAAGGAAACACCGAGTAGCACTGATGACACTTTATTCGACTTGACACACGACACGCCGTTTAATTCCGACGCAGACAGCACCAACACTAGCGTCTTTTGCACTACACTTTTCACTGCACTTTTCACTGCATTTCACTGCACTTTACTGCACTTCACTGCACTATACTTTCACTTCACTTTTTATTACTTCTTCTTTCTTCCTTTACTTCTTCCTTTTCTTCTTCACTTTACCACTTTTCAACTTAAACTGGCGCTTAGCGCGTCTACACCGCCTTATATACCCCTAAGAATGTTCTAGATCTACTAATTTCGATTGTCTTTTCGTTATTCAATTGTTTTTCCATCTCCTGTCTCTTTTTAACCTTTCCATTCCTTCTTGAAGTTTCTAGAATTTTCTAATCTTTATTCGAAATATTTAAATTTGTGTTTCCATCTCCTGTCTCTTTTTAACCTTTCCATTCCTTCCTGAAGTTTCTAGAATTTTCTAATTTTTACTCGAAATATTTAAATAATCTTTTAAATATTTGCCAAATATTCATAAACATTTTCCAAATTTCATAAAAACCATAATCCACATAACAATTATCACTGGGATTTGAACCCACGCCTTCAGAACGTGAACGGAATGTGTTATCCGCACGGCCATCGCCTTGTTGTCAATGACTGGTGAATTTGGCGAACACTTGACAGAGTGTATACGTCATCGAACTAAAAACTCATTTCCAAATAATAAAATAGTATTCAAACCTCTTTGCTAATAAATTATTGTGTTTGATGACCGGATAGTTTGTCGTGTAGACGTCAGAAGTCCTTGGCAACGGTAGTGATGACAGCTTGGCATGACACCGGCCGTCACAATACTATGAGGCATTAACTTTATTCCCCGATAATTGATGCATTCTTGGACATCTCCCTTATTTTTAAAAACACTAGGTAACTACTGCACCATTCCTTGGGTATTGTCTCCTCTCGCAACAACTTATTGAAGAATAAAGTCAGCCAAACCCATCCATGCTCACCTAACGCCTTCCATGCTTCAACTGGTATTCCATCTGGTCCTAATGCTTGCCCATTCTTCAATCCACTCACAGCCCGTCTTACCTCATCCTTACTTATTACATTCACTAGTCCAATATTCTTCGCCTTGTTCTCAAGAATTTTGCTCCAATCATTCACTTCATTCATTAATTTTTCAAAATATGTCCTCCATCTTTCTTTAATCCTTTCATCATTCGTAAGAACCGGTCCTGTTTTATTGTGGTTCCTAAAAATGCAACACTAAAAATTAAATAAAAGTATTAGTCGTTATGTAATGAATGATTTATGTTTTCTATTATTTTCTAATTATCACGTTCACGTTGAAGAAAACGATCTTGTTAGGTCACATTTAGGATCAATGCGAGTCCTCAAAATTCGAGACCATGTAACAAATCTGCTTCTTTTTTGTACTTCACTATCACTATCATCACTACATAGTATGAAACAAAGTCTGTCTGTCCCTATATATGCTTATTTGGATGAAATTTTGTGTGTATTTAAATGGGTTCCCGGATGGTTTTTCAACACAATTGGACCCGATAGATGGCGTCATTATCGACATTCAGAAATTTCGCGGATGAAACCGATCGGGGCAGCTAGTATAGTGATATTTTTATTATGATGAAAATCTTAATCAGATTTTCATCATCTCAAATTTTAGAGTAACCCTTTTTTTCTTCGTGGTTCTTATTACTGACAACACTGAAAAGCTGTCGTCAATGTTGCCAGTTTGTTTTATTTGATACCATGATAATACAACTCTAATCGTAAATTATGTACATAACTTGCATTTGAAAATATGTAAGCTGTGCATTCGAACTATTAAAATAGGAGAATATTATGAGAATAATTTAAAAAAAATCTAATATCTATTAACAATTTGCAATAACTTCTAAAATTATAGTGCCATCTATTGGGATTTTAGAATAAACTCGTAGTCAGAAATTTCTACTCGCCAATTAATAGATGGTGACGATTTCTTTGTTGAAATGTCACTTTGTTCGAGGTGTCCCCGCCCAATCCACCGGCGTCTCACCCCGCACCTCCACGGGACCTAAAATGATTTCTGTGCAGTGGTCATCTTTCATGAACCGACCTATACCTACCGAATATGCGTCATAATACCGTCCATACGCTCGGCCAATCAGAGAAGGCCATTGTCCGTGCTCGTGGAGATTGCCTTATAATTATTGTAATACATCGACACCAACTCTGATGAAGAGCTCTGGTATATAAAGGGGCAGACTGAGAGGCCGGCACCGCTACTGTATCGTCACTCTGCCCGAACTACGTGCTACGTCTACGTCGTACGTGTAACCTTGTCCCAGCTATGGGTAAGTTACTACATTTACTGCGTTAGCGTATTGCCCATCTCTCTACCTGCTAGCTGAGGCCGGCTGGCGCCGCCTGCCTGACTCTATTGGTTGTAGCTTTTCTAATGCTGCTTCCCTTCAGGTTCCAGGTCCACCTTGAGGCTCCGGGCTACGCTACCATAGCTATATTCTTCTCTTCACTTCACCTGAACCGTCTTCGACGACACTTCTGCCGATGAGTCTGGCCCTGCCCCAGCTCATCGCGCACACACCGCCGGCGCCTGCCAGCTGAAACCAACAGAGCAGCCCACACTGCACACTATCGGAGGGAACAGCGTGGGAGACTGCACCCCTTAGTGTTCAGGCCAGTGTCGTGTTGTTGGTCGGTCATACTCGTGCATAGGAAGTGAGACAATACTAGGCAATAAACGAATAGAACCTCTTCTTCGTTTCATTCTAGACGCCGTTACAAACTGTTAAAAACATCTTGTATTTCAGCGATGGGAATTTGCCGTAAACTACTTCTAGTTTATTTCCACATACTGCAAGAACATGCTATTCGCGAATTCAACCGTACACACATACAAGTAACTATACCGTGACAATATTTATAATTTTTGAAACTGTCTTCCTTTATTTTATTGTTTTCTTTATGGAATTTGCTTTTATTTTGTTAAATAATGAATACCAAATTGTCTCTTCATATTTATTTATTGGTAACAAATTGTTCCATTATATTTTATTTCTATACTATGACACTTTCCGAAATAAATTGAAGTGAATTGAAATATTTTAATGCTGATTTAAATGGCTTGTCAAATATAATACAGGCAGCGATAGCCGAGTGGAGACACCAACAGACTGCTACAAACTGCTGCAGAGGGTATCGGGTTCGAATCCACGGCGCGCACCAATGACTTTTCGGAGTTACGAGTATGTGCGTATTGAATTGTTAATTATCGCTTGTCCCGTGCCTCGGAGAGCACGTTAAGCCGTCGGTCCAGGTTGTCATGAAGATCTTTGATAGTGGTTACAGGGCGTCAGTACCTTCTAAATAAACTGACACTAGTCTAAACCATGGAATATCGCTATCCCTTCAGGTTGCGGAGGTCAGATAGGCAGTCGCTCTGTGGAAAAGCAAATATTCTGCGAATTCCGGTTAGGCTAGTAAGCGGACTCCTGATTGAAACTGGGATAACGCTAAGAGGATGATGATGTTTTATCATAAAATAATAGGATGGCAAGACGATAGCCTAGTGGAGAGACGCACAGACTGCCACGCAACGGGTATAAGATTCAAACTCTTGTTTTGATAGCAGCAATGATTTTCCACGTTAAGTGCGTATTCAATTGTTAACCATCGCTTGCTAAACGATGAAGAAAAAACATCGATAACTAAATCTTCCTCTCCATAATCTTCCCAAAAGACATGTGAAGTATGTTTACCTACACTTGCCGAGTGTATCAAGTACATTAAAAATGTAAAACGTTTTAAAATATTGCTACAGCAAAAGTAAATTGTAACACCAAAAATTCAAAACTCAAAATTTCGCACAATGAGAAATGCCGCGCTATCAAAATGGGGCTTAAAACTAGTATTGGAATAACTAGCATACAGAATCTTTATCGTACAAGTTGGCAACGAAAGAGTTTTACTACAAAGAGCCAACTTTCATTCTAATATTTAACTTTAGCACACAAAATAACTTAGGTATTACATACATACATACATACATATCGTCACGCCTTTTATCCCCGAAGGGGTAGGCAGAGGTGTATTTCTACACCCACTTTTCGCCAGATATACTTTAGTCCCACGTAATAAGGGCGAGCCTATTGCCGTACCGGGCACATTTCCAGACTCCGTGCTGCTACTGAGAATTTCGTGACAGAAAAACCCAATAACACTGCCCGACCCAGGAATCGAACCTGGGACATCCCGATCCCACGCGCACATTTATGCCGCGAGACCAACGAGGCAGTCGTATAGGGTTTGATGTCGAGTTTTCCGTCTCTACGCATAGATGGTATTTGCATCGTATTATCCCTTAGTCGCCTCTTACGACACCCACGGGAAGATAGGGGGTGGTGACACTTGTATTCTATGCCGTCAACCACACGGCAATTAGGTATTACAATGTAAAAAGTTACATGCACTGTTTTGTGTCGGCTTTTGCGGTGGGGTTTTAAATTTGAGCTGCTTTATGAGAGGAACCTGCTTTTAAAACAGTTATGCGACTTTAGTCTACTGCTGGAGTATGAGTTTAGTTGTTTTAATTTGAAATAAAAGTGAATGTTATTATTATATTTGTCACTCAGTATCATATTTAATGCAAGTGTTGTGAATTTGTTAATATGACAGCACTAGTACATGTTTTTATGAGCCACTCGTTTTTGCCACTACAACTTTCACTTTTATCGATACATTTGTTTTAAGAAAACACCGAACTATTTTGACTTATAAACTTAGACCTTAATTTAGGCATAGAAATGCTAAAATACGATTAATTATTTTTTAGAAAAATACTGAAACATTCAATTAAAAATATCAGAGAGAAGCTTTATCAGTTATTTGTGAATTTTTAGCCTGTGGTAGCATATACGTAAGTTATAGTAAAGGCTGCCCCCTATTACATGGGACCTAAAAATTCATGGCGAATTGTGGGTGTAATATTACACCTTTGCCAACCCGTTCGGGAATACAGGAGGAACTCTTTAAAAAAATATATTAAAAATACTGTAATTGAAATAAATACATACATAGACTCACGCCTGTTTCCCCGAAGGGGTGGGCAGAGGCATATTAAACGCCCACTTTTCGCCAGTGTTTTGATCCCACGTAATAGGTGGCGAGCCTATTGCCGCTTATCGGGATATTTTGTTTGCCAGAGCCTCGTCCGTTGATCGGCAGGTGCACCACTTGCAGGTGAGGTTGGCTTGGGACCCTAATTTCTTGGCGTGAACCCTATGCACCTACATATATACACACTATAATTGAAATAAATGTTTCTCTGAAATACCCAATAATCCGATATTTACTCCGACCCGATGTTTAGAAATATAGTACCAATTAGCGAATCATTTGAGTGGAACTTATACATTGAAATGCAAAGGTGTATGTTGGTATTCAGGCTCCATGAAAAATGGATCTGAAGGCTTTCGGAATGGAAATGTGGAAATATTTTCCATATAATGTGTTGGTGCACCGAAAGTTTACGATATTCGTGCAGTGGTTAGGTTTCGTCCTGCTTCGGTGGCGAGTGTTGCGGCTAAAACAAATTTTGGTTTTGGGAACAGCGTGTTGTTAAAAAATATAATTATGTCTTTGTTATAATTGCTTTGACTAGTATTTAATCTCTATATTTTCCTTTAGTTTCTACTTCACTGTAATGCTGCTTTGGTTTGTTTCTTTGGTTAACCCCAGTTTGCACACAAGTATTTGGGTTAAGCTGGATATTTAAAATTTAGCTTTGGATCTCTTTCAGCCTTGAAAGTTAGCGTCACAAGCCAATTATCTGATTTTGTGTAATTTAATAATAACAATAATAACACATATTTTAAATAATTCTGGACAAGGATATCTAATCCACAAAGAAAATAACACCAAGATAACGCACCTATTATATATGGATGACATTAAGTTATACGCTTCAACTAGAGAACAACTTAATTTACTATTAAAATTAACAGAAGAATTTAGTACAGATATAAAAATGAACTTTGGAACAGACAAATGCAAAATAAATAGTATTACCCGAGGACATCACCACACAACAGACCCTTACATACTAACACAACAAAACACGCTCATAGATAAAATGGACTCTAATGATACATATAAATATTTAGGGTATTATCAAAGTACACGCATAGATCATAACAACATAAAGGAAGAGCTTATCAAGAAATTTACAGGTAGACTTAATCAGATTTTAAAGACAGAGTTATCAGCAAGAAATACAATAAAGGCTATCAATACATACGCAGTACCCCACCCTGACATATTCTTTTGGTATCATAAAATGGACTGTTACAGATTTAGACAAGCTTAATAGAATTACTAGAACTACTTGCTACAAAAACCATATTCATCACAACCACTCAGCCACAGAACGGTTTACTCTTAAAAGAAAAGCAGGCGGACGAGGCGTTATAGATATTAAAAATCTACACAATAAACAGGTCCAAGACTTACGAACCTACATGCTTAACAAAACCACAGACAGTCACATACATAAAGCTCTTACACTCCTGCCTACATCAGGAACTCCACTCAAATTGAACGGCGACCCTACTACAAATGATAAAGTAACTGACGAACAAAAAATAGCAAATTGGAGACAGAAAGCCCTACACGGCAAATACCCTAATTTACTGCAACAAGATCATATAGACTGTGAAGCATCTAACGCCTGGCTGTATAGAGGTAATATCTATAAAGAGACGGAGGGATTTATGGTCGCAATCCAGGACCAAATAATAAAGACCAAAAGTTATCAGAAATATATTATGAAAGATCCTAGTATTACATCAGATCGTTGTAGATTATGTAACACGCAGCAGGAGACAATAGACCACATAACAGGCAGTTGCCCATTTTTAGCGAACAAGCAGTACACAGATAGGCATAATAACGTAGCTAAACAAATTCACCTACAATTGGCACAAAAATACAAGTTAATAGATAAAATAGACCCATACTATAAATATAAACCAAAACCAGTATTAAATAATGAAATAGCCAAACTATACTGGGATCGGGATATTATCACTGACAAAACAACACAAAACAATAGACCAGATATCACACTTACTATCAAAGAACAAAAAGTAACATACCTAATAGACATATCCATACCCAATGCAGAAAATATTAAGAAGAAATACACTGAGAAAATACAGAAATACATACCCTTAGCAGACGAAGTTCGCCAAATGTGGCAACAAAACACCGTCAAAATAATACCAATAATAATCTCTTCCATAGGACTCATACCTAAAACACTACATACCTCTTTAAAAGAATTAGATATACATAAATCAACATACATAGGTCTACAAAAATCAGTCATCATCGATACATACACACAAACACCAACTTCTATAGATAACGAACCAACCCACTTGGTGTAAACCCGTGATAGGTTCGTCAAAATACCCAGCGAAAGCTGAGATTCCAAATGGATTAAAGTACAATAATAATAATAATTGAGGATTCAAGGCTAGGCTATCGGTTAAGATCAAGTTACATCTCACCATGGATAACCTGAAATTACTTGCCCCCAACAATTTCCAACTGACTGCATTACTTAAGGTAACCGAAACTTTTAGTTTTTCTATCAGGATGTAATTTGGTGTGGATAAATGTGCGGTCATGCATGTGAAGAGAGGCAGGATTATCGAATCTGCAGGGATACAACTCTCAGATTCCATACAACTT